>OW203761.1:48656918-48953045 GCA_934045905.1 Leuctra nigra
AGGATCGTCGTGAAGGGAAATTGACATATATCTCACTAAATGCATACATAGGTACAAAGCTTAAAAAAAACTTTGGTGCCGCCCCCAGACTCCTGGCGGGGGCGGGGGCTGGGGATTAAAGTGATTCACTCCTGTAGTCTAACCAAAAATATATAGACTATTGTGAAAAAAATTAATTTAAAAAAAAATTGGCCGCCATCTTGAAAAAAATGTTAACTTAAGATTTTAATTCTTAATTCTACCCTTTCATTTGGTAATTGGTAAACCAAAAATTTAAGTACTTATAAAATGCAATATTGTAATTTGGTAAACCAAAATTAAAGTACTCATAAAATGCAATAACTTTGTAATTTACCATTTTTTCTACCATTGAGAAGGGCTAGGATGTTTAGGACCTATAATTTATGAAACGTCCAAAGACAGGCAAATAGTAACTTAAAACTATTAAAAAAAGGACCATAAAATACCGAAAATGGACCTTGAAATGTTAGGCTTTGTAACATTCGTCAACATATTATTCGGTTTATTGGTTTATTAAGAGTTAAATTTTGAGTTAGATATTAAAATGAACTTAAATTATTGTATGAATGTGTCAATCTGGTAAGTATCGATCGTTGTATTGTTGGTCATCCAGTGGAGGATGACAAATTTGAGAAGAAACAACTTTGTGAAGACAATATTTTTTGTAGAACTTGAAACAAATATTTGATATTATTTTCCCAATAATTTAAAATAAAAAGGGCAAAAAGACCTTATAATAGCAAGAAAAGGACAGAATACATACAAAATTGAGAAAAAGGCATTTTCAGGCAAAATAAAACTCATATTTTTGAAACCAGGAACACTTGCAACATATGTATGTGTCATATTTAGACGTGTCTGAACAAAAAAACTAAAAAAAGGATATGTCCTTTACATCCTATCAGTATTGTACAAAAACAAAAACTTGTAAATAGACTGCCAAGCACCTTTCCCCTTAAAAGGATTGAGATCTAAAAGAAGGGCCCAGCAATAATATATTGCTGAAACATTTTCGCACTAAAATTCGTGAAATCATTTCGCCCAGTTACTGCCGCCAAGCACAACACTATAAGCCTTGAAGAAGAATTTGAAGAAGAATTTGAAGAATTAAATCTATGTTAACCATCATTGTAAACTTTAACAAAATTATAAAAATTAAAAACAACTTAAAAAAATAAATTTAAAATCGAAATTAAAAAATTAAAAATAAAGCTTGGCGCATTGTGTAAAGAAAAAGGCAACATAAAAAAGAAGATGACGATAAAGGAGCCGAAGAAAGACAGAAAGTAGGAAGAAGGTAGAAGAAGTCTACATGGTCGGTGCAAATTCAATGCGCCAAGCTTTATTTTTAATTTTTGTAATTTCGATTTTAAATTTATTTTTTAGTTGTGTTTTTAATTAATTAAAAACATTTCTTTTCTTTTTAAAAACATTTTGAAGAAATTTTCAGGTGGCCTTTCTTTGTTTAACATTTTTATCTTTATTGATAGTAAAGGCTGGGCCACAATTGTCGTAATGCTTCATGTTTACGGTTTAGTGTAAGGAGGGCCACAAAAGGGTCTTATTTCAACTGCAGGAGCGCTAGTAGCACTTAAAAATGCATGTAATTTCCAGAGCCTCCTGCAGTTTTACAGCCTTCATTTGAAACAAAAATCTGCTATAAAAGTTCGTAAGTTACTTATTTCATATAGTTTAATATTAATCTGCCATTTATCTGCAATTTTAACTGTAGTTACAAGTTCTGAATTTCTCCACGGCGCGCAGCAGTAGTAGTAAGTCTAGTATTCTGATTGGAAACAAGACAATTCTTTGAACTTGTACGTAAACTTATTTTATTTATTATTTATCTTGTCGTAAGGTTTTGTTGTAAGAAATGAATTTTATTCAATTCTTATACCACTGTGACTAAACACTAATCACATATCACACTCACACTATAACATATTGTGGTCCTTATCACATAAATCCTATATCATCAATTTCTCTTAGACATTAAACATTATGCATTACGACAATTGGCCTAGCCTTAAGAGGATATTTGATGTATATTTTACTCCATAAAAAACACTCCGTGTAAAAATACCAGCCAAGTCTCTTCAACTAAAAAAAAATAGAAGATATCTAAAAATTCAGCACTGAAAAGTAGTGATATCAAAAAATGGTTAAGTCAAAACTTTTCAAAAAATACTTGACGCATCGTGCAGTTAAATAGTATAGAAGTAGGCCGGAAATCAAATATACTCATCTATACATGAAATATATCTCTAATCTCCTATAAGAAACGATGCGCCAAGTATTTTTTGAAAAGTTTTGACTTGGCCATTTTTTGATATCACTACTTTTCAGTGCTGAATTTTTAGATATCTTCTATTTTTTTTAGTTGAAGAGACTTGGCTGGTATTTTTACACAGAGTGTTTTTAATGGGGATATCACTCCTTTTTTTAGTTTATTCATACAACTTGTAACATATATTGTGGCACCAATGACTATAATTCCTTTAAAAAAATACGCCTTTGTGGTTTGGTTGCTAAGAAGAATTGTGTTTGGTGCTAAATGTACGCTTAAAATTATATTCCATGATGAACTGCGAAAGCATCGTTCCAATCGGTCCAGCCGTTCTCGAGTTATCGCATCACTTCCGGTTTTCAAAATGGCGGCTGACATCACTGCCACCTAAAATTTGTATCTATTAACGTTATGTAACATTATACACCTTCTGAATATGTAGGTAGTTATTGTTTGAGATGATTTAAGTCAGATTTGGCATTTTTATGGCATCATTTCCGGTTTTCGTAATAGTGCATTTTTATTTCGACTATTGATATTTCATATAGATGACCGTCTGAATCGATTTTCGCAAATTTCGTTCCGATCGGTTCGGCCGTTTTTGAGATATGACGTCACTTCCGGTTTCAAAATGGCGGCACAAAACCAGTTATAGCAAAAGGCACCTCAGACGCCAAAAGTGCACATGTGGTAAAAATTTCAGATCGATCGGTTAACCCGTTTAGGCTGTGGCGGTGGCAACGACGTTTTCTGATATCTGAAGAAGAAGCGGAAGAAGAAGATGTAATTTCACTGTTTTCACGGCCCTCTTGCTCGCAAATGACATAACCGTTTGTATAAATTTGGTAAATTTATACCAAATTTGGTATAAGGGGTGGGGTGGGCCATAGCTCGAAATTAAGATATTTCGCAACAATGTGAGATTTTCGAATTTTAAGATCCAGTAGGCCGAAAATGCCATGTTGTTGCTCACAGTAAAAGTGTTTGGTCTGCTCTTTAGTTTATTAGGCAGTAACGGTATGTTGAGTGACTGTGAGTGTATAGTACAACTTGGCTGGGTGGAGCGACCGCTCCACTAGATATCTGAATTATACTTCTAAACTCTTCTTATACACGATGCGCCAAGTATTTTTTGATTTTCAAATAATGTTTTGACTTGGCCAAATTTTTTGAAATCACTACTTTTCATTGCAGAATTTTTAGAATTCATAATTTATTTTTAGTTGAAGAGACTTGGCTGGTATTTTTACACGGAGTGTTTTTTTATGGGGATAGGTATTACTGTATGCTAAAAACGGGCGTAAATCTGTATTAAATTTAATTATAACCTCAACCTGTTGGAATGAAGGAGCAGATTGATAGAAAGCTTCTTACTTTGCAGGTCTCTGGCCGAGTTCATCAGGGCAAGGCAGCTACTGGTATCTCATCCCTAGACTATTGATAGCCCTCATAATCTACACGGCGGCTGTAATGAGAGGCGGTCGCCTTCTCTTCTTTTGGGGAGAGATCACTAAAGATAAAATGTGTTTAAATAGGTGCTATATTATTTGCATCATTGGTTGCAATGGCTATCGTGAATCACATGATCCACATGCACCGAGCCGAAGCTTTGTTGTCATGGTTACAACAGATGCATGATCCAGAACACCTTCAAGATAGGTTCCAGCGAGACCTTCTTGCCAAGACCAAGAAAATCACTGACGGAATTGCCTGGACTCAATGGATTATATTGTCTGGTACCGGATTTATACATTGCATAACGGCACCGCTGTTCATGTATAAGAAAGAAACATTGCACAGGTAATTTCAGTTGCAGGTAACATGATTGCATAAGCGCGGTAGATTAAATATGAAGAGCACTAATTTTCGGCAATTTGGTGATAGAAGCATACATTTTTGCTCATTTGTTCAAACAAATTACTGATTGAACTGATTGAACTGATTAACGGGTTCCTATCAAAACGGTGGCTCCTGTAGGGGTGGCAAGTAATGCCCAGATTTAAGAAATAGTGCTACCGCATGAAATATTTTAGGCAGTTGTAGCCAAATTTTGACATTGGTAATTAATTCGATAACGTGTGTTATTCGCCCCGAAACATAGCTTCTAACATAGACCATTCAATCTAAAGGTAATTACACCCTTATCTATTAGGTAGATATGATAATTAAGTAAGGAGCAAACGTCCCCACTTCAAACTTCAAGATCGAATCTCTGTTTTTCTTTCTGTATGCACACCTACTTTTCGCATTAGAGGTCACACGAAGTAACGGATCCGCCATTTTTAAATACTGCCTTTTTGATCAAAATGACATTGATAACATCAATAAAATTGGCGGCCGAAACGAAAACGATTGCATCTATAGCATTTATACTTTCTCACACTAGAGTGTGCCCCTTTGCTAGAAAACGCGAATAGGTACCTAATGTGATGTTCAAATAATATTTTCCCTTGCAATGTAAACAAAACTTGAACCCTGACTATCTCGGAACCAGTTTCTGGTTACATTCCGCCGGTCTCTCATGGTTTTGTAACCATGTTACAAAAAGATTTCCCTATTTACTCTGTAACTCTGTTGTAAAATGGATTAAAATCGTGAAATATTGAAATTATACGTGATGTAGACAAACAAAAATGTATTATTCTGGTATGAAGAGTCATCAAGGAATCTTTATTCAAAGTCTGTAATAGACCACATTTTAAATTATCTAGTTAGCTCTGCTTTTCAAAAAATTTCATATGCAGTACCGTGATCCTAATATCTATTCATGTTATTATCCATTGTTGAAAAACACTAATAGATATGAGGATCACGGTACTGCATATGAATTTTTTGCAAAGCAGAGCTATCTAGATAATTTAAAATGTGGTCTATTCAAACGAGTAAATTTCGAAAACGGCCGAAACGACCTCTGACGTCAAAAGGCAGTTATAAACACATCAACATAGGCTGCATACCGTATTATGATCATAACGCCCAGATTTCCCTATGCTTTAACATTGTCACGTGACAATCTGGGCGTGACCTTGAGTCGAATCGAGGTCGAATGAATGAAAATACAGTGATCACAAAGCCCAGGCTTTTGAGTTGAGGCATATTGGGCACATGGTTTGAGCTCGTTGTTGACGCGGCAAGTTTGATTTAACCCGTAAATCCTATGATGACGTCACACGCCCAACTCGCCCCATTGTGGAATGCACCCGTAGTATATCGAAGACTATTTTCATTTTTCAACCTATCAGGAGATGTTTATTTAAATTTTAACCAATGAATGGATTTCAAATAAATTAGGGTCATGCAACCAGAAAAGGTTTTCTCTACATTTTTTTTTAAATCACAGCATACTTTATTGTATATAAAGCACCTTTCCAAACATTTTATGGAGTAGGATAAATTGCTAAACAATATTATAGGCCACACAAATAAATATACCACAATGCCGGCTGGCCAAGCCTGTCACATTTCATTTCTTATAAACTAAACATTAAATTCATTATTTCAAAACACTTCTTTCTTCTTCTTCTTCCCTTCTTCTTCTTCTCTTCTTCTTCTTCTTCTTCTTCTTCTTCTTTCTTCTCTTCTTCTTCTTCTTCTTCTTCTTCTTCTTCTTCTTCTTCTTCTTCTTCTTCCCCTTCTTCTTCTTCTTCTTCTTCTTCTTCTTCTTCTTCTTCTTCTTCTTCTTCTTCTTCTTCTTCTTCTTCCCCTTCTCTTCATCTTCTTCTTCTTCTTCTTCTTCTTCTTCTTCTTCTTCTTCTTCTTCTTCTTCTTCTTCTTCTTCTTCTTCTTCTTCTTCTTCTTCTTCTTCTTCTTTCTTCTTCTTCTTCTTCTTCTTCTTCTTCTTCTTCTTCTTTCTTCTTCTTCTTCTTCTATTCTTTTTCTTCTTCTTCTTCTTCTTCTTCTTCTTCTTCTTCTTCTTCTTCTTCTTCAACTTGTTCTTCCTCAAATTCCATTTCATACTCATCATTTTCTTCTTCTCTCCACATATCTGCATCTTCCCTCCCATCTTCATTTTCTACCCCTTCATTTTATTCACTACATTCTTCCACCTCTATTTCCTTTCTATCCACTAATTCATTATATTCTCGTCATCTCTCCACATTTCTTGATTCTTCACATTCTCCCAACTTTCCCCACGATATTCACGCTAATCTGCTCAAACCATCTTGCTCGAGGTCTACCAACTTTTCTTGTCATATTTTCATTCCTATCAAACTCTCTTTTAGCCAATCTTGTTTCTTTCATCATCTTCATCTTTTTAAACCACCTTAACCTATTTCTTCCAATAGTGTATCCCAATCTCTCCACTGCAACTTATTTTCTTAAACTTATTAGTTCTTATCCTGTCCAACATTGATACTCCAACCATAGCCCTCACAAATTTCATTTTCTGCTGCCTGAATCATGCTTGCCTCTTTCCATCCAATATTCCATGTAACTGATGCATAACTCAAAATTGGTAAGAAATATTGTTTATACAGTACCAATTTAAATTTTAGTGGAAGCTTTTTGTCCCACACTAGCTTTCTTACTTGTTGGTAGAATCCATCTGCTTTCTTTATACCCCTTCACTTCTTCTCCACATCTAGCGTCCTATTTTGCATGTGAGCAAAATTTCAGATCGATCGGTGAAACGGTGCGACTTCTATTGCTCCAGGTAGCAGCCAAAAAACAAAAAAAAAATAAAATAAACAGAGGTCCATGTGAAAAGAGTCAAAAGAAGTCGCTCGCTTCGCTCGCTCAATAAATAAAGACAGACTATTCTTGACTCTTCTTCGTTATTTTGAACTAAGCGAATATAATCTACTTCTTACAGTGGATACTTCCCGTACAACGTCAGAGCAGCTCCGTACCTTCATGTGACAGTCATCTGGCAAGCATTTGACGCAATAGTATTTGGTCCGAGTGCGTTGGCAGTTGCAATGCTCCCCGTGACAATGATGATTCGAATCGACGCGCTCCTCCGCATCCTTAACCACAATCTGCGCAACATCGGATATCAAGCACTGCGCATGACGTCACATGTGGGAGAAGGAGAGACAGCCACAGAAGACGAGAGACCGAGTGAGATGAGGGATCCATCTCCATCCCACAGCTTACAAATAACTGACCTGTGTGATGATCCAAGAGAAGAAGGTCCAACTATCAAAATCAATGGAAATGCTCGTGACTATTATAAGGTCGACGAGCCAACACATTCGCGTTATGGAAACAACAACAGTTCAGTTCACAAGTCTGGTACCAGGGGACGTTGTCCAGATTCGAAGGGCGTGGCTCAACGCCATGTGGACATGGAGAATGTCAAGGTCACTAGACCCAGAGCTACGCATGCGCTGGATACGGAGATGCAGCTGCGTCTTAAGGACTGCATCAAAATGCATCAACAACTGCTGAGGTAACCTGTCAGGAGGAGCGAGTGACTTAGAGCCAGTATTTTTAACGCTTAGCTACATTTAAAACAGTTGATTAGGACTACATTGCCATGCTTACATTAAACTTACTGGTTTAGCGGGGCTTTAAAAAACCAGGCTTTAGTGGTATATGACCTCTTCGTAATGTAAATGTTACAGCTTATGTGGCGAGATGAACGACATCTTGTCGGCCTCCCTAATACTCATCATCATCATGTTCTTGGTGACCACAGGCATCGGGATCATGTACTTGACTTCGGTAAGAAAGTGCAACAATACTTTAGCAAGCCTCTTGGTGGATCCTTTCATAACTGAAGAATGGGCATTCAGATATTTGTCGGGAGTTAAGCCAAAGAATAGAGAGTATACGGAAGATGCACAATGAGCGTGTTAAATAATTCGACGCGGTTTGGTCAAGGCGGGGTGAGAATTTTATAAGTACTGACGCTAGTAGCTCGTCTCACCACGGGATAGCGCCATGGCTGTGTGTGTGAGAGAGAGAGAGAGAGAGAGAGAGAGAGAGAGAGAGAGAGAGAGAGAGAGAGAGAGAGAGAGAGAGAGAGAGCGAGAGCGAGAGCGAGAGCGAGAGCGAGAGCGAGAGCGAGAGCGAGAGCGAGAGCGAGAGCGAGAGCGAGAGCGAGAGAGAGAGAGAGAGAGAGAGAGAGAGAGAGAGAGAGAGAGAGAGAGAGAGAGAGAGAAGGAACATCGCTGACTCAAGTGTGAAGGCGAGATCGACTGGAACTGCGAGTAGTGGTGATGAGGAGGGGTAGCGGAGGGGACTTGATTCCCCGCCCGCTAGACGTGCATTTTGACAGTAGCGCTAGGGAGCAACGAGTGGTCAGACGTTGTACTACTAACAAACATAAACTCCGTTTCAACGAGTCTGGAGTCCTATAGTTTATTCCTAGGGCAGAGACACTCATTGTTCTCGTTTTGTAATGTATCGTAAAATCATTTTGCTCTCATTTTATCCTCACCAATTATTGCCGATCCCTTGCTCGAGGTCGTTTACAACCTTGTAGCTCTCAGCCCGCTAAGGGTTATAAAGATCAGTTCCGAAAAAATGGACCTTGAGTGGGTGAAAACGTAGACACATTTGGGGGTCTATTGGCTCTGCGGCAGAGCTGATACAGAGCTTTCCACAGATGAGGTATGTTTTGACACTTTTAGGTTTTTACTATAGGGTCAGGTTCCCTTGTAAGTGAGAACAATGTGTGTGTCTAGGTATGAAACGGACTGTAGGTAGGTATATCTATTCCTCCCGCCAAACCTTCCCCCACCACGTTGCCCCAAGACGGTCGACACTCGGCGGGGCCCTGATTCTACAACTGCATTTCTGTCGCCTAGCAATTTCTTCCATAAGATTAACATTGAAATAATTGCTAGGCTACAGCAATGCATTAGTAGAATCAGGGCCCGGGTGGAAAAAGGTCCTATTGTCACTTCATGAAAGGCTTCCGTATGAATGACCACCCAATTCAATAACTAGAAAACGCTCCGTGTAACGCGTTGATGA
The DNA here is from genome assembly GCA_934045905.1 of Leuctra nigra. NCBI lineage: Eukaryota > Metazoa > Arthropoda > Insecta > Plecoptera > Leuctridae > Leuctra > Leuctra nigra. Next base: position 48,666,151 of record OW203761.1, read on the forward strand.
GCGAGCACTGGACACGTGCGCAATAGAACCGAAGACGCGTTAACACATAGAAAACATTATTTAACGTTTTAACGTTATTAAACCTAGATTAAACGTTAAACAGTACCTAACTTATTTAGAAACAGAATGAATCCAACGTTCCACAATTACAATAAGACAATGTACGTACCTAATGTTTTGAACTAAATGAATCAAACCTTTCAAAAAATTAGCAACCTTCAAGGAAATGTCAGGCTACACAGAAGCTCAGAAACGGAATGAGTCCAACGTTTCCACAAGTACCTAGGTAGAAGAAGACTATTATGAATTATCAATGTTCTGACAAAAACTCTCGATAAATAATGTTCACCTGCTATAAAAGCGGAGAAACTTTACTAAAACCTTCACAAAGAACGCCATTACCAAACTTTTCAACGAAAATAAGTAAAATGCTGGAGAGATTTGAAATTACGTGTGATCACAAGAAAAGAACAAACGCCACTCTATGAAATTATTGAAATATCGACTAATGTTTTCTAATCCTTCATGGATGCAAAACCAAAAGTCAATCGAAAAGTCAATCAAGGTCCTTAGTTTTGCGAAAACTCGAAATGATTTGTTTGGAAATACGTTCCCTACTGAATTATTAAAATATGATCCACTCAACCAACATAAAAGTATGCTTTTCACTGAAATCTGAAAATAGCATCTATCACTCTTGTGCCTAAAGCAAATCAGATTCAGTTGCAGTGGAAAAACATTCATTTCAATGTTTCATTTCTGACAGCTATAAAAAATGTCAATAAGTTCATACATTCTTAACTGATTGGGATGAAAATGTGTAAAATATGAGACAATGTTGGTCTTCTTGATTCAAATTAGGGTTATCATACGTAGCAAATGCAGTTGGGAGGTCTTGGCAACTGCTCTGCGCACTTTACGCACTAACTGCTTTACGCAATAGGAAAGTTGCTGCTTCTAGTTAGCAGTTGCACAGTGTACGAGATCGTATTTGCATCAATGAGTTGCAGCAAATATTAGAGAGTAGGGAAGAACACCGTTCAAAAGGGATACATTCGAGGCGTGAATCGTAATTTCTATAGGTACGTATTGCTAGTACAACTACTACCCAGTAAACACATCATGCTGGCTAGATGAAGGCTTGGTAATGGGCCAGTACTGGCCACTTTGGCAAGGTGCTGGCCACGAAAAGATGGTGCATTTAAAGATCATGCTGGCCAACATCGATGAAGCCGGTACTGGCCCAAAGCTGGCTGGCCTGCACGCGGCCACATGCAGGCCAGCCAGCACTGGGCCGGTACCGGCTGGCCAGCATGCGGCCACATGCAGGCCAGCCAGCACTGGGCCAGTACTGGCTGGCCAGAACGCGGCCGGCAGCAAGTAGCTTGCATTGTGCTTGCGACTAGACTATACAGTTATAGCCTCTAGCAAGCGGATTGTTTTTTTATCGACAGTTATTTTTAAAATCAAAATAATATAATTAAATCCGCATTCTCGCGTATGTTCTTAACGACAGCAGATCCGCTATAATAATTTTTTCCTTCAAAATCTTATTCGTTATTTAATTATTAATCTCAAAATAGAAAAAAAATATGTTTTTCATTCGAATTTAGATTTTACATATCAAATGATACGAATGGATTGGATATTTCAAGCACAAATACGCACGTGCCGTCGCAGGTAATGAATTGATTTTTCCGTGTGCATTTACAAATAACAAGAACACGTATAATAAAATAATGTATCTGTAGTGGTACAAATATTTCCAGTTTCCTGATACATTTGAGTCCAATCATCCCTCTGTCACTATTAGACACTCTGCGCTCTAAACCCTCAGCTGTCGCCGTGGTCGTGTTGGTAAAGCGTCTGCCTTCTACCCTGCTTGCTAGTCGCTGTTCCGAGTTCGATTCCACGTCCAGTCATAACTAATCGATTTGCGTTTAATTTCAGAATAAAATCAACATTGTGATAATGACTGGAAATATGTCGTCAGAATTTAATTACGTTGAAAACTCACTTAGTAATCACACATTTTAGTTTTACTTTTAATATTTGAATTCAAAATAACCGTTTATTTGGTTCCTGGTGGCCCCTGGTGGATAATAGTGGAAATGAGTTCAGGTCGGGTTCGGGCCCCATGCTGGCTTCGTTCAGGATAGGTTCTGGCCAGAGGCTGGCGTTGTCAAGGCGCGATGCAGGCAAGGTGCTGGTCATACGGCACAATGCTGGCTACTTGCTGGCTGCGTGAAGGCCAGGACTCTGGCAAGATGAAGGCTGAGTGCTGGCCAGCCGGTACAGGCAACGTTCTGGCCAAAGCGACACATTTTTACTGGGCCGGTACCGGCCACGGCTTTTGGCCGGTACCGGCCCAGTACTGGCCAGAGCAATTGGCCGGTACCGGCAGCATGCTGGCAGCACTTTGGGTGTTTACTGGGTAGTTGCTCCCAAGCCGTTCTCTACGGATTGGACTAAAAATGTGTAAAATAAGAATTTGGCCATGCAAAATTGGAACTTGATCTGACCATTTAAAGTTTTCATCCATTCAGGAGAAATGAAGGAGAATTTTATACAATCGACCGATATCCTTAAGATTTATAACTATAAATAAATATGAAAAATGTCGATTCGATATGTTAAACGGTGTGGCCTAGTGTCCATTTTCATTTTAACCAATCAGAGGGCATAGGGCATGCCAAAGATAGGACGATAAGTTGTCCGCCGTAAGCGTCATGAGCGTTTTGTGGGAAAGTGTTTCATCTTTATTCTGAAACTCTTTGGTTTTAGTATCTTTGGACTATCTATACACTCAGCTGATTTTGTTGACAGCTTGACAGCTGACAGTTCAAACCTGTGTAGTTAAAAATTGTCGTTTTAAAGTAATTCCACGCCTAGTAAATAATCACCATAAAAAACACTCCGTGTAAAAATACCAGCCAAGTCTCTTCAACTAAAAAAAAATAGAAGATATCTAAAAATTCAGCACTAAAAAGGAGTGATATCAAAATATGGCCAAGTCAAAATTTTTCAAAAAATACTTGACGCATCGTTCTATAAATAGTATAGAAGTAGGCCGGAAATCAATCATCTATACATGAAATATATCTCTAATCTCCTAAGAAACGATGCGCCAAGTATTTTTTGAAAAATTTTGACTTGGCAATTTTTTGATATCACTCCTTTTCAGTGCTGAATTTTTAGATATCTCCTATTTTTTTTTAGTTGAAGAGACTTGGCTGGTATTTTTACGGGGATATCACTCCTTTTTTCAGTTTATTCATACAACTTGTAACATATACTTTGTCACCAATGACTATAATTCCTTTAAAAAAATACGCCTTTGTGGTTTGGTTGCTAAGAAGAATTGTGTTTGGTGCTAAATGTACGCTTAAAATTATATTCCATGATGAATTGCGAAAGCATCGTTCCAATCGGTCCAGCCGTTCTCGAGTTCTCGCATCACTTCCGGTTTTCAAAATGGCGGCTGACATCACTGCCACCTAAAATTTGTATCTATAAACGTTATGTAACATAATAAGCCTTCTGAATATGTAGTTATTGTTATAAGAGATGATTTTAGTCAGATTTGGCATTTTTATGGCATCATTTCCGGTTTTCGTAATAGTGCATTTTTATTTCGACTATTGATATTTCATATAGATGACCGTCTGAATCGATTTTCGCAAATTTCGTTCCGATCGGTTCAGCCGTTTCTGAGATATGACGTCACTTCCGGTTTCAAAATGGCGGCACAAAACCAGTTATAGCAAAAGGCACCTCAGACGCCAAAAGTGCACATGTGGTAAAAATTTCAGATTGATCGGTTAACCCGTTTAGGCTGTGGCCCTGTCAATAGGGTTTCCTGATATCATCATCATCATCATCATCATCAGAATCAGAATCAGAAAGTGGTGTAAATTCACGTTTTTCACGGCCCTCTAGCTCGCAAATGACATAACCTGTTGTTCCCAAATTTGGTATAGGGGGTGGGGTGGGCCATAGCTCGAAATTAAGATATTTCGCAACAATGTGAGATTTTCGAATTTTAAGATCCAGTAGGCCGAAAATGCTATGTTGTTGCTTACAGTAAAAGTGTTTGGTCTGCTCCTTAGTTTATTAGGCAGTAACGGTATGTTGAGTGACTGTGAGTGTATAGTACGACTTGGCTGGGTGGAGCGACCGCTCCACTAGATTTAAAGTTCCATTGTTACCCTAAAATCATTGGAAATCATCAGTGGGGTAACTATTATTATTAACAAGGAAATGGTGTGGTTATTAGACGGAAACCGCCATTTTTCAAATTAATTCAAGTCACCGCTACATTGCTTTTTCCCACAAAATGCACTGTGCTGCTTTCTGCTGGTTGTTTCGCTTTGCACATGCCCTATTGCTTAAAGACTATGTGCAAAATTTCAGAGAAACAATCGGATCAAAGAAACAATCTCGATGTTTCTCTATCGGAGAAACAATATTGTGTCCTGTGAAACAAAGAAAAGAAGAACAAAAACTGAGAATGAGTCCAAAAGTGCCGAATGGACACTCTCCCTCAATTAGATGCTCACTTATTGAAGGTTTACAGATGCCGCTCGACAAATACTCAGTTCGCGATATGTTGGCTGGCTGATCAGATCACCGAGCAGGTATGTGACATCACTTCTGACTCATTGCGCATGACACTGCAGACTATTCATCTGAGTCGAGTTACAGAGTGGTCTGGTGGGAGAGGCTGCCTACAGTTGTGATTCATCTGAGTCGTGTTACAGAGTGGTCTGGTAGGAGATGCGGCCTACAGTTGTGATTCATCTGAGTTGTGTTACTTACAGAGTGGTCTGGTGGGAGAGGCGGCCTACAATTGTGGTTCATCTGAGTTGTGTTACAGAGTGGTCTGGTGGAAGAGGCTGCCTACAGTTGTGATTCATCTGAGTCGTGTTACAGAGTGGTCTGGTGGGAGAGGCTGCCTACAGTTGTGATTCATCTGAGTCGTGTTACAGAGTTGTCTAGTGGGAGAGGCTGCCTACAGTTGTGATTCATCTGAGTGGTGTTACAGAGTGGTCTGGTGGGAGAGGCGGCCTACAGTTGTAATTCATCTGAGTCGTGTTACAGAGTGGTCTGGTGGAAGAGGCTGCCTACAGTTGTGATTCATCTGAGTCGTGTTACAGAGTGGTCTGGTGGGAGAGGCGACCTACAGTTGTGATTCATCTGAGTCGTGTTACAGAGTGGTCTGGTGGGAGAGGCTGCCTACAGTTGTGATTCATCTGAGTCTTGTTACAGAGTTGTCTAGTGGGAGAGGCTGCCTACAGTTGTGATTCATCTGAGTGGTGTTACAGAGTGGTCTGGTGGGAGAGGCGGCCTACAGTTGTAATTCATCTGAGTCGTGTTACAGAGTGGTCTGGTGGGAGAGGCGGCCTACAATTGTGATTCATCTGAGTCGTGTTACAGAGTGGTCTGGTGGGAGAGGCGGCCTACAGTTGTGATTCATCTGAGTCGTGTTACAGAGTGGTCTGGTGGGAGAGGCGACCTACAGTTGTGTTTCATCTGAGTCGTGTTACAGAGTGGTCTGGTGGGAGAGGCTGCCTACAGTTGTGATTCATCTGAGTTGTGTTACAGAGTGGTCTGGTGGGAGAGGCGGCCTACAATTGTGATTCATCTGAGTCGTGTTACAGAGTGGTCTGGTGGGAGAGGCTGCCTACAGTTGTGATTGGTTCCAAGCTTCAGACAGCTTCAAGAAGTCACTCAGGATCATCATATCCAATGCCAATCGGCCGTTTGTGTTAATGGCTGGTGGCTTTGTGCCGATTACAGTGGAAAAGTTTGACAGGGTAATAATTACCTTACATTATCTACAATAGACAACATCACAAACCTACTTCGCATGCGCGGAAACCATAATATGGCGGTGAATTTGGGGCGTGACTAACCAACAGTCTTCAGCTCCAGAGCAGAATGCTCGCCTCTCATTGGCTGAGGAGCGTCATTCAAAAGGAAATTCACCATTATCTCATTAATTGACGTGGAAATGTCCCGATATTATATTTTATTCGTAATTATTGGATTTGTTTACATCTAAGAACAAGTTGTTCAAATAGTTTTCATTTATTCAATGTCGTACAGACTTGAATTTATACCTAATCATATGAGATGTATACGGACTACGCGTAGAGACTGCAGGTTGGATTGAACCAGGTACCCGATAGGCAATGCGCGCCAATATTTCTCCCGCCAGAGAGCTCTTATAGTTTATGATGTTGTCTATTAGTAATCCCAAAGTCTGTTTCGCTAGAGAGCAACATTCCAAGAATTCGTCGACGTCATCATCAGTACAGGGCTTATCTACGATCATCAAACTTTACAGGAATTAGCAACTGTCTGCATCTAGTGACGTCATTCCCATAAGACCAATGTTAAATGAAGCTGGCCTTATGTCTGGTTCCACTTTTGAAGAGTTGCCTTTACACCGGCGCAAAGGACGTTTTTGGAGCTTTGAGCAGATGTACAGTTTGCTTCATTCGGCAGTTTTAAAAACATTCCATAGTCTTGCTTATTCCTTGCAACACAAAATTATGGAAACGTTTGCACGAAAAACTTATTAAATTATTACCTTTATTATCTCAAGCTTCAAATATTATACCGATCATTGCTAAATTTAGTTTTTGACAGATATCAATTTGACGTTTGAAAAAGCCGCCTCTGCGGATATCCACCGCACGTTGCATTGAAGGGGCGGTGGAGCAGGACATAATATGGGCAGCTGGTTTGAGAGTTTCCAATCCCTGCATAGTTTGATGATCGTAGGACATATCAAGCGGGAGGGTTGGGAGGGAGGGGGATAACATCTGCGAGGTTTAAAGCAACCACATTACACCTATGTTATACAGGTTGCATACCCAGAGGACGCTAAGGGACTAACGCTGACAAAATTCACATAACCGAGCAACGCCGGGGCTCAGAAAGGTAGTTGATAATGAAAGCAATAGTGCGTTGATAAGACAATTAGATTGAAACATACATTCAGTAAATCATTTGATGTTATTCTTGAAAAATCAATTGTGTATGATGATAATGTTTTAGATATCAAATAAAATAGTAAATATTTATAAATCTAGTGGAGCGGTCGCTCCACGCCAGCCAAGTCGTACGGCGCGCGCACACTCTCATATAAAGGCTGGAGCAAACCCACTTTTACTGTAAGCATCAGAGTGGCATTTTCGGCCTACTGGATCTTAAAATTGGGAAATCTCACATTGTTGCGATATATCTTAATTTCGAGCTATGGCCCACCCTACAACATATACCAAATTTGAGAACAATAGGTTACGCCCTTTGCGCGCTAGAGGGCCGTGAAAACAGTGTTTTAGGGCGGTTTTCATAATAATAATAATCTCAGTGTATACAGGCCACAGCCTAAACGGCTGAACCGATTGATCTCACATTTTTACCACGTGTGCACTTTTGGCGTCTGATTTAACCTTCTCCCCATGAATTTTTTGTGCCGCCATTTTTATCCCGGAAGTGACGTCATATCTCGTCAACGGCTGGACCGATTGGAACGAAATTTGCGCCAAACGATTCAGACGGTCATCTTTATGCAGTATCAGTAGCAAAAGACTAAACATTATGTTAAAGAAACCGGAAATGACGTCATGAAATTTGAAATACATCGATTGGCATTTCGGCAACAAAGGTTGATCCGATTATTTTGATATTTATGTAACGTTTGTACTTTTGACGTCTTTGAGACTTGTTATAAAAAAAACGGAAGCAGCCATTTTGAAACTGGAAGTGACATCATATCTCAATAACGGCTTAAAGGGCGACAACAGTCAGAATATGAAAAATTACCATCATTTCATCTTGTCATGTTTATATATAATTGAGAAGTGCAAATGTGCCAACGGTATTGTAATAATTAATAATAATTATTGACTGTATTGCATATTAGTTCACATGAGATTTGTCTTATGGTATCAACATTCTTTGAGCAGACTGTAATAGATATTTAATGTGTTGTGTTATGATGATGCATGAAATTGTTTAGTTTATGGCTATTTTATTACTATTTCAAGTGTCAGCAAGCGCTTAGTGTAAACAATTTGGCTAAACAAATTAAACAAAACAGTAGCGATTTGTTTTTATATTTATTTGCTGCTAAACGGTTCAATTCACAGAAAATTTTAAAAGAGATCAAATGAAGAAAACACTCCTATTTATATGTAGCAGAGCTTCTTTTATTTCTATCTATTTTGGTTCTCCTACGTTCCCAATAGACATTTTGCGTCCAGCTTATTCCTTATGGGACTAAAATTCTTTGCATACTTTCGATTAAAATCACGTTTTTCGATTTGCTGCTCTCACTATCACAACCGGATTGGTACCTTCTCATATGTCTTACAGATATTAATAGTTTGATGTGTAATTATGGTAAAATTTTAATTTCTGACCGTTGCCCCCCTGTAAAATTCATGACTTCATTCATCTCAGTCCTTTATTGTACTCAATCATTATAAACATATTCCACACAGCCATCTATGTTTATAGCAAGGTTCATATATCTATCTGCACAAACACTACATCATTCCCTCTTATAAAAAAGAACATACAATACAATACAACAATAATTAAATATCTATTTATCTACAGTCTGCTGACCTCTGATCCTGGCGGATCGCCGAACTGTTGGTACAGTCGATGCTGATGATTGTTGAGAATGTTGACTCTGTTTGTAGTCATCAGGAGACATGTATCTCTTGACATGAGTTTCATTTCTTTTGTAATCAACCCCTTCAGCCGACCTTACTGTAACAGCATTGCCTTGTCTACTGATCACTTGAAAAGGAGTTGAAGCAAACGATGTCGTCATCTTGTCCTTCCTTTCCTGCCGGACCAGAACAGTGTCTCCTACTTGAATATCGTTTTCAGAAGCTCTCCTTGTCGAGTCGGCGTACACTTTTGCCCGATACTTCTGCATCCGATCGCGGTCTCGCACTGCTTCATCATCGTTCTTCCGTCTCAATATGGATGGAAACTTATCCCTTAACTCTCTACCAAACATTAGAAAAGCAGGGGTTACTCCTGTTGTCGCTTGTGCAGTTGTCCGATACGCAAAAAGGTATTCCCTTAATGCGACTTTCAACGATTTGCCTTCGGCTTGAGCGATGCGCATTTGTTTCATAATTGAGCGATTCTGACGCTCCACCTCTCCATTAGCTTGAGCCCACTTTGGAGTTGTTAAGCGCAGATGAATGTCATAATTCTCGCAGATCCTTAAATTCATTTCTGGTGAACTGAGTTCCATGATCCGCAGTGATTGATTCAGGTAAACCAAACCGAGTAAACATCTCTTGAAGTGCGTCTATAGTTTTTTCCGCTGTTATTGAGCGCATTATCTTTACTTCATAGTATCGTGAATAATAATCTACCACCACGAATAAATACTCGTTCGTAAGCTTCATGAAATCCATTGCCAGATGTTGCCAAGGACCGTCTGGTAATTTTGTCATATCCATTGGTTCTGGTGGATTATAATTGCTAACTAATTGACATCCATGACACTTCTTGACAAATTTCTCAACATCTTTATCAATGTCAAGCCACCAGACTTTTGTTCTCACGCGCTGTTTCATTTTCACCACTCCCGGATGCCCCTCATGAGCAATTTCCAATACTTGCTTTCGGAGATTTTTCGGAATAACGATCCTGGTGTCTCGCAGAACAATATTATCAACTACACAGTGTTCATTCGCGATTAGTTCAAAACGCTTCAGGTCTACAGACCATTTCCCACTTTGTAGTGCGTTCCGAATTTTGATTATTTCTTCATCTCGTGCAGCTTCTTCTTGTATCTTCGATAATGGCATGGAATTTGGAACAGCTTGTTCAACAACCCAGTGTACATATAAATCGTCATATCCCTGTGCCGGTGCTTTCAAATTAGCTGGTAAAAGTCTTGACAAAGGATCAGCTATGTTAGATTTACCTGGTTTGTATATCACTTTATAATTGAAACCTTGAAGACGCATGATCCACCTCTCAATTCTAGCGCATGTTTTGGTCCTTGTTGTTGAGAATATGAATTCCAGTGGTTTGTGATCTGTGATCAATTTGAATTCTCCACCCAAAACGTAAAATTGAAATTTCTCACAAGCCCATACTAACGCCAGGGCCTCTTTCTCGACCTGACTGTATCGAGTCTCAGCATCTGTAAGTGCCCGACTTGCGTATTCAATTACTCGTGGTCCAGTACTGGAGTTTTGCAACAGAACACTTCCCAATCCGTAAGGACTAGCATCTGCAACGATGAATGTATCTGCGTTTTGATTGTAATACCCCAATCCAGATGACTCGTCAAGGCATTTCTTCAGTTCCTTGAAACTTTCTTCCTGTTCGCGTTCCCACTTGTATGGAACGTTTTTTCTCATTAACCTCCTGAGGGGGTATGTAATTGTCGAGTAATTTGGAATGAACCGGTGATTATATCCAACTAATCCAAGGAAACTTTCCAGCTCTGTTCGGTTTGTCGGAGCTCTGCACTGTTGAATTGAACTCAGGCGCTCCTCCAGTGGACGAATTCCATCTTTAGAAAACCAGTGTCCCCGATATTTAACCTCAGGCTCTCCAATTAGGCATTTCTCCGCATTAAGGGTCAGCCCTTTTTCCTTGAGTCTTTCTAAAACGCATTTAAGGTTCGTGTCATGCTCCATCTTTGTCTTTCCCGACACGATCAAATCATCAATGTACACTCGAACCCCATTACAACCTTTGACAGTGTCTGTCATTATCCGTTGAAATATCTCTGGTGCACAGTTTATGCCGAAAAATAATCTTTTAAATCTGTAATTACCTGAATGTGTTGCGAATGTAGTAATCTCCCTCGACTTCTCGTGTAGCTCAATCTGCAGATATGCAGATTTAAGATCTAGGACACTAAACACTTGACAGTCGTTCATTGCAGCTATCTTCTTCAAATGTAGGTATTGGGTAACGTTCTCGACTGATTGCTACATTAGCTCGACGCATGTCTATACATGGCCGCAGTTCCCCATTTTTCTTTGTAATTAGCACAAGAGGCGATACCCACGGAGTGGCTTCTGCTACCCTTTCGATAATGTCTTTTCTGATCCACTCTTCAAGTTTACCATTAAGCTTCTCTCTCAATTGATACGGCACTCTTCTAGGAGCTTGTGCAACAGGTTGTACTTCTTCATTTACTCTAAGATTCAACTGAAAACCTTTGAGCTTGCCTTTACCCTCAAAAACGTCTGGATTCTGTTCTTGAACAGTCTTCAACTTAGGGTTTATTGACCCTGATGTAACATTATTCAATGATTCACTTGGTAACGGACCCAGATGTAATACTCCTAACTTCTGTGCTGTTTCCTTCCCTAACAGAGATGCTCCTTTGCTTTCCACCACATAGAAACTTACTACCTGCTCTTCTTTTTCTGAATCTGTATTCTTGTCTTTAATTTACACAGAATTTTCAGTGGAGTAACACTACCATAAGCAAATATTTTTTTATTTGTCTTGTAACAACTCCCATTTATTTGTTCCTTACATGATAACCATGTATCGTGATCAATTATGTTGCAAGAAGCTCCAGAGTCAATTATGAAATTCATTGTAACACCGCCAGTCTTGGCTTGAATTTCCCCATCGCGACATGCCGTATTATTCAATGCATTAATCTCATGTCCGTTGTGGAAACAAGTGATACTGAATGTAACTTTTTTACCTTTGACCGCCGGCATCTCATCACCTGATGTCTCATTGTCAGATGTCTCGTCGTCAGTTTCTAACTGTCGCAGTACATTAGATTTCTTCTTGTGTGTATCTTTCGATTTCCCTTCTTGTCTCCTCTTACAGCAGATTGCTAAATGAACCATTTTTCCGCAAATATTACACTCTTTCCCAATTGCTGTACACACACTATCATTCGCCAAATGACCCTCTTGTCCGCATCTATAACAACATCTTTTCTTTTCTTGGGATGAAAAACCTTGACCTTGTCTTGCTTTACCTTGAGTTTTTATTGATATTTTTGCTATACAGTCTTTAGTTTTTCCTTCAATATCTGCAGCTTGCTGCTTAGATGATTCCAGGCATCTTGCAATTTCTCGTACCTTTTGCAATGTCAATGCATCTCCCTTCTCGAGTAACTTTATTCTCAGCTCACTAGAAAGGCATTTCGCTACAACGTGATCAATCAATGCCTTCTCTTCACTGTATTTTTCGAAACCACAATTAACACTTTTGCTCTTTAATCGAGTCAAAAATTGGCATACAGTTTCTCCTTCTTCCATGTTCGTGTCTCTAAACTGGTGTCGTAAAAAAATTCTACTTGAATTGTCACCAAAATATGTATTTAATGCCTCAAGACATACCTTAAAACAATTTTTTTCCGTTTTTTCTTCATCCTGTGACTCCGGTAAAGTAAACCAAATTTCTTGAACTTCTTCGCCAGCATGATGTAATAGTCCGCATTTCTTTGCCGCGGCATCAAGAGCACCTTTTATTTCGACAAAAATCTCGAAACTCCTGACCCATCGCTGCCAACGGCTGGCAACGGCTGCATCATGACCTTCTGTAGAAAATGGTTGTAAACTGAGTTTTTCACACATTTTCTTCTTTAACGAATTACTTCTTACTCAATTATATAGTTATAAATCAAAATTGAATAGTTTTTTTCATTAATTATTCAATTACAAGTAAAATTACTTTGATCCTCGTCGCCATTGTAAAATTCATGACTTCATTCATCTCAGTCCTTTATTGTACTCAATCATTATAAACATATTCCACACAGCCATCTATGTTTATAGCAAGGTTCATATATCTATCTGCACAAACACTACACCCCCTTTAATGGATTTGAACGAGAGCAGCGCTGAACAATTTAGACGGTCAACTTTATGTATTATCATCAGTAATATTTGCAGTTTCCCAAACCGAAACCGGAAATGACGTCACACATTTTAATAATCTCACAAATTTACATGTTGATGCAATAATAATAAATATACTATTTGAGACAGCTTATAATAAAATGTAATCATGTTTAAATTATAATTCAAGGGGTCAAAGATTGCAGCCGCCATTTTGAAACCGAAAGTAATGTCATGTCTCGAAAACTGGTAGACATATCGGTCCAAAACTATCGCCAAACGCTTCGGAAGGCCATCTCTATGGAATAGGAACAGTCAAACTAGAATTTTCCTATTTAATGAGACCGGAAATGACGTCATTCAAATTTATAAATTATTATAATTCCCTCTCTATGCAATGAAAACATATTCAGAAAGCTTAAAATGATACATCATTTATAGATATACATTCTATGTGGCAGTGGAGTAAGTTCAGCAGCTATTTTGAAAACCGAGGTGTTGCCATATATCGGAACTCGGTTGACTGATAGGAATAAAACCTTTGCTATTCTTTATGAAAGATCATTTAAAGCAAATATATAGTACCATACGCAGATTTTCATTAGTTAACCAAATTGTCAATAACGACTTTTTTTAAAGGATTTAGTAATTGTTCCTTCGATATGAAGTCATAAGTTCTAAGAATAAACTAAAAAGAGGAGTGATATCCCCATAAAAAAACACTCCGTGTAAAAAAACAGCCAAGTCTCTTCAACTAAAAAAAAATTATGAAATCTAAACATTCTGCACTGAAAAGTAGTGATATCAAAAAATGAGCCAAGTCAAAACTTTATTTGAAAATCTAGTGGAGCGGTCGCTCCACCCAGCCAAGTCGTACTATACACTCACAGTCACTCAACATACCGTAAATGCCTAATAAACTGAGGAGCAGACCAAACACTTTTACTGTAAGCAACAACATGGCATTTTCGGCCTACTGGATCTTAAAATTGGAAAATCTCACATTGTTGTGAAATGTCTTAATTTCGAGCTATGGCCCACCCCACTACATATACCAAATTTGGGAACAATAGGTTATGCCATTTGCGCGCTAGAGGACCGAGAAAACAGTGAAATTACACCACTTTCTGATTCTGAAGATGATGATTCTGATGATATCAGGAAACCCTGTTGACAGCGCCACAGCCTAAACGGCTAAACCGATCGACCTGAAACTTTTACCACATATGCACTTTTGGCGTCTGATGATACCTTGCCCCTTGTGATTTTTTGTGCCGCCATTTTTAAACCGGAAGTGACGTCATAACTCAAAAACGTCTGGACCGATTAGAACGAAATTAGCGCCATTCGATTTAGATGGTCATCTATATGAAGTATCAATAAAAAAAATATTATTTTCTTATTTTCTAAACCGGAAGTGACGTCATAAATACGCAATATTTAACTTATTTCAACAAATTATACTTAAAATACGTACATAATTAACTTACATTGTAACATAGACAATACAATTTATATATTCAAGGTAGCAGTGTTCTCGGCCGCCATTCCTGAAACCGGAAGTGACGTCATATATCTAAAACGCCTGTAACGATTGCAACTGAACTAGCTCCTGCGTATTCATTCTGCTATTTATTTGAAAAATCAATTGTGAAAAATGAATAAATAAATTAATGGTACCGGAAATGGCGGCAGGAACCACTAAATGAAACCGGAAGTGACGTCATATATTACAAACGGCATGACCGATTTTACGGAAATATAGGGATTAGGAATTCAGATGGTCGTTCATGAAGGTATCAACTAGATAAAACTAGATTGTTTTCTTATTACCTATACCGGAATTCGGCCGCTATTTCAAAACCGGAAGTGACGTCATGTATCGAAAACGGCTGGATCGATTATAACGAAACTTAAGCTATTCTTCTTGGATAATCATTTTCATCTTATACCAAACGCAACTTTTCATAGTAACCAAATCGGTTGAGGCGTATTTTTTTAAAGAAATTAGTCCCTGCTCGGACATGTGCTACAAGCTGTATGAATAAACTAACAAAAGAAGTGATATCCCAGAAAAAACACTCCGTGTAAAAATACCAGCCAAGTCTCTTTAACTATAAAAAAAAAAATAGAAGAAATCTAAAAATTCAGCACTGAAAAGGAGTGATATCAAAAAAGGAGCCAAGTCAACGAATTTTCCAAATTTTAATCGTACCATTGAAATAAAAATATCAACCCCCGAGAAATACTTAAAAAAAGGACTTGGCGCATCGTTTTTTTAAAGACATTTTTCTATTCTTAAGCTTATGCCACTCACATACTACGTAGTTCAGAAATGCCTAGAAAAATTGGGACAAAACTTTCAAATTAAATATTGAACATTCTGTAAAATATTTTAAATTTAAATATAAGTACGCAAAGAAACATAGCATTGTCTTACAAGCAATAAATACAGAACAGTTGTGTTTGTGATTGGTAGGTACCTATAGTTTTGTGGGTACATCAACATACCTACTACAGCATTATACTTTGAACCTTCTCGCCGTGTAATTAATTGCTATTAATTAACATTTTATACCAAAAAAATTCATAAATTACATAACGTATTACTTTAGATAAAAATCTAGTCAGTAATTATTTGAGCAGCATGGCTCAGTGCACTAGTCACTTATACAAATCTCATTGACGGCCTTCTTGTAATGAGCGCTTTCGCTATTTCCCTCAGTCACGATATTGAGAAGTATGATTGATTAATATGACCCTAGAAATAGTGGCAATAACGAATAGACTAGGCCGCTTCCGTTTATTCGTTATTCGTTTATCCGTTTATTTCCTCTGAATATTGACAAAATACCAAAACTGCCAGTAGGTAAGAGTACTAGTTATATTAAAACGTAGTATGATTCGTCGATAATGAATGTGATATACTCAGGAAAATATACTTGTAGAGTTCTTCCTATACTTTTAGGATAGAAAAGTGTCTTTAAAAAAACGATGCGCCAAGTCCTTTTTTTAAGTATTTCTCGGGGGTTGATATTTTTATTTCAATGGTACGATTAAAATTTTGAAAATTCGTTGACTTGGCTCCTTTTTTGATATCACTCCTTTTCAGTGCTGAATTTTTAGATTTCTTCTATTTTTTTTATATAGTTAAAGAGACTTGGCTGGTATTTTTACACGGAGTGTTTTTTCTGGGATCATATATTACCCAAAATTAATTTATTAGTTTTCGATATTTCACTCCTCTGCAAAAACAAGCTGTACGTCACACGCCGAATTCCCTGTGTTACGGGATGCAAGAACCGGTAGCTGGCTATCTATACGGCCCGACTCGGCGTGTGACGTCAATTGTGTTTCATGGACAGCTACAAAATACCAAACTTTGTAAATTCGTTTCTTGAAAACTATTCATCACACAACAAAAATAATACCACATCTGTCTTCAACAACATCTCAACTTTCATAAAATATTTATTATTCTAAAATCTAAACTTCACTTCACTTCCCTATTGTGAACAACTATGTCATACCGTAAGCATAGATTTCTTCTTGAGCATCCTATTCCCAAGGAGGTTATAATATGGGTTAACCTCCTTGCCTATTCCTGACTAGTTCAATATCAAGGTGACAACCCACCAACCACCAACATTTTACAAAAATTCATACATTTTCTCATTATTTTTTTAAAAAGTGTACCTAATATAAAAATTCTAAATAATATAAATCAAAATAAAAAAATACGAAAAAAACTTGGCGCATTGAATTTGCACTAGTCACGATAGCGTCTACTTACTTATACTTCTAGTTCTTTATCTTCTAGTGATGTCCTCTTTTTAACGCAATGCTCCAAGCCTTTTTGTATTTTTTATTTGGTTTTAAGTATTATATACTATATATGCTCATTTTATACCAAAAAAGGCACAAAGTTAAGTGTAGTGCTTGGCAGCAGTGTCTGGGCAAAACGATTTCATGAATTTTAAGTGCGAACAATAAAAAAGAAAATTTGCTTGGCCTCCTTTTAGATCTCAATACTTGTTGTTGAGTAGGAACCTATTAAATACTTGTTACAATACTTGGCAAAATGTTCCGATTAAGTTCAAATTTTGCATGGTGATAAAGAGACCAACAATATCTAAAATTTTACACATTGTAAGCCCAATCACTCAAGTACCTATTTATCCCCATAAAAAAACACTCCGTGTAAAAATACCAGCCAAGTCTTTTCAACTATAAAAAATAGAAGAAATCTAAAAATTCAGCACTGAAAAGTAGTGATATCAAAAAATGGGCCAAGTCCAAATGTAATTTTTAAAACCAAAATATACTTCGCATCGTGCAAAGATAGTTAAGAAGTATAGGCCAGATGTGTAATATACATAAAACCTACCTACCCTATAATGCCGTAAAAAACGATGCGCCAAGTATCTTTTGGTTTTAAAAATTACATTTTTACATTTTTACATTTTGACTAGGAGGATTAAAGGCCGGTCATATATTTTTCCCGCCAAAAGTCGTTTTGGAGCGGTTTTAGAGGGAAATGAAATATAAATTGCCATATTTGTCAAACGGTTATGAATATCGAAAAAGCAAGAAACACATGACATGTATTGAACCTTTATCTACATTTTCATCTCTAACTGTCATAACTTTGCTCCTACTATGTGGTCAGCATTTCTCGGGAACAAAAACGCTCCGTGTGAGAGACGGCAGAGCGACGGACGAGAAACGGAGTGTTTTTGTTCCCGACAAATGCTGACCACATAGTAGGAGCAAAGTTATGACAGTTAGAGATGAAAATGTAGATAAAGGTTTAATACATGTCATGTGTTTCTTGCTTTTTCGATATTCATAACCGTTTGACAAATATGGCAATTTATATTTCGAATGTCCCTCTAAAACCGCTACAAAATCACTTTTGGCGGGAAGATATTAATGACCGCCCTTAATATGAAGGAGGTAGGATAAGTTAAGGTAGGTATCATAACTTTCCACATAGACAGAAAAACAGCATTGAAATAAATTAAATCATTTTATTAATGGTCAAACAAATAAATTATCAATCCTGCATCCAGGGACAACAAAACCAGAAACAACTCTATAACTAACCATTACTATAAAAAATAACGAGTTCACGTCAGTCAATCAAAACTTGTCTACACCATTTGAACGAGGTCTTGCTGATGACGTCATATCTGCGATCTGGCAGAGGACTCGACCTTGACCGATCTGATCGCGGTCCAGCAGATCATGCCAGCGGGAATATACATTTTAGACTACGGCGGATATTCAGGAGGTACTGTGAACATCCAAGGGCGGAAAAGACGGATCTTCAGGAGGGCACCATTCACTGTCTTTGTACAGAGGTGCAATGAACGGAGATGGCCAAGGGATGAGTCAAATGGGTGGCAATATAATGAGGCAGATGGGACCACCTGATCAAATGTACATGATGAACCAACTGGGAATGATGAGAGCGGAAAGTAATCAGCAGTTGGGGAAAGGCGACGAAGAACATAGCACTGAGAAACCGAAGCTGACCGATGACAAGAACTCCAAGAGCAAGGGGAAGAACTTCGACAAAGACGGGAAGAAGGACTCAAAGGACTTCAAACCCAAGAGCTCCGAGACCGAGATCAACGAGGATTGATTCGATGATAATTAACACTTCGGGCAGCAAAGGATGTGTTCCCTTAAGCATGCCCAAACTCGCTTGCACAGAGGTATTCTTCCAGTGCTCCTTTCCGAGGATCGCGAGGATGGCGTGGATGTGGTGTGTGTCGGCATTGATCCGTGCATCGGTAGCGTGTGTGTTGAGGATGGCGAGTAGTCCACTGCTAGCAGGCGCCCAGGGAGGGCTCGGTGTTTCGTCCACATCTCCACTGCCGCTCTTCGGTCTTCTTCTGTGGGTTGAGGATAATATGTCTCAAGACCTAAAGACAGCACGCCACCCTCCGACAAGCGCCGTGAGACTGGGGCGTCTTGACGGGAAGTGCTTGGCTGTGGTCGAGAACTTCCCGACAAGCGCCGTGTGACTGGGGCGTCTTGACAGGGATTGCTTGGCTGTGGTCGAGGACTCTCCCTGTGAGTCCGTACTGTCGAGCCGCCACTCTCCGACATGAGGCGATCTTCAGTCCGGACACCACTGGACTCCAAGGGCCGTGTAACTGGGGCGTCTTGATGCGAATTGTTTGGACGTGTTCGATGACTTGCCCGGTGAGCCCGTTCTGTCGAGCCGCCACTCTCTGACATGAGGCGATCTTCAGTCCGGACACCACTGGACTCCAAGGGACGTGTAACTGGGGCGTCTTGATGCGAAGTGTTTGGACGTGTTCGATGACTTGCCCGGTGAGCCCGTTCTGTCGAGCCGCCACTCTCTGACATGAGGCGATCTTCAGTCCGGACACCACTGGACTCCAAGGGACGTGTAACTGGGGCGTCTTGATGCGAAGTGTTTGGACGTGTTCGATGAATTGCTCTGTGAGTCCGTTCTGTCGAGCCGCCACTCTCCGACAGGAGGCGATCTTCAGTCCGGACACCACTGGACTCCAAGGGACGTGTAACTGGGGCGTCTTGATGCGAATTGTTTGGACGTGTTCGATGACTTGCCCGGTGAGTCCGTTCTGACGAGCCGCCACTCTCCGACATGAGGCGATCTTCAGTCCGGACACCACTGGACTCCAAGGGACGTGTAACTGGGGCGTCTTGATGCGAATTGTTTGGACGTGTTCGATGACTTGCCCGGTGAGTCCGTTCTGTCGAGCCGCCACTCTCCGACAGGAGGCGATCTTCAGTCCGGACACCACTGGACTCCAAGGGACGTGTAGCTGGGGCGTCTTGATGCGAATTGTTTGGACGTGTTCGATGACTTGCCCGGTGAGCCCGTTCTGTCGAGCCGCCACTCTCCGACATGAGGCGATCTTCAGTCCGGACACCACTGGACTCTTGAGGACAATGTAGGGATGATTTACTCTCATCAAGATGCAAAGACAGCACGCCACCCTCCAACAAGGGACGTGTGACTGGGTCGTCTTGATGCGAATTGTTTGGACGTGTTCGATGACTTGCCCTTTGAGTCCGTACTGTCGAGCCGCCAATCTCCGACAGGAGGCGATCTTCAGTCCGGACACCACTGGACTCCAAGGGACGTGTAACTGGGGCGTCTTGATGCGAATTGTTTGGACGTGTTCGATGACTTGCCCGGTGAGTCCGTTCTGTCGAGCCGCCACTCTCCGACATGAGGCGATCTTCAGTCCGGACACCACTGGACTCCAAGGGACGTGTAACTGGGGCGTCTTGATGCGAATTGTTTGGACGTGTTCGATGACTTGCCCGGTGAGTCCGTTCTGTCGAGCCGCTACTCTCCGACAGGAGGCGATCTTCAGTCCGGACACCACTGGACTCTTGAGGACGATGTAGGGATGATGCACTCTCATCAAGATGCAAAGACAGCACGCCACCCTCCAACAAGGGACGTGTGACTGGGTCGTCTTGATGCGAATTGTTTGTACGTGTTCGATGACTTGCCCGGTGAGCCCGTTCTGTCGAGCCGCCACTCTCCGACATGAGGCGATCTTCAGTCCGGACACCACTGGACTCTTGAGGACAATGTAGGGATGATTTACTCTCATCAAGATGCAAAGACAGCACGCCACCCTCCAACAAGGGACGTGTGACTGGGTCGTCTTGATGCGAATTGTTTGTACGTGTTCGATGACTTGCCCGGTGAGCCCGTTCTGTCGAGCCGCCACTCTCCGACATGAGGCGATCTTCAGTCCGGACACCACTGGACTCTTGAGGACAATGTAGGGATGATTTATTCTCATCAAGATGCAAAGACAGCACGCCACCCTCCAACAAGGGACGTGTGACTGGGGCGTCTTGATGCGAATTGTTTGGACGTGTTCGATGACTTGCCCGGTGAGTCCGTACTGTCGAGCCGCCACTCTCCGACATGAGGCGATCTTCAGTCCGGACACCACTGGACTCCAAGGGACGTGTAGCTGGGGCGTCTTGATGCGAAGTGTCAATGCTTGTGCGTGGACGGACGAGCGATGCGAGTTTCACCGGTCTCGCCGTCATTGGATACTTCATCATTCCTACTTGATCTTCTAGACGAGGCGGAGTAGGTCGTAGGAAGCGGTTAACTTTAGGAGAAGCAGGTGGAGGAGGTGGTAGGAAGCGATTCACTCTGTGCGCTGAAGAACTGGCGTGTGCCAAAGTTGATGGTCCAGTTCCGCCGTGATGAGTACTCGGGGGTCCAGCATCAACTTGCCCAGGAGTCGGAGGTCCTGGGCCGACATGTTCAAGACTGGATAGTCCTGCATAAACATGTCCAGGACGCGGGGGTCCTGCGTTACTCACTCGCCCAGGAGTTGGAGGTCCTGGGCGACGACGGGATCTGTTCCCGGGAGGTCGGGACGGGACCAGTGGACCCCTCTGGCTGCCAGCAGCTTCGTCCTGTAAATCATAAACAAGCTATTATTGCAACTTGTCACAAATAGCGCAATTGGGGTTTATGCGAGCTTGTTTATGTGTCTTATGTTCTGAGCATGTTTGTTTGGAATTGTTTGGACGTGTTCGATGACTTGCCCGGTGAGTCCGTACTGTCGAGCCGCCACTCTCCGACATGAGGCGATCTTCAGTCCGGACACCACTGGACTCCAAGGGACGTGTAGCTGGGGCGTCTTGATGCGAAGTGTCAATGCTTGTGCGTGGACGGACGAGCGATGCGAGTTTCACCGGTCTCGCCGTCATTGGATACTTCATCATTCCTACTTGATCTTCTAGACGAGGCGGAGTAGGTCGTAGGAAGCGGTTAACTTTAGGAGGAGCAGGTGGAGGAGGTGGTAGGAAGCGATTCACTCTGTGCGCTGAAGAACTGGCGTGCGCCAAAGTTGATGGTCCAGTTCCGCCGTGATGAGGACTCGGGGGTCCAGCATCAACTTGCCCAGGAGTCGGAGGTCCTGGGCCGACATGTTCAAGACTGGATAGTCCTGCATAAACATGTCCAGGACGCGGGGGTCCTGCGTTACTCACTCGCCCAGGAGTTGGAGGTCCTGGGCGACGACGGGATCTGTTCCCGGGAGGTCGGGACGGGACCAGTGGACCCCTCTGGCTGCCAGCAGCTTCGTCCTGTAAATCATAAACAAGCTATTATTGCAACTTGTCACAAATAGCGCAATTGGGGTTTATGCGAGCCTGTTTATGTGTCTTATGTTCTGAGCATGTTTGTGTATTATTTCACAATTTCAAAAGCAATATCATAAATGAACAGAGGCACGTTTGGCACCATAGAATTGAATATTCTACTAAATGATTTGAAAAAGGAAAAATTAATTACATAGAACCTAATTTGAAATGTTGGAATGATTTAGATTACGTTGAGTAGAGAAAAACCAAAAGCATTACATAGTTTCACTGTTTACTTCTATTCAGGAGGGTAATTCTAAATTTCCTTGTCGTCTCTAATCAATTGATACGGCGTCACTACCGTGTTAAATAGATAGCACTCCAGTGTGCAGTGAACCCATATCACGACGAGACGATAAGGGAATTTAGAATAACCCCCCAGAGCTATTAGAGCAGTATGCAAGGTTCAAGAATCCAGCCCAAACTAATGTGAGTGTGAAAAACTATTGTTTGAACAACAAGTAATGTTTACAATGTATGCAAACCCCAACAATGTTGTTACGGTCAAGGAGTCACAGTATGAACAATGTTGGTTTGACGAAAACACGCCATTTTTAAAAGAATTTTATTTAAATATAATGAGAGAAGATATTGTTTGATTGGCAAATGCATAATAATTTGATTCTGTATAATTATTTACAATATGTTCAATACGTTTCACTCCGATTTGTACTTGGTTCACATTGCACACTTGATCTCGATTAACTTCTTACATTGTTCTGACTTGTGCATGCGTTCAACTCACTCACACCTAATTGATTTTCCTGTATAAATACAGCTCCAGGATACCACTAGAATCTCACTGTATACCAACCGGCAGCTCAATTGTGTTACTTTCATTTCGAGATGTACACGTACATTTCTTGTTCTAGGCAATAGCGAAATAAATCGAAGACCGTTCCTTCCCGCTATCTTGTGATGAAAATTACACAATGGAGCTGCCAGTTTTGTTCCCTACTAAAGTAACTAGGGCAGCACTAGTCATTTCGTTCGTCCACTTCATGCTCAGAACTCCTATTTTCGAGATCGTCTGAGACAAATTCGACTTTGAGTCAAATTGTGACGTTAGACCAAACAAAATATACTGACCCAGAAGATTGAATGCTATATCGTTTGGTCTGACATCACACTACGTCACGCTCGATTATATGAGCACTCAAACGATCTCTAAAACAGAGATTTTGGTATTTCTGTTACACACTCACCACACTGGGATCCACTGGTCGTTCCGTCTCCGAGGCAACAGTCGACGTCTCTTCTTCTAGCCCTAAATCGAGTGTATTTCTCCCGCGCCGCCCTCGATGGTAACGGCGCTCGTCCGAGGCTTCTTTATTTTCATTCAGAATCCAGTATACCACCATGCGGGGGATTAGCCCGCCTATGGGGTTTGGCTGGGGCCGCGTGGTCGCCAACCCACGTAGGTGAAACACCTTCCCCTGCGGGTTTTACTACTCCTTTCCCCCAACAGCGCTATAGTGTATAGCATCGACCTGTAGAGATCCCGCCTTCTGCATTGAGTCAACCAACCAAACATCATTTCTCGTACAGATTGATTCTTCGACTCCTTCAAAACTGAATCAAGAACCTCTCCCATGCAGCCAACAACGAGGAAAACCAGTCGATCATAGCCTGGATTGGCCTGGATACATTTGCCTCAACTCGCAAGATCTCTATATTCTTCTCCTTCTTCTTCAGCTCATTAGCAATGACATTTGTCTCGGCTGAAGATAAATCTCGATGACATCTTTTTGGGTTTCTTCTCGAAGAGGATGACGTCCATTTTGTTTACCTTTAACAAACGAGTAGTGGGAAAGTAAATGTAACACCTGGAGTTCTACGCCACCTTCACTACCTCCATGACTACTAAACCAATTTGTTTATGCCAAAATGCAGGTCGACGATAGAATACAACGTCCATGTAGACTGGCCGAGAACTGCAGGTGCATAACTGCCTCTGGATGTGACTCAAATACTTGTAGCTCTCCCTCGGTTGCAGATGATGAATGGAACTCCCATCAGCTAGAACGACGTCTTCACGAACACATGAAGACCTGCACACTTGTCCATTGAACCATTCAGAAATCGGTATATTTGTGGGACGTCAGTCTCTAGAATCGGGGGGGGGGGGGGGGGGGGAGGGTTTGAGACAGTGGGACCCGAATTCAGGGGAATGGATGACCATTTTGAGAATTGTCTTAAATTTGGGGGAAGGTATGGGACCGGGGGCCATATTCTTTAACTTGTGCAATTCCGATTCAGCTAGAATCCGATTCACAATATGAACTGGAATCCGATTCACAACCAAATGAACTGGAATCCGATTCACAGCCATATGAACTGGAATTGGATTACAGCCGAATTCGGAGTTTTATTGTTATTGAAGTGCCGTTGGTTGAATCTGGACTGCTCTTAGTTGGGACCAGCACATCACATGTTGTGGGCTGGTCCCGTCAAGCCTCACCACCGCGCCAAGGTGTCAGTCCATAGGTGAGGAAACAATTAGTGTTACCCCAGCGTCGGTGACCGACTTACGCTACCACCGGGTTGATTGGTGCGCACCTCAAGTAGATCCTGGAGTAGCTCATGAACTTCCTCTTGCAGCGAAATCGAATCTCGTCATCTCACTTACAGGCTGCTGTAACAGTATAGAAAGAATATTTTAAGTCTTTTGATTTACGAGTACCTATATGAGATTGTAACATAATGTTATAGACATAACACTTGTTATAAACATAGACATACCTATGTACTTATTTGTGGTTTGATTTATATGATAAACACTTCCGAATTGCAATATAAGAGTGTAATGACAGAAATAATGGCAAAACGATTAATATTCACAATAATAATACAAGTGAACATTGATTGCACAATATCCTGGTGAATTCATGGAAGCATGTAAAGTCCATGATAAACTATGACTCAGTTACATCCCAATTGCACATTCTTGTTCTTGTCTTCTCTTGTATGTAATGATACTGCCCACCGACAATGCCCAATCGACTCCGAGCAAATGTTAAAGATGAGATTTAATGTAGGTAATAAAATAGAAATGGGTTTTGCAGTTTGTGTTGCAGAATTTTCCTGTTCACCATTTTCATTGTGCCTTCGTAGCCATGGAGTTCCCCCCGACGGCTGCTACCTTAACGCGGTGGTGGGGTTTGTGTTGGCCAATGATCCATTGCAGCTACGCCGGCGAGCATATGCTCATGTGTAAGGGTTACCCATGCCGGACAGATCAGTGGTGAGGCCCAGACCAAGAGCAGCCAGGGTCGGCCTAACCATGCCCTCCCTTGAATTTGCGGTCCCCTCGGGCCGGCCTCCCCCCTCGAGATGGTGATCCCCCTGAAATCGGGTTCAGCCGGCCCAAATCCTCACACCCCCCGGTCCGTCCCCATTCCGGCCTGGCCTTCCCACCAGTGCCGGACTCCCCCGGATCGGGCCCGTTAGGTCGACCCCCTCCCCTTGCCCTCCAATTATGATCAACAAAGTTAAATATAACAATTAATGTGCGCAATATAACCTCGTCGTTGACGCGCCATTAAACTAAACTAATAAAAGCCATGGAGTTGTTAAATTAATTCAATAATATGACAGGAGAAAAAATAAACAAATTTACAATATTTCATTGATTGTCACTGATGGTAATTATTGTAAATTTGTCATTGTATGTCTCTCTGTGACAATTAACAAAAGATGCACATGTGCAAGAACAAATTGCATTCTTAAATACCATCCGTTTCTTAGATAAATGAACAATAATCATAAAAAAATCAGCTATAAAACTTATGAAATTTAATATTTTAAAAAATCTTCAATTTGAAACTTAACAACCTGTGCAATTTGTGTTCCCTGCTGCAGGATTTTACCATACACAAAAATGCATGCAATTTTTTAATCACGCCTTTTTTAATACGATAGAACTTGCTCATTCTTTTGACTTTTGAGTAACCCAGCCCAGGCCCAGGTACCTGGGCTTTTAAAATCAAAGAAATCAAAGCTTAGCTGAGGTAATTAGGTCTTCCAAGAAGCTGTTCGCCGATGACCTAATTATCTATGCTGTTATCCGTGACGTCTCCGACCGTGAGAAGCTACAAGGTGACATTGAACGGATTGAGCAATGGGTTGTAGCAAATGGCATGCAACTAAATGCTGCTAAATCTTCAGTAGTCAGCTTTACTAGAAAGCGGAGCCAAATACCAACTAGTTATAACATCAATGGTCAAAACGTGGAAAAGTCATCATCCTGCAAATACCTTGGAATTACTCTGTCTTCGGACATGAACTGGACGACTCACATCAACAAATTAACAGCCAAAGCAAGAAAGATGCTTCACTTTGTTATGCGTAACATCAAAGGCAGCCTCCCCAAGACAAGAGACTACGCATACAAGTGCCTAATTAGACCACTGCTGGAATACTGCTCTGGAGTCTGGGATCCGCACTCTGAGGCAGCAATACACTCCATCGAAATGGTCCAAAGAAAAGCGGCAAGGTACGTCTGGAACTGCCATCGGAGATGGAACAAGGCAACACATCGACCACACGTCAGCGTCTCAAGACTCGTTGACGACCTTCACTGGGAATCGCTGGCTTCCCGCCGAAAGAAATGCAGCCTTCGATACCTCTTCAAGACCGTCTCCGGACAGCCTGGATGGCAGGATCTTCACCAGCTAGTCAAGTCTCCCACGTTCTTTGGACGCTTGGACCACAAGAGGAAACTCCATCTCCCGAGGCACAAGACAGACATGGGCAGATATTCCCTCCTCGGCAGATCAGTGCGATTGTGGAATCAGCTTCCAAAGGACTTGGAGGATGTGGTGACCATCGTGGACTTTAACAAGTTAATCGACGTGCCTCCCTAAATCGTGTCTTCCTCAATCTTCTACCTCCATTTCTGTCCTGCTGTCATCTTTCACCTCTGTATTCACTAATGAAACATGGCACCTTCATCCTAATATTACTACATCTTCACCTATTTATTTGAGAATATGCATGCATCTATAATACTATGTACGCATCACACCATCATCACATCTCATTAATCACTATTCTACATACTAGATATCTTATCTCGAGTTATTATGATTAATAATTAATGTCATTACTCAACTAAGATTGATTTTCTTGAGAAGGTGCAGCATGAATCCATATTATTATTGTTTGTACTCATCACATATCACTCATCTCATTCTCATTCATTCTCATTCTACACTAGATTTTTAATGTCGAGACGCATGTATTATAATTATTGTAATCATGTTATTATGTGAGATAATATTATCACATTATTATATGTTCTGCCACCGTGCATTGTATCACAAAGCGGATCAATAAAACATACATACACAACTTACTTAATATTCTTTTCATAATGAATAGGTAATTTGATTATATTCTCCTGTCTCCATTGTAGAATATATGCAAATATTAATAATAAAGTCCAAATCTAGATTAATTCAACAATTGTGTGATCCTGGGTGATGTTTCTTGGTGGCGCGATCACTCGAGACATAGTTTCAGATCTTCATGATTCTTTGTGTACTTATTGATAATCATGCCATACACAATCCCTGAAAAAATTAAAAACTTCTCGTGTCTAGTTTCTGAGATAATTTGAGTTTTCTCCCCCATGTTATCTTAAATGGCAGACAAGTGAAATCGGGTCATTTTTAAGCTAAAATGAAGTTCTAATTTTTGGTGCCGTTAGCTTTTAACAAAAAAACTTTTTTTCTGGTAGACATACGGACATACTATCAGGAAAAAAATTGAAAACAATACCAACGTGTGCTATTTTAATAGTTATTAACCAAATTCGAAATGATTTTCCTATACCCCCCATGTTAAAGTTTTGTACATTCTCAAAAGACATCAAATTGAAAACTCAATATTGGGCGGGAGTTGCAAACTACAGGACTTTAAATGAGTATTTTTATACTTAAATATAGTTGAACTTTTGTAAAAAGTTTTTTGAAATAGCAATTTCAAAAATAAATAAAAATATGCTATATCGAGTGATCGCGCCACGTTAACTGATTCCTACATAATTTAATCGCCGTCTTACCCTTGAGAAGAACTTGCACTGCAAGCTCCAGAATGTACGTTCGCTGCGTCGTGAAAATTATTGAACTATAATTCTTTGCGTTTCCATGACTTCGCAATTTTCAATACAAATATGACTAATTGTTGAAATATTGAGAGTATGAAATGTTATTTTCTACATGTAAAATAGATACATAGTTTTACGGTTTTAGGTACAATATCTAAAGTTGTTTATTTTTTTATATTGTGGCCTCGTTTAAGAGAGACTTAAAAGTTGTAGTAAATGAATTTCTCTTTGAAAAGCTTGCAATCTGTTTGGGATTGACTCAGAGAGTAAACACAAAGATCTCAAACAATGTTAAATTGGTTTTTATTACAAGAATTAAATTGTTTCAATGAAAGTGAACGAGCGCAGGAATCGAACCCAGATTCTTCGCCAATTAGGCTACCAGAGCGTATTCTTAATCAGAATGTACCTACATACTGATTAAGAATTGAAAACAGAATAGTGGGAAAAAATGCACTTTTATAACGTGTTAATAAAAATTTAGAAATAATCTTCTGATTTTACGCTCAACTTCAAGATTCCATAAATTTCGTTCCATTCGTTCAAATTGATTGAAATTCTTACACAATCGATCTTAATCTATTTTCTATATAATTTGAAATTTTCAGCTTGATATCGGACGTAGTTTTGAAGAAACAGCGTCCCGGCCATTGGAAGTTTTCTGGACGTGCACTATTTGAGCTCCGTATAATCAATTTTTTGACAACCAAATTTGAACAGCTGTAACTTTTTTCCTACAATAGTAATGTTTTTGAAACTTACACATATTAAATTTTGGTATGTTTTATAATATGTGTACAAATTTCAGAATCCCATCTACAATAGTTTCGATATAGTGACCTCTCAATCAGGATGATTTTTTTAACGCCACCCGGTATATAAAATATAAAAAAAGGATTTTAATGGCCTATAGTTGCATGAAAAACTTAGAGCAAAGTATCTATGTATCGATAAGATACTTTCAAAAGTATCTTGTATCTGTATCTCGATACTTTTTCACCCAAGTATCTGTATCTGTAGATACTATCTGTATCTGTATCTCGATACTTTTAAAAAGTATCTTATACCAGTGGCGTGCCGTGACATTTGAAGTGAGGGAAGCAAATTGCCAGGAAAGAAATTTGCCCAGACCCGGAGGGGGGGTCTGGGGGGCTTGCCCCCCAGCTTAGCCCCGCAGGGAATTTTTTAAAATTTGACTAATTTTAGATGGTTAAAAACGATTTTGAAAGTACCTTTTTGGAAGATTACTTGAATTTAAGAAATGGTCAAAGGAGGATTTTCAGACTAATTTTTTATATTTTAATCATTAGTTTTTTGAAGGCAAATACGAGGGCAAATACAGATATACAAAAACTTTGTAGAAATGCGTAAACTGTACTGAGAATCCGAAACTGCAATATTTTGTAGATAATACAAGTTTAGACATTCAACCGCTCTTGAGCACTGTCACCGACCGATCACATGTTCGTTCCAATCGTGTCAACTCGGGAGTAGTTCGGCTGCGTTCGGACTGTGGATGCAACTCTCCGATTTGCTTCCCTTGGCTAGAATACGCCTGCAGTAATAGACGTATTTTACACAGAAATGCTTTGTGTTTAGACCGGCAAATAATGTTATTATCATGGCAAAATAAGTTTTTATTATTAACAATACTTTCAGGTGGCTGCAGATTAACATATTTGATTGTAGGCAAATCACCTAATGCCCCCGTAACTCCCGTATAGAGAGCGAGGGATTGGAAGCAATTCGAAAAGTGAATCCCTTGGAGCCGGCCGACTGCCGAGCCGAGGCAAGTGTATGCGTGCGCACGCGCCTTGCCCACCTCCCATCTTAGAAACCGCGTTTACTTTGAAATCAGAGCGAAAGTGGTGACATTTGTGTTCGTAATAAGAATTCTATAAGTAGTATTAAGTGATGAATATTTTTGTAAAAAGATTAAATTATTATACATATAATTATTATATTTTAATATTGTTGGAATGGAAAAGGAAGGGGAAGCAATGCTTCCCTTGCTTCCATTGAGTGCACGCCACTGTCTTATACAACACTGTCTTTTGCCAGCATTTGAAACCTCGTGCAAATACAATGGGGAATAGGTGAATGTTGAGATTATATTTTATTTATTTACAGAATAGCCTCAAAGAGCAACATGGGATTTTTTTATATTTTTTAAATTATATATTTCCCACAATTAATTTATTAGTTTTCGACATTTCACTCCTCTGCAAAAACAAGCTGTACGTCACACGCCGAATTCCCTGTGTTACGGGATGCAAGAACCGGTTCTGGCTAGCATTATCTATACGGCCCGACTCGGCGTGTGACGTCAATTGTGTTTCATGGACAGCTACAAAATACCAAACTTTGTAAATTCGTTTCTTGAAAACTATTCATCACACAACAAAAATAATACCACATCTGTCTTCAACAACATCTCAACTTTCATAAAACATTTATTATTCTAAAATCTAAACTTCACTTCACTTCCCTATTGCTTTCTCTTCAAAGTATACCTATCTACCTCCTAATTACATTGTTCCTCCAATTGCATATACGAATTACGAACAAATGCCAAACATGATGACAAGAAGACCCAATCGGTTTGAAACCAACAAATGGCCTTACAATGATTGCAAACATGTGTAGGTGTAACGATGCTCCATTACAAATGGAAACATCATCCTCAGTGAGAGATTTACTAAATGTCCATCAATATCTAAGAACAGTGTTACCTTGGCGTCTCGACGGCGGCGCCAGTCGATTCCCAGCGGCCAGTGGCGTCGGAGTCTGACATACGTTAGCATTAGGTCGAACATGGCGCGTCCCTCGAGTAGATCCTGGAGTAGATCCTGGAGTAGATCCTGGAGTAGATCCTGGATTAGCTCACTGCATCACTCGCAGCGAACGCATCCTCACACTTACAGGCTGCTGTACTGTAACAGTAGAGAAAGAATGTTTGAAGTCTTTGAATATTGATAATATCAATCTGGTGCTCAATTATATCCAGGTGAATTCATGTAAGCGTATAAAAGTCTATGATATAGGACGTTGTGTTAATATCTTATTACATATTCATTCTTGTTTCTTGGCAATTCCTTTGTATTTAATCAGCGATCATTTAATGTAATAATCCTCAAGATAATAACTATTTTAGCAGGAGATACAATTGAAATGGGTTATCAGTGTTTCATAATGCCTTCATGTAAGTGTATGTAACCATGGAGTTATTCTATTCAGAAGAAACAATGTGCAATCTACAATATTCCATTGATTGTTGTTATTGGTAACTTTTACTTGTTGACATTTGTGCATTGTAGATATGTATTTGTTGACTTTCAGTGACAATTAACAAAACATTCTCATGTTCAACAACCAATTGCATTCTTAAAATATCATGACCGTTCCGTATAGATAAATAAACGATAGTCAGAAACAAAATTATGAATTATGAATTTTAATATTTATCTCAAAATTTGCTTCAATATAGAATTGCTTAGATAATGGCAGGACATTTATTTATGTTCATACCACACATTTAAAAAAAATCTTACTTATTCTTTTCAGAAGGAAAAGATCAAAGAAAGTAATATAAATAAATAAATATACCTAACCTTACCCTATGGCACTACGGCCCTTGTGGAGCCCTGGCCTCCTCCACTACGTCGTTAGACGTTAAGAAACGAAATTTCTTCAGAGTCGCCTTCCTTTTGGTTTTTGCCGATAAGCTCCTTGAACTCCCTTTTCCTCGGATATTCGCTCCATGTGCCCGTCCCCTTCCTTACTTACTGTCGAGAAGCCTGATGGAATGGATATGCGTATGAGAGCTCATCCTCAATCCTCAATCCTCAATTCTCCGTCGTCCTGGACAGGTCCGTGGATCCGGCGGAGGATCTGGTTCTTCCAGGAGTTCGGAGGGGATCAGTCATCCCTCGCTTGCTTGTCTTCCTGTCCTCCAGAGTTCAGTTTCGTGTTGTCGTCACTGGTATTGTTTACCAGGTATTATTCAAGAAGAACTTAAGTATAAAGCAGTGGTTCCCGCTGACTATTCTCACAATTGGTTGCATGATTAAACAATTTAATCTGTCTAGAAAACCAGGTATCGATGAATTCACTATATCTGGGGCCAATACAGGCTTCCATTTCGGTCTAAATGCTGTGTATATTCTTGTCCAGATATTTTGTTCTTGTTTTGCTGGAGTTTACAATGAGCATCTCATCAAGGGCGAAGGCGCAGATGTCAATATTTACATACAGAATGTGTTCATGTATGTAGATTCAATTATTTGTAATTTAGGCATACTAATTTATCAGGGTCAGCTTAGTACTTCATTCACTGCGGCCTCACTTACCGATATATTTACTTTCAAAGTCTTAACGATTATGTTCAACAATGATGCCGTAGGAATCATAACAAGTTTCTTTCTTAAAAACCTGAACTCAATATTGAAAACGTTTGCAAGTGCGCTGGAGCTAATGTTCACGGCTATATTATGCTGGCTGCTTTTCGGTATTCCAATTCACGTGAATACTGTTGTTGCAATCGTTATTGTGTCATTTACAGTGATACTTTACTCACAGAATCCAGTCGTTAATCAAACTAAAGCAGTTGAGCAAGAGAATGAGGCATTCCTTCCTGAGAAGAACACCCAACATATTGATATTGTTTAGGAACATTTATAACATTGCTTAATGTTTTGTGATTGCCAACAGTAGATGCTTTATTTGAATTCTATTTAGTTTTTTAGATTATGATGCCCACCTTGACCTATGTTCATATAAAGTTACTTCAACTTAGTTGTATTAAACCAAAGATCATTAAGTTCTAGTGAATGAGTCTTTTAATAATTATTATTTTGACTTTATTTAATTTCGCATTTTTAATGATCGAAAAGCATTGCCATTAAAGGAATGGTGTAAAGAAATGTGTGCTGGTCACCGAATGAAAAGTGATTTGTAAATCAAATACTAATTAATCTAGGTATTTTAAATGTTATGCGATGTCAGTTCTTAAAAATCTAAGAAGACAACGAATCTCCTAATCTACTCGTATTTTATGATCATGTAAATTTGCGTCAATAAGCAAATGCATCTCGAATAGGTAATTATTATGTACAAATGATAGGTAGGATCTAGGTAGTATCATTAAATATCTACCTACATATTGGTAGGTACATTTGTAACGATATTTAAGTTAGCTGTATAAAATAACTTTTTGCCAAAATGTTAATAAACTGCTCACGTAGATGTATGCATTAACATAATCATTTATCACCACCTGCAATAATGAATAAGCTAGTGGATATCGTCTTAGACCTATCTTAGACCTTCCATTGGTCAACAACAAATACTAGAGCAAAACGTGATTCACGAGTTGATTTATTGTTTAATTATTTACATTAAAGCCATTTTTATTGATATTTTACTTAAAAATTATGAGGATAATGAGAATTTAAGGATCTATCAAAAATCAAAATGCGGTAAGCCCAAAACCCAAATATTTTAAAATAAATACTGCTCTGTGATTTGTGCAGCAGTGACACGAATTCAAATAAGATGAGAATGAATATAATGGAGCTCAGGCACTTTTAAAAAATGAAATAATTAAAATCTCATTTTTTTTTGGATAAACTCTACGATTGAAGTTTGCTACTTTGTGTAGGTAGTACAAACTAAACTCAAATTGAAATCTGTTGTAATTACTAAATTGAATGTAAATTAAAATTTCCATTCTTTACACTTCCAAAAGTCACAGATTCCTACGCATGACAAATTACTGAGGTAAAATGTAATCAAATTCGAAACATTAAATTTATCCCACTTCGTCTTGTAAAAATTGAGATCGCATTTTTAAATAAAGTATAGGTAGGTAATGTTAAAATATGCATGGAGCATAGGCAGTGTTGGGTAGGAACGGAACGAAATAGTTCCGTTCCTAGGAACTAGTTCCTTTTCTTAGGAACTATGGAACGTCTTAGTTCCTTTTTTCTAGGGAGGAACTATGGTACGGTTTAGTTCCTTTTTTTGAGGAACTGTAACGATTTTTGCTAAGTTCCTTTTTTTTCTTGACTGTACTTTTACTCAAAAAAACTGCACTCGAAAATAACTCAAACCAGTCGTCACCTACCCTAACACAATGGCCATCTATATACCTGTAGTCGCGTGGCCAACCCTTCAGACCAATATCAAAGAACTCCATTCTTAGTAATGACTAATGACTCGTGAACAAGTGCAGTGCGCAGGCACACAGATTTCAGATCGTCGTCTTTTTAGCTTTTACTTTGTTTCCTTCCTCACATTTCCTTCCCGATCACTGTGTATAGGACACATCACATCGCCACTGAATTTTTAGTTTTTACGAATCTTCTTATCTCTCTTATAATCTTTTCGAATCTGCTGTGATTCAGTGATTAAAATATGGCAGCAAACGAAAATGTCGTACCATTTAAAAATCAGAGAAAATGTTCTTTTTGGGAGAAAATAATGTGGATTCCGATTGTTCCAATTAAAAAATTCCATTTCCAATTAAAATTACGCCTTTCTTTAAAAAGGAACTAAAAGGAACTAAGTTCCTAAGGAACTAAGTTCCTTTTATAAAGGAACTAGGAACGGAATAGTTCCTTTCAATATTGAAGGAACTGGAACTGGAACTAGAACTAGTTCCTTTTTTCGGCGAGGAACTTGGAACTGGAACTAGTTCCTTTACAAAAGGAACTTACCCAACACTGAGCATAGGTACTAAAATGGGGAATAGGTGAATGTTGAGATTATATTTTATTTATATAGTACAGAGTAGAATAGCCTCAAAGAGCAATGTGATATTTTTTTATATTTTTATAAATCATATATTACCCAAAATTAATTTATTAGTTTTCGATATTTCACTCCTCTGCAAAAACAAGCTGTACGTCACACGCCGAATTCCCTGTGTTACGGGATGCAAGAACCGGTTCTGGCTAGCATTATCTATACGGCCCGACTCGGCGTGTGACGTCAATTGTGTTTCATGGACAGCTACAAAATACCAAACTTTGTAAATTCGTTTCTTGAAAACTATTCATCACACAACAAAAATAATACCACATCTGTCTTCAACAACATCTTAACTTTCATAAAATATTTATTATTCTAAAATCTAAACTTCACTTCACTTCCCTATTGTGAACAACTATGTCATACCGTAAGCATAGATTTCTTCTTGAGCATCCTATTCCCAAGGAGGTTATAATATGGGTTAACCTCCTTGCCTATTCCTGACTAGTTCAATATCAAGGTGACAACCCACCAACCACCAACATTTTACAAAAATTCATACATTTTCTCATTATTTTTTTAAAAAGTGTACCTAATATAAAAATTCTAAATAATATAAATCAAAATAAAAAAATACGAAAAAAACTTGGCGCATTGAATTTGCACTAGTCACGATAGCGTCTACTTACTTATACTTCTAGTTCTTTATCTTCTAGTGATGTCCTCTTTTTAACGCAATGCTCCAAGCCTTTTTGTATTTTTTATTTGGTTTTAAGTATTTCGATTTTTAATTTGTTTACATTTTCTATTACGCTTAATGTTTGAAATATGGAGGCTCATTTTATACCAAAAAAGGCACAAAGTTAAGTGTAGTGCTTGGCAGCAGTGTCTGGGCAAAACGATTTCATGAATTTTAAGTGCGAACAATAAAAAAGAAAATTTGCTTGGCCTCCTTTTAGATCACAATACTTGTTGTTGAGTAGGTACCTATTAAATACTTGTTACAATACTTGGCAAAATGTTCCGATTAAGTTCAAATTTTGCATGGTGATAAAGAGACCAACAATATCTAAAATTTTACACATTGTAAGCCCAATCACTCAAGTACCTATTTATCCCCATAAAAAAACACTCCGTGTAAAAATACCAGCCAAGTCTTTTCAACTATAAAAAATAGAAGAAATCTAAAAATTCAGCACTGAAAAGTAGTGATATCAAAAAATGGGCCAAGTCCAAATGTAATTTTTAAAACCAAAATATACTTCGCATCGTGCAAAGATAGTTAAGAAGTATAGGCCAGATGTGTAATATACATAAAACCTACCTACCCTATAATGCCGTAAAAAACGATGCGCCAAGTATCTTTTGGTTTTAAAAATTACATTTTTACATTTTTACATTTTGACTAGGAGGATTAAAGGCCGGTCATATATTTTTCCCGCCAAAAGTCGTTTTGGAGCGGTTTTAGAGGGAAATGAAATATAAATTGCCATATTTGTCAAACGGTTATGAATATCGAAAAAGCAAGAAACACATGACATGTATTGAACCTTTATCTACATTTTCATCTCTAACTGTCATAACTTTGCTCCTACTATGTGGTCAGCATTTCTCGGGAACAAAAACGCTCCGTGTGAGAGACGGCAGAGCGACGGACGAGAAACGGAGTGTTTTTGTTCCCGACAAATGCTGACCACATAGTAGGAGCAAAGTTATGACAGTGAGCGATGAAAATGTAGATAAAGGTTTAATACATGTCATGTGTTTCTTGCTTTTTCGATATTCATAACCGTTTGACAAATATGGCAATTTATATTTCGAATGTCCCTCTAAAACCGCTACAAAATCACTTTTGGCGGGAAGATATTAATGACCGCCCTTAATATGAAGGAGGTAGGATAAGTTAAGGTAGGTATCATAACTTTCCACATAGACAGAAAAACAGCATTGAAATAAATTAAATCATTTTATTAATGGTCAAACAAATAAATTATCAATCCTGCATCCAGGGACAACAAAACCAGAAACAACTCTATAACTAACCATTACTATAAAAAATAACGAGTTCACGTCAGTCAATCAAAACTTGTCTACACCATTTGAACGAGGTCTTGCTGATGACGTCATATCTGCGATCTGGCAGAGGACTCGACCTTGACCGATCTGATCGCGGTCCAGCAGATCATGCCAGCGGGAATATACATTTTAGACTACGGCGGATATTCAGGAGGTACTGTGAACATCCAAGGGCGGAAAAGACGGATCTTCAGGAGGGCACCATTCACTGTCTTTGTACAGAGGTGCAATGAACGGAGATGGCCAAGGGATGAGTCAAATGGGTGGCAATATAATGAGGCAGATGGGACCACCTGATCAAATGTACATGATGAACCAACTGGGAATGATGAGAGCGGAAAGTAATCAGCAGTTGGGGAAAGGCGACGAAGAACATAGCACTGAGAAACCGAAGCTGACCGATGACAAGAACTCCAAGAGCAAGGGGAAGAACTTCGACAAGGACGGGAAGAAGGACTCAAAGGACTCCAAACCCAAGAGCTCCGAGACCGAGATCAACGAGGATTGATTCGATGATTACTTACACTTCGGGCAGCAAAGGATGTGTTCCCTTAAGCATGCCCAAACTCGCTTGCACAGAGGTATTCTTCCAGTGCTCCTTTCCGAGGATCGCGAGGATGGCGTGGATGTGGTGTGTGTCGGCATTGATCCGTGCATCGGTAGCGTGTGTGTTGAGGATGGCGAGTAGTCCACTACTAGCAGGCGCCCAGGGAGGGCTCGGTGTTTCGTCCACATCTCCAGTGCCGCTCTTCGGTCTTCTTCTGTGGGTTGAGGATAATATGTCTCAAGACCTAAAGACAGCACGCCACCCTCCGACAAGCGCCGTGAGACTGGGGCGTCTTGACGGGAAGTGCTTGGCTGTGGTCGAGAACTTCCCGACAAGAGCCGTGTGACTGGGGCGTCTTGACAGGGAGTGCTTGGCTGTGGTCGAGGACTTGCCCTGTGAGTCCGTACTGTCGAGCCGCCACTCTCCGACATGAGGCGATCTTCAGTCCGGACACCACTGGACTCCAAGGGCCGTGTAACTGGGGCGTCTTGATGCGAATTGTTTGGACGTGTTCGATGACTTGCCCGGTGAGCCCGTTCTGTCGAGCCGCCACTCTCTGACATGAGGCGATCTTCAGTCCGGACACCACTGGACTCCAAGGGACGTGTAACTGGGGCGTCTTGATGCGAAGTGTTTGGACGTGTTCGATGACTTGCCCGGTGAGCCCGTTCTGTCGAGCCGCCACTCTCTGACATGAGGCGATCTTCAGTCCGGACACCACTGGACTCCAAGGGACGTGTAACTGGGGCGTCTTGATGCGAAGTGTTTGGACGTGTTCGATGAATTGCTCTGTGAGTCCGTTCTGTCGAGCCGCCACTCTCCGACAGGAGGCGATCTTCAGTCCGGACACCACTGGACTCCAAGGGACGTGTAACTGGGGCGTCTTGATGCGAATTGTTTGGACGTGTTCGATGACTTGCCCGGTGAGTCCGTTCTGTCGAGCCGCCACTCTCCGACATGAGGCGATCTTCAGTCCGGACACCACTGGACTCCAAGGGACGTGTAACTGGGGCGTCTTGATGCGAATTGTTTGGACGTGTTCGATGACTTGCCCGGTGAGTCCGTTCTGTCGAGCCGCCACTCTCCGACAGGAGGCGATCTTCAGTCCGGACACCACTGGACTCCAAGGGACGTGTAGCTGGGGCGTCTTGATCCGAATTGTTTGGACGTGTTCGATGACTTGCCCGGTGAGCCCGTTCTGTCGAGCCGCCACTCTCCGACATGAGGCGATCTTCAGTCCGGACACCACTGGACTCTTGAGGACAATGTAGGGATGATTTACTCTCATCAAGATGCAAAGACAGCACGCCACCCTCCAACAAGGGACGTGTGACTGGGTCGTCTTGATGCGAATTGTTTGGACGTGTTCGATGACTTGCCCTGTGAGTCCGTACTGTCGAGCCGCCACTCTCCGACAGGAGGCGATCTTCAGTCCGGACACCACTGGACTCCAAGGGACGTGTAACTGGGGCGTCTTGATGCGAATTGTTTGGACGTGTTCGATGACTTGCCCGGTGAGTCCGTTCTGTCGAGCCGCCACTCTCCGACATGAGGCGATCTTCAGTCCGGACACCACTGGACTCCAAGGGACGTGTAAATGGGGCGTCTTGATGCGAATTGTTTGGACGTGTTCGATGACTTGCCCGGTGAGTCCGTTCTGTCGAGCCGCTACTCTCCGACAGGAGGCGATCTTCAGTCCGGACACCACTGGACTCTTGAGGATGATGTAGGGATGATGCACTCTCATCAAGATGCAAAGACAGCACGCCACCCTCCAACAAGGGACGTGTGACTGGGTCGTCTTGATGCGAATTGTTTGTACGTGTTCGATGACTTGCCCGGTGAGCCCGTTCTGTCGAGCCGCCACTCTCCGACATGAGGCGATCTTCAGTCCGGACACCACTGGACTCTTGAGGACAATGTAGGGATGATTTATTCTCATCAAGATGCAAAGACAGCACGCCACCCTCCAACAAGGGACGTGTGACTGGGGCGTCTTGATGCGAATTGTTTGTACGTGTTCGATGACTTGCCCGGTGAGTCCGTACTGTCGAGCCGCCACTCTCCGACATGAGGCGATCTTCAGTCCGGACACCACTGGACTCTTGAGGACAATGTAGGGATGATTTATTCTCATCAAGATGCAAAGACAGCACGCCACCCTCCAACAAGGGACGTGTGACTGGGGCGTCTTGATGCGAATTGTTTGGACGTGTTCGATGACTTGCCCGGTGAGTCCGTACTGTCGAGCCGCCACTCTCCGACATGAGGCGATCTTCAGTCCGGACACCACTGGACTCCAAGGGACGTGTAGCTGGGGCGTCTTGATGCGAAGTGTCAATGCTTGTGCGTGGACGGACGAGCGATGCGAGTTTCACCGGTCTCGCCGTCATTGGATACTTCATCACTCCTACTTGATCTTCTAGACGAGGCGGAGTAGGTCGTAGGAAGCGGTTAACTTTAGGAGGAGCAGGTGGAGGAGGTGGTAGGAAGCGATTCACTCTGTGCGCTGAAGAACTGGCGTGCGCCAAAGTTGATGGTCCAGTTCCGCCGTGATGAGGACTCGGGGGTCCAGCATCAACTTGCCCAGGAGTCGGAGGTCCTGGGCCGACATGTTCAAGACTGGATAGTCCTGCATAAACATGTCCAGGACGCGGGGGTCCTGCGTTACTCACTCGCCCAGGAGTTGGAGGTCCTGGGCGACGACGGGATCTGTTCCCGGGAGGTCGGGACGGGACCAGTGGACCCCTCTGGCTGCCAGCAGCTTCGTCCTGTAAATCATAAACAAGCTATTATTGCAACTTGTCACAAATAGCGCAATTGGGGTTTATGCGAGCCTGTTTATGTGTCTTATGTTCTGAGCATGTTTGTGTATTATTTCACAATTTCAAAAGCAATATCATAAATGAACAGAGGCACGTTTAGCACCATAGAATTGAATATTCTACTAAATGATTTGAAAAAGGAAAAATTAATTACATAGAACCTAATTTGAAATGTTGGAATGATTTAGATTACGTTGAGTAGAGAAAAACCAAAAGCATTACATAGTTTCACTGTTTACTTCTATTCAGGAGGGTAATTCTAAATT
Organism: Leuctra nigra; assembly: GCA_934045905.1. Lineage (NCBI taxonomy): Eukaryota > Metazoa > Arthropoda > Insecta > Plecoptera > Leuctridae > Leuctra > Leuctra nigra. The sequence continues at coordinate 48,706,788 of OW203761.1, forward strand.
TCCTTGTCGTCTCTAATCAATTGATACGGCGTCACTACCGTGTTAAATAGATAGCACTCCAGTGTGCAGTGAACCCATATCACGTGAAGCGAGACGATAAGGGAATTTAGAATAACCCCCCAGAGCTATTAGAGCAGTATGCAAGGTTCAAGAATCCAGCCCAAACTAATGTGAGTGTGAAAAACTATTGTTTGAACAACAAGTAATGTTTACAATGTATGCAAACCCCAACAATGTTGTTACGGTCAAGGAGTCACAGTATGAACAATGTTGGTTTGACGAAAACACGCCATTTTTAAAAGAATTTTATTTAAATATAATGAGAGAAGATATTGTTTGATTGGCAAATGCATAATAATTTGATTCTGTATAATTATTTACAATATGTTCAATACGTTTCACTCCGATTTGTACTTGGTTCACATTGCACACTTGATCTCGATTAACTTCTTACATTGTTCTGACTTGTGCATGCGTTCAACTCACTCACACCTAATTGATTTTCCTGTATAAATACAGCTCCAGGATACCACTAGAATCTCACTGTATACCAACCGGCAGCACAATTGTGTTACTTTCATTTCGAGATGTACACGTACATTTCTTGTTCTAGCCAATAGCGAAATAAATCGAAGACCGTTCCTTCCCGCTATCTTGTGATGAAAGTTACACAATGGAGCTGCCAGTTGTGTTCCCTACTAAAGTAACTAGGGCAGCACTAGTCATTTCGTTCGTCCACTTCATGCTCAGAACTCCTATTTTCGAGATCGTCTGAGACAAATTCGACTTTGAGTCAAATTGTGACGTTAGACCAAACAAAATATACTGACCCAGAAGATTGAATGCTATATCGTTTGGTCTGACATCACACTACGTCACGCTCGATTATATGAGCACTCAAACGATCTCTAAAACAGAGATTTTGGTATTTCTGTTACACACTCACCACACTGGGATCCACTGGTCGTTCCGTCTCCGAGGCAACAGTCGACGTCTCTTCTTCTAGCCCTAAATCGAGTGTATTTCTCCCGCGCCGCCCTCGATGGTAACGGCGCTCGTCCGAGGCTTCTTTATTTTCATTCAGAATCCAGTATACCACCATGCGGGGGATTAGCCCGCCTATGGGGTTTGGCTGGGGCCGCGTGGTCGCCAACCCACGTAGGTGAAACACCTTCCCCTGCGGGTTTTACTACTCCTTTCCCCCAACAGCGCTATAGTGTATAGCATCGACCTGTAGAGATCCCGCCTTCTGCATTGAGTCAACCAACCAAACATCATTTCTCGTACAGATTGATTCTTCGACTCCTTCAAAACTGAATCAAGAACCTCTCCCATGCAGCCAACAACGAGGAAAACCAGTCGATCATAGCCTGGATTGGCCTGGATACATTTGCCTCAACTCGCAAGATCTCTATATTCTTCTCCTTCTTCTTCAGCTCATTAGCAATGACATTTGTCTCGGCTGAAGATAAATCTCGATGACATCTTTTTGGGTTTCTTCTCGAAGAGGATGACGTCCATTTTGTTTACCTTTAACAAACGAGTAGTGGGAAAGTAAATGTAACACCTGGAGTTCTACGCCACCTTCACTACCTCCATGACTACTAAACCAATTTGTTTATGCCAAAATGCAGGTCGACGATAGAATACAACGTCCATGTAGACTGGCCGAGAACTGCAGGTGCATAACTGCCTCTGGATGTGACTCAAATACTTGTAGCTCTCCCTCGGTTGCAGATGATGAATGGAACTCCCATCAGCTAGAACGACGTCTTCACGAACACATGAAGACCTGCACACTTGTCCATTGAACCATTCAGAAATCGGTATATTTGTGGGACGTCAGTCTCTAGAATCGGGGGGGGGGGGGGGGGGGAGGGTTTGAGACAGTGGGACCCGAATTCAGGGGAATGGATGACCATTTTGAGAATTGTCTTAAATTTGGGGGAAGGTATGGGACCGGGGGCCATATTCTTTAACTTGTGCAATTCCGATTCAGCTAGAATCCGATTCACAATATGAACTGGAATCCGATTCACAACCAAATGAACTGGAATCCGATTCACAGCCATATGAACTGGAATTGGATTACAGCCGAATTCGGAGTTTTATTGTTATTGAAGTGCCGTTGGTTGAATCTGGACTGCTCTTAGTTGGGACCAGCACATCACATGTTGTGGGCTGGTCCCGTCAAGCCTCACCACCGCGCCAAGGTGTCAGTCCATAGGTGAGGAAACAATTAGTGTTACCCCAGCGTCGGTGACCGACTTACGCTACCACCGGGTTGATTGGTGCGCACCTCAAGTAGATCCTGGAGTAGCTCATGAACTTCCTCTTGCAGCGAAATCGAATCTCGTCATCTCACTTACAGGCTGCTGTAACAGTATAGAAAGAATATTTTAAGTCTTTTGATTTACGAGTACCTATATGAGATTGTAACATAATGTTATAGACATAACACTTGTTATAAACATAGACATACCTATGTACTTATTTGTGGTTTGATTTATATGATAAACACTTCCGAATTGCAATATAAGAGTGTAATGACAGAAATAATGGCAAAACGATTAATATTCACAATAATAATACAAGTGAACATTGATTGCACAATATCCTGGTGAATTCATGGAAGCATGTAAAGTCCATGATAAACTATGACTCAGTTACATCCCAATTGCACATTCTTGTTCTTGTCTTCTCTTGTATGTAATGATACTGCCCACCGACAATGCCCAATCGACTCCGAGCAAATGTTAAAGATGAGATTTAATGTAGGTAATAAAATAGAAATGGGTTTTGCAGTTTGTGTTGCAGAATTTTCCTGTTCACCATTTTCATTGTGCCTTCGTAGCCATGGAGTTCCCCCCGACGGCTGCTACCTTAACGCGGTGGTGGGGTTTGTGTTGGCCAATGATCCATTGCAGCTACGCCGGCGAGCATATGCTCATGTGTAAGGGTTACCCATGCCGGACAGATCAGTGGTGAGGCCCAGACCAAGAGCAGCCAGGGTCGGCCTAACCATGCCCTCCCTTGAATTTGCGGTCCCCTCGGGCCGGCCTCCCCCCTCGAGATGGTGATCCCCCTGAAATCGGGTTCAGCCGGCCCAAATCCTCACACCCCCCGGTCCGTCCCCATTCCGGCCTGGCCTTCCCACCAGTGCCGGACTCCCCCGGATCGGGCCCGTTAGGTCGACCCCCTCCCCTTGCCCTCCAATTATGATCAACAAAGTTAAATATAACAATTAATGTGCGCAATATAACCTCGTCGTTGACGCGCCATTAAACTAAACTAATAAAAGCCATGGAGTTGTTAAATTAATTCAATAATATGACAGGAGAAAAAATAAACAAATTTACAATATTTCATTGATTGTCACTGATGGTAATTATTGTAAATTTGTCATTGTATGTCTCTCTGTGACAATTAACAAAAGATGCACATGTGCAAGAACAAATTGCATTCTTAAATACCATCCGTTTCTTAGATAAATGAACAATAATCATAAAAAAATCAGCTATAAAACTTATGAAATTTAATATTTTAAAAAATCTTCAATTTGAAACTTAACAACCTGTGCAATTTGTGTTCCCTGCTGCAGGATTTTACCATACACAAAAATGCATGCAATTTTTTAATCACGCCTTTTTTAATACGATAGAACTTGCTCATTCTTTTGACTTTTGAGTAACCCAGCCCAGGCCCAGGTACCTGGGCTTTTAAAATCAAAGAAATCAAAGCTTAGCTGAGGTAATTAGGTCTTCCAAGAAGCTGTTCGCCGATGACCTAATTATCTATGCTGTTATCCGTGACGTCTCCGACCGTGAGAAGCTACAAGGTGACATTGAACGGATTGAGCAATGGGTTGTAGCAAATGGCATGCAACTAAATGCTGCTAAATCTTCAGTAGTCAGCTTTACTAGAAAGCGGAGCCAAATACCAACTAGTTATAACATCAATGGTCAAAACGTGGAAAAGTCATCATCCTGCAAATACCTTGGAATTACTCTGTCTTCGGACATGAACTGGACGACTCACATCAACAAATTAACAGCCAAAGCAAGAAAGATGCTTCACTTTGTTATGCGTAACATCAAAGGCAGCCTCCCCAAGACAAGAGACTACGCATACAAGTGCCTAATTAGACCACTGCTGGAATACTGCTCTGGAGTCTGGGATCCGCACTCTGAGGCAGCAATACACTCCATCGAAATGGTCCAAAGAAAAGCGGCAAGGTACGTCTGGAACTGCCATCGGAGATGGAACAAGGCAACACATCGACCACACGTCAGCGTCTCAAGACTCGTTGACGACCTTCACTGGGAATCGCTGGCTTCCCGCCGAAAGAAATGCAGCCTTCGATACCTCTTCAAGACCGTCTCCGGACAGCCTGGATGGCAGGATCTTCACCAGCTAGTCAAGTCTCCCACGTTCTTTGGCCGCTTAAACCACAACAGGAAACTCCATCTCCCGAGGCACAAGACAGACATGGGCAGATACTCCCTCCTCGGCAGATCAGTGCGATTGTGGAATCAGCTTCCAAAGGACTTGGAGGATGTGGTGACCATCGTGGACTTTAACAAGTTAATCGACGTGCCTCCCTAAATCGTGTCTTCCTCAATCTTCTACCTCCATTTCTGTCCTGCTGTCATCTTTCACCTCTGTATTCACTAATGAAACATGGCACCTTCATCCTAATATTACTACATCTTCACCTATTTATTTGAGAATATGCATGCATCTATAATACTATGTACGCATCACACCATCATCACATCTCATTAATCACTATCTAGTGGAGCGGTCGCTCCACCCAGCCAAGTCGTACTATACACTCACAGTCACTCAACATACCGTAAATGCCTAATAAACTGAGGAGCAGACCAAACACTTTTACTGTAAGCAACAACATGGCATTTTCGGCCTACTGGATCTTAAAATTGGAAAATCTCACATTGTTGTGAAATGTCTTAATTTCGAGCTATGGCCCACCCCACTACATATACCAAATTTGGGAACAATAGGTTATGCCATTTGCGCGCTAGAGGACCGAGAAAACAGTGAAATTACACCACTTTCTGATTCTGAAGATGATGATTCTGATGATATCAGGAAACCCTGTTGACAGCGCCACAGCCTAAACGGCTAAACCGATCGACCTGAAACTTTTACCACATATGCACTTTTGGCGTCTGATGATACCTTGCCTCTTGTGATTTTTTGTGCCGCCATTTTTAAACCGGAAGTGACGTCATAACTCAAAAACGTCTGGACCGATTAGAACGAAATTAGCGCCATTCGATTTAGATGGTCATCTATATGAAGTATCAATAAAAAAATATTATTTTCTTATTTTCTAAACCGGAAGTGACGTCATAAATACGCAATATTTAACTTATTTCAACAAATTATACTTAAAATACGTACATAATTAACTTACATTGTGACATAGACAATACAATTTATATATTCAAGGTAGCAGTGTTCTCGGCCGCCATTCCTGAAACCGGAAGTGACGTCATATATCTAAAACGCCTGTAACGATTGCAACTGAACTAGCTCCTGCGTATTCATTCTGCTATTTATTTGAAAAATCAATTGTGAAAAATGAATAAATAAATTAATGGTACCGGAAATGGCGGCAGGAACCACTAAATGAAACCGGAAGTGACGTCATATATTACAAACGGCATGACCGATTTTACGGAAATATAGGGATTAGGAATTCAGATGGTCGTTCATGAAGGTATCAACTAGATAAAACTAGATTGTTTTCTTATTACCTATACCGGAATTCGGCCGCTATTTCAAAACCGGAAGTGACGTCATGTATCGAAAACGGCTGGATCGATTATAACGAAACTTAAGCTATTCTTCTTGGATAATCATTTTCATCTTATACCAAACGCAACTTTTCATAGTAACCAAATCGGTTAGGGCGTATTTTTTTAAAGAAATTAGTCCCTGCTCGGAAATGTGCTACAAGCTGTATGAATAAACTAACAAAAGAAGTGATATCCCAGAAAAAACACTCCGTGTAAAAATACCAGCCAAGTCTCTTTAACTATAAAAAAAAAATAGAAGAAATCTAAAAATTCAGCACTGAAAAGGAGTGATATCAAAAAAGGAGCCAAGTCAACGAATTTTCCAAATTTTAATCGTACCATTGAAATAAAAATATCAACCCCCGAGAAATACTTAAAAAAAGGACTTGGCGCATCGTTTTTTTAAAGACATTTTTCTATTCTTAAGCTTATGCCACTCACATACTACGTAGTTCAGAAATGCCTAGAAAAATTGGGACAAAACTTTCAAATTAAATATTGAACATTCTGTAAAATATTTTAAATTTAAATATAAGTACGCAAAGAAACATAGCATTGTCTTACAAGCAATAAATACAGAACAGTTGTGTTTGTGATTGGTAGGTACCTATAGTTTTGTGGGTACATCAACATACCTACTACAGCATTATACTTTGAACCTTCTCGCCGTGTAATTAATTGCTATTAATTAACATTTTATACCAAAAAAATGCATAAATTACATAACGTATTACTTTAGATAAAAATCTAGTCAGTAATTATTTGAGCAGCATGGCTCAGTGCACTAGTCACTTATACAAATCTCATTGACGGCCTTCTTGTAATGAGCGCTTTCGCTATTTCCCTCAGTCACGATATTGAGAAGTATGATTGATTAATATGACCCTAGAAATAGTGGCAATAACGAATAGACTAGGCCGCTTCCGTTTATTCGTTATTCGTTTATCCGTTTATTTCCTCTGAATATTGACAAAATACCAAAACTGCCAGTAGGTAAGAGTACTAGTTATATTAAAACGTAGTATGATTCGTCGATAATGAATGTGATATACTCAGGAAAATATACTTGTAGAGTTCTTCCTATACTTTTAGGATAGAAAAGTGTCTTTAAAAAAACGATGCGCCAAGTCCTTTTTTTAAGTATTTCTCGGGGGTTGATATTTTTATTTCAATGGTACGATTAAAATTTGGAAAATTCGTTGACTTGGCTCCTTTTTTGATATCACTCCTTTTCAGTGCTGAATTTTTAGATTTCTTCTATTTTTTTTTTATAGTTAAAGAGACTTGGCTGGTATTTTTACACGGAGTGTTTTTTCTGGGTCAAAAAATACTTGGCGCATCGTTTCTTAGGGCATTATAGGTATGTATATTTGATGTATATTTTATATCTGGCCTGGCCTATACTTCTAAGCTATTTATATACACGATGCGCCAAGTATTTTTTGATTTCCAAATAAAGTTTTGACTTGGCTCATTTTTTGATATCACTACTTTTCAGTGCAGAATTTTTAGTTTTCATAATTTTTTTTTAGTTGAAGAGACTTGGCTGTTTTTTTACACGGAGTGTTTTTTATGGGGTGTTATATTATTGTATTAAACACACTTATTTCTCTTCTACAGATTGTGAAGCAGGCGTATTCGTATTACACGTCCATGAACACACTTGCAAAGCAGGGGAAACACGCGCCCGACACGGCATAGTTCCACTGATCTCTATGTACTTCCACTGCGTTGCGTGGATTGCGCATTCAACCCCTTCTGTATTAGTCCCAGTGAAGCCGAAATACATTTGAAAAATGTTCCTAAATGTTCCTATTCAAGGTCATCAATTTATAACAGCCTTTTACACGAACTGAATCATTTCTACAATCCGTGTTACTGTAGCACAAATTTTGTTTTAAAGTTTTAGCCATAAGAAGTAACATTGTCGCCATGGCAACTATAGCCCTATCGTGCTACAGTAACACGGTGCTACTGAAATATTGCGATATTAGGTAAGGGTCCAGTAGACCGAAAATGCCAAATGTAAAAGTGTTTGCTATTAGAAACTAAAAGTGCCTAGAGAATGCGCTAATATCAGTAGGTAAGATGGCCACTCACGCGAGTAATGATAAAAACAATTGCAATCTGTCAAATAGCGCTTTTGGTGAATATAGATACCTAGTTCTCGCAAGAATTTGAATGAATGTGTGCTGTAATGAAATAATGCCGATTGTATTTGATTGTTGACACTTAGGTATTCATCAATTTCTGTTATTTCGCGATGTAGTTATAACTTTTACTGAACTCGTTACGATTGACATGAAAGTTCTTGCCCGCAGGCGTTCTGAAGGCTCACTCGGTGGGGAGATGACGCTAGGTGGCGTATTGCAACTTTTAGTGTCGAATAACGTCATATAGTTTGTAAGCTACAGTTCTGCAGCGTATGGTATTACAGTGTGTTTGCACCGTATGACTTGGCTAGCGTGGGACGACCGACCAACTAGATATCGGCATCCAGTTGATTTCAGAATCTGGCCGAACGTTATAACCAATGCCCTGAGATCCCGCGTATCATCTCAGAATATTCGTGACCTGCGTGGCAATGAAAAGTCACAGAACAGACACTGCAATTTCAAGCTCCATTGTCTGTGAGATTTCTAATTGCATCCACGAAGATTTTACTGAATCCCATTGATATCTACTGAGTGCAGAAAACTATACAAATTATAGAGCTAGATTCTAAATCCAATGTTACATCCCATGTTCGAGGTGGATGTGTCTTGTGAACTGGACTGGACTAACGTGTTGATAAATAATATCCATCTGTAATCACAGTATCTCACACATTGTCTGTATCATTCATGATGAACACTGGCGGACGAAAAAAACATGCCTCCTTGAGAGGTTGAGAAACGAATTTGGTTTCAAGAAAGTGAACATTTAACAGCTTTTATGACCTCATGGCTTCAAAGTCGGGTCTGGATGTTTAAGGGTTTTGTTTGCTTCTAGTGAACTTTAAAACTAGAAAGCACTAAGAACTAGAAGGTAGACGAAGAGTATGATGGAGCCTTTTACTTAGATTATAACGTAAGAAAACTCCGTGTACAACCACCTGCCAAGTCTGGCAAGCTTTCTGCATTCGATAATTCTCCCCAAGAAATCGCCACTAAGTTGGGGTCGGTGGTCGGTGGACGTTGGAGGTTGAAGGCTCCAGCTCGAAACTTTCAGCAATGAACTACGACGGTATTCGGTGCTGAAGTGCAATAATACCTGTGTGGGGTTTCAATAGAATTTTAGAAAATTGTTTATATCCTCAATTGTTTTATTATGACACAATTTTGTCAAGCTTTTTATTAGTAGGAAAGCATTCACCGTTCTTGGTAGGAAAGTACGTAGGCACTTGCAAACACAAGCCTAGTTCAACAACTACAACCATTTAAATGGCATTCCATAATTCCATTATCATTTATTTGCATCATAAAAACTATTCAATCTTATTTAGTTGAAAAATCCTACTTCTGCCACCAATTGTATAAATATTTGATGTCGTGGACGTTTTCGGAACCATCGGGTGATTGCATGGCAGTACTACTTCCATCTTCTAGCTGCGACGTCGCCGCCAGAAGATGGAAGTTACATCCACAGTAAAGCTTCCGAAACGTCGCGAACGGCCCTTATCAGGGCCACCAGCACTTTCATTGCGGTAACAAGTCTTGGGCCAATAAAACACACACAACTGTCTTTGGAACGACTCCGGTATCGTCAACAATTAAGAATATAAAATCCACACAAAGCACTGTTCAGAGCACCTGATGTAGAATATTGTGTTGATTTTACATCCACACGATTTTAATCGTTTACCCGGTATAATACGTATCTTCTCTTTTATTAAGTCATGGGCAACCTAGCTTTTATTAGCTACCAATTATGATCCGTGCAAAACAAAAGTATTTATACCATAAAATTTGTAAAAAAAAAAAAAATGCCCCATGATCGCTTGTTTCCCATCCCCTGACACACAATTGACCAATGTAGATCTGACCAAACTACGACGTCATAAAACAAAAGTCAATGTTTGGTCACAACCAAAGAGCTTATATACACAACAAATTGTACACATGATATTATTAGAATAATGTTGAATTCGTACAGAATTTAACAGTTTTACAATCAACAAATTGCCGTTAATAATAGTATTGCTTTAAGCTATCTACTTGAATATTGTTCAGTCTAAATTAACTTCTCATAAGAGAGGAAGGGCCTTTTTAAGTTAACGAAACGGTGTGAACACTTCAATGATCTACCATTGGCTCCCGTGAATACGGACTACGGGTGGAATACGCAGAAAAAAATGCTATAAAATCGACCCTTGGTCAGTCTGCACCCTAGCCGATCGCAGCGCTAAGTTCGCTGGTGGCGATCCCGGAACTATTGTAGGCAGTTATTTTATTTCTTGAGTGATAGTCAATGGCGCGAGCTGTCAAATGCCGTCTTTTAGGTTATTTGCTGTTTGGTGAATAATAAGTAAGTGAAAATGCTTGTATTATATGTTAATTATTACAATCAATAAACTAAACACATTTTTACACTGATATCAAACCTTTTAATTTCATCTGATCGTTATCCAAGTTGTTTAAGTTCTAATTTATACATTTGATTTTGAATTACCCCGCTAAAATTCAGATTAGTTCGATTTTCTAACACCAACCATGGTGCTTAGAGAGCGCTGCGAACGGCTGGTAGCCGCAGCCAATCCACTCTATAGACCTGGCCATATTTAGCATTGGAGCCTGTTTCACGTCTCAAGCCCATCTGATCTTACCTTAAATTTAATAGTGTGAAGATAGATGTTCTCTACGCGGTGACGAAACTATCCAGTGACAGACGCCATTAAAAAGTAAAACGCTTTGGCAACATACCTGGCAAAATATAATTTGTTTCGTTGTAGCATCTGTAATAATTGTCCAGCATATCATCAAACATAATTTATATGAGTTTAAATATATTGATTGTACTATTTCAAGTGATAAATTAAACTAGATAAAACACGTGTTAGCTATTTCTTTGATCTTTCTGAATTTCATTTGTTTGAATGAAAAATTGTTATTTTCTAAGAACCCTAGAGTTACCATGGTAATACTTTTGTCTTTCAAAAGGCAACGCCCACCTGCATTGGTCAATTGTTATTTTCTGTTTTTTCTCCAAATTGTCAATTTTCCATTCAACATTAATGAGGTCGGGTACAAGAATATTAATTTGTCTGATTCTGACTTAATTTCGTTAAATCGTAGTTGTCAGTTTCCTAAAAGCTGCATCCATGCAGTCGCCTTGTATTTCTAAAATTAACAACATCTGCTTGTGTGCATAATAAAACTCTTAGACAAATTAGTTGTAGGTTATGCTTTATTGTTTATCATTAACAGTTCGCAGTTATAACAAAACAACACACATTGAATGTATTTAATTTTGTTTCCAAACACAAAACACATGTGTACTGCTGCTGGCACATTCTCATTGTTAGATTACAAATAAGTCATTAGGCAAAACTATTCTGGTGAAGGTAGAATTAGTTAAAAACCCTTAAGTACAAAAGTATACATAAACATAACTAATATTGTCATTATACACAAATATTCCGCGATATTATTGTTATTAATATTTGACACTTAAATATTTTGGCTATATGAAAATCTTGCAGTGCATTTTAATTTTGCACATATTATGAAGGCTGTGCATAACATTTTAAAGATTTAAAATTTTAACTGTGTACAAACATGAAATCTGTAAATATTTTTAAAACTTAATTTTTAGCAGTGAATTGAAACAATGTGATATTAAATAATACCTATATTTATGGCAACAACGAAATGTATTGATAATAAAGCAATAGAAGGAAAAAGTCAAGCAATATAATCTCAGCACTAAAATTGCTCCTTGAATTCAAACTTCTTGCTCTTAAGTTTTGGCACCAACTGCAACATCTGGCACCACCTGTAACATCTGTGCTTATTCTCTTTTGACTTTCTCAATTCACCGCAATTGATAAAAATACTAGATTATAGTTTAAGATAACAGTTATAATATGTTAAGCGTAGGTATATACAACATATAGACAGTTATTTTCCTCAAATTCTACTTAAAATCCATGTTATTTCATTTTCAACGAAAACTCTAGATTTAAATTATTTTCTTACAAAACTCCTTGATTAAGATTTAAGAATTTATAAACCTAATATAATGTTACGTGATCAACAGATTTAGTTCGGAATAAAATATTTGTTAAACTCGTCTTTTTGACGTACAAAATCGATATTACACTTTTACAAAGTCTGTTATATACTAAATAATACGAAAGAAACTTAATTTACTTCGTAAATGTTTAGAAAAACACACTAATTATTGTTTTAGAGAAGACTAAACATTATACCTAGACATTGTTACAAAACATAACATATTTTGAAATTTTACAAAGAAAATGTGTGTGTGTATATATGGTTACTAAAAATAAACAATGCAATCGAGTTCCCCATGCATTATCATTATATAAGTCAATAGAATTGTCTACCATTATTTAGCAAATAAGTAACTAGAATTTTTTAGTTATTATTCAGTAAAGTCAATAAAATTTCCTACATTTTATGTAGTAAATAAGGCCATAGAATTTCCAACATTATTTAGTAAATGGCAATAGAACATACTACTAATTTAGTAAATTAGGCAATAGAATTTCCTACTTATTACTAAGTAAATAAGGAAATCAAATTTCCTACATATTTTTTAGTAAAGTTCCAGCATTTCTTCAAGTGTATCCGACTGCTATAAAAGTACGACCCTCCTGTTCAACGCACTACTTCCTCCCCGGACGGACCTCGATGACGACGCTGCCGTTTCTCTGAGGGTAGGCGGCGGAGAGTGGCTCCTTTGTTCCGCCCCTGAACCGGCTCTTGGTCACCGTCGTCACCTCGCTCGACTCGACGGTCTCCGTTGACGGACCGAAGCCGTCCCTCGACGGCACCCTCTTCTTCGAGAAGCTCTTCACCGTGTTCGTCTCGCTCGGGTGGACGGGGTCGTCGTTCTTGCTCAGAATGCGCACCTGGAGACAGACAGGAGAGAATTAGAAAAAAACATATTTTAAAAAGTTACAGAAATGACGAGAAAAGTTGCGTTACAATTAATTATGTTTTTGAAAGTAGGTACATACAATTTAAATTTTAAAACTAACAACATCACTGTCTCATCATACAATTTTGTTGAGTGCGAAAATATGCAATGTGCAAGGTAAAATTTTCAACTTGTACCATTACTTATCCAATAATAAAAATTAAATAAGTTTTGGCGGCCATCTTGAATAACTCCGCCATCTTTGATTTCTCATAATGATACCATAATTTTATTCAATGTCAGGTCATGTACAATGGAATAAACTGTAAAATTGCTTTCAACTTAAAAAACCACGGAATCCAGTTCTGTAACATAACGAACCGAACTCAAATAAAAGTAACTTCAATGATTTACATATTATACCTCGTGGTGGATATAGGAAGGTAATATTGTTTGATTATAAATGCGTTTGAACGAACCGTCTCTGAGAAGTCATCTCCGCTTCCCCGCCTCTCCACGGACCTCGACGTCGCCGTCCCGTTGTCGTTGGAGTGCACGAGACTCGTGCTGAACCCCGGCGACGGAGTGTTGATCCTCTCCCCCTTGAACGTCGACGCGTAGAGCGACGGCGAGTTGACGCGCGCCTGCGACGCCGCGTACAACGACGGCGACCCCATGCGGTCCCCGTTCACGGGCTGGCGGTACGGCGATGACAGATGGCGCACGGGGTCGCTGTCGTTCGTGCTCGACGACCGGAACGAGTTGCTGGACTCGACGATGCGGTGAGACCTCAACGGCGTCGTCCCGTTGATGCGTGTCAGCGGGGAGTCGACGAGCCGGGTCGTGTAGGAGGTGGTGCGGATCGGCGACGAGCCGGTGCTGTGCGTTGAGTCCAGGATGAGGCCGTTGCGGAGAGGGGTGCTCGGGTTGTAGCCGGTGTAGCCGTTCCTGATCGGCGTCGTCGTCGTGCTGCTCGTCGTCTTCTCGACGCGGGTGTGACGCACCGGCGTGCTGCTGTAGATGCGTCCCGGCGGCGAGATGGCGCCGTGACGCCCGTTGTCGTCGCCGTGCAAAGTCTACAGGATGACGATAATATTGTTATAAACGTCCAAGGGCGTATTCAGGGGGGGCCGGAGAGAGGGGGCGCGGCCCCCCCCCCTGAAATCAGGGTTTCATCTAAAAAAAATAAGCACATTAAAAAAATATGTTTAAAAAACAATTAAAAATGGACAGATCATGTCAAAAACGTTCCAAAATGGTTAGAATTGAGACAAAATTCCAAACATTTTCCGGGGCTATGCACCCTGGACTTGCATATTGTAATAGGTTCAATAAATGTACCTATTCTTTAACCTCTTAGACCAACTTTTGGATATTTTGTGTTTATAATTTCCTACACTTTGATTCAAAATTGCACCTAAAACGAATGATATTGGTTCAAATTTTTCTCGGGGGCGCAGCCTTCAAACCCCCTTTTTCCACTGTGATTTTTCAAAATATTAGTAATGCTCCCCCCCCCCCCCCCTCCCCCGAAATGTCATCCTGGATACACACCCTTGTAAACGTCTCAACAGTAGCGATTGATGAAGATGCTAGTAATTCCTTGGGCATAAAGCAAACTAAAGTTTCTTGACAATTGTTTTGTATTCATCATTGATAGGTAAACTCTTTCATATTTGCAACAATGTTGATCTATAGTTTAAAATGATGGGTCGAAATAACACATTTCAAAATAAAAAAAATCTGAGAGGTAGATTGTAAACGCTCATTTCCATTGTCCGTTAAAACAATAATTATGGTCCGTACCTTTTTTAGGAGTGTGGAATAGATTCTGCTTACAAAAACAATCCCCAGGTCATTTCGAGATTATTCTATTTCAGATGATGCCATCATATCCACGCCTTAGGCCACACAGTGGCACATTTTAATATAAGTTTAAAACGATTTGAAACTGAATTTATTCGGCCTTGAAATGTCTACTTCTGACACTGACCTTGAAAAGTTCTGGCGCGCGGTCCATCAGTCCCTGCATGAAGATCTCCTTCTTATCCGTGGGACTCGAGTGCAGGAGGTTGCTGGTGGACTTCGTGAACCTCGGCTCCTCCTCCTCGATCGGCGTCGTCAAGTCCTTCTGACTGCGCGAGATGCTGGCGAGGATGGCGGGACTCTTGAGCGGCGCCGGCGACTCGCCGATCCGGTTCAACGACGGGTTCGACGTGTAGACGCCGGAGCGGACGCCGAGCGTCGGCTGCACGTTGAAGCTCTGACTGCGCGACAAACTGCGGGAACAAGAGCGTTGTTAGCGAGCACGTGTGACGGCGCCAATGAGAGGTGTAGTGGGGCATGAACGACATGACTGATACACGTGGGAAGATAATTACCTCATTTTATGTGTTTAAAAAATTTAATATGCTATTTCAAATTTGCCAAATATTGGTACAATTTCTCTCGACTCTCTTTCCAGTCTGCCCACATCAAATATTAGCTCCATCTTTCTGATTTCACTATTTATTTGTAACTTTTATGTACCTAGCTTGATCAAAATCTGGTATGGATTATCCGCGCACGTTGCCGAGACCGGAGACTATACCAAAGATTCATATTAGAACTAAGATATAGGCAGAAAACCTATAGCCGATAGAACAGACATGGACAACTATTTTTAGTATGGATTGAGGTGTCCAAAAAGGATACGTATTTCTAGGTGACCGCTTAATCACAATGGCAACACAATTTTAAAGGAAAAACGTCGAAAAATAGCTCAGGCCCGTTAACTAACTTTTGGATTAAATTCAACTGTTTCAATCATTTTGAGGTATCTGATTGGCTGTGCCGCCAATTTAGTCCAACATTTAGTTAATCCGGCTCAGATTAACTTTGGTAATACCGGCCATCAGTAAATCATCCAGGAACGTGTACATTTCAATTAGTGAGTTAGGAAAAAATATTGGAACTTTATACGCCTAGTAGTTTTTAAAATACATCTATGGGTGGGGAAAGCAGCTTTATACACTTTAGAAAAAATATCAGTATGTATTTTTTTATATAACTTGGAAGGTACATAATATCTCGAAAATAAGTTTAGCTAATTGCCTACTTTTTCTTGGTGCAAAATTTAATTTTCATATATAAGTCCTACAGAATTTCAACGATTTTTAGGAAATGCGAAAGGGGATGATGGTCAGCTCCTTGCCTAGTGGAAGGCCGAGAAAGAGAGTTGAGAGTTGACGTTGAGAATGGAATAGTAGAAGATCGTGAACCTACTTTGACCTGTAGGTGCGCGCCGGCTTGGGGGGCGACACGTTGTTGACGATCGACACGTTGAAACCGCCCGGCGACGCGACGCTGCTCGACGTCGTCACGTGACGCTCCTCGTGGTGCAGCTTCCTCGGCAGCGTCTGCGAGGTGCGCGTGTAGTCGGGACTGGAGTTGACGAGGCGGCTGGTCGACTTGCTGAGGCGGCCGAGTGTGCTGGAGTTGCTGATTATGTGGTTCACATTCGCTCTGGAAACATCAAACATTAGGATTAAGGTGCTGCAAGCGCGAGCGATGTTGCCGCGTGTTGCAAGCACTTTTTTGGATACGATTGGAGACAAAATGGGCTGACGAAATGATTTGAAATTTTAATCATGATTAGATAAAATACAAACATAGGATTATCACTTGATATTTTTTTTATTTTTTGCATTTTAATAATTAATTGATTTTTGGTGAAGAATTTAGTTTTTTCTTGTCTCGCCGGGTGCCGAATGAAATTTAATTTTAAAAATGTGCCAAGTGATAACCCTTAGTTTGCTTTATCTAAACAAGATAAAAATTTTAGATCAATTGTTTCTCGGGTTTGGTCTCCAATCGTATCGGATATTTCATAGTTTTGTACACTTACGTTGTGATCCAGGAATATTTTGTTAATTAAATTGTTTTATTGTTTGGATGTACGGGTCGAATGATTGATCACGCGGTCATATTTCTAAATGTTTCAATTTGTACTTTTATTTTGCTTTTATTGCGACAGCTTTCCCTCAATTTAGGGGACTTTCACGCTCCGAATTCTTGGGTTTGGCAATTGTCATCGTTCATTATAATGCGAACAATGTCGTCAAATATGACCACGTGCATATATCAATCATTCAACCCCATTAGAAAGTTTTCTTTGTCAATAATGTTGTTTGTTTACTATTTTCCTCAGTAGACAGTACCGGACTTTTCCGAATATTTATTTTCATCGTTATTAATAATCTCATTTTCGTTATTCTTTTAAAGAATTACATAACACATATCACAAGACGTCAAAATAACCAAGAAAATGAAAACTAGAACGGAAATGTATCTTTCAAACACGTAAGAATATTGAATAAAATCAAAATAAAATAATATCGCATTTAGAATGTAATTATAACTCGATATTTATTGTTTAGCAGCGTGTGTCATATCATAAATGAAAGTAGTTCAACATTTTGAAAGTAGTTATAAACTACCAGATTATATCGGTTTATTGAGTTTAATATTAATTTATTCCAATTGGTGTATTTATGAAGTAGACTATCTAATCTGCAATTAACTACACCTTTTTTAACATCAGTGTTACTAAATGGTCCTCATTTGAATAATTGCACACAAACTGCAAATTGGTTGGTGCACAGCAGTTGAAATATAGAGTCTTCTAATGCAGTACCTGATCGCAAAGAAAGTTGGCACTGCTTGTAACTCAAGAAAATGTTGAATAAAATACGACCTTGTTACAATCAACCATTGTTCGGAGTGAGGAAGCAATTATCACTAAACGATGTGATATTATGCTTCTTCGGAACGCCCTCTCGCGTCGCATCCGGAACTTTGAAAGACAAACATTGAGGCGCCATTTCACCTCTTCTACCTCAGACGCTCAGAGTCTGTTCGTGGAATCAATCAATGGAAACATATACCACATATTGAAAGATATGTTAGTGCCCTTTCAGTTTGTTTTATGGCTCAGAGGTGACGACATATTGTGTTGACGGTTTGTGAATCAGTATTGACGAATGGATTGTTCGAATGGGAATACCTATGTATATGAATGAGAAGCTTTGCAAAGTGTAATAACCCGAAGGCGAACGCATTCAAATTGTCTTTGTCTGGACTTGGTGTTTATTGTCAGAGTGGGTGAAATCTGGTGGCAAAAGCAGGGATGATTCATGTGAAATATTTAAATTGCAAGTATATTTTATTTAACCAATTAAAATGTAATGATTTTACATCCAATAAGAATAGGTATATAATTACAGTGACTTCATTCCAGCTCAATTATATTCCTTTATCTTTATATGTTTCTGCGCAGGATTTAGACAGATAACATGAAGTAGGACCCTGATTTTGTGTTCAAAATTTGATAAAGTCGAATTAAGTTCGATTTTAGATGTTCTTGAATAATTATATTCTGCGATGTTTATTAACTTTTGAGGACTCAAATGTATTCGAAAATTGGTCATTCTTGTGACCAATCACAAGAACAAGAGTCATTCTACTACTTTTTTTGTTCCCTGGAACTTATTTGAAAGTCAAATTATTAAAGTCATGTATTAAATTATTTGTACTTCAATCATTTACATCTTATTTATTCATTTTATTCTGAAGACATTTGGCAACCAAAATTAAACAGTAAAGCGGAACTTAGGTAATAGACAACATTTTAAACCCCGAGCGCCATCTACAACTATCAACATTGCATTCTGGGTTTAGGATGTGAAGAGTTTGACAGCTGACTGGTTGACAGTGCTGAGATGCATAAAGGAAGATGGTTTTTCGGTGTTTATTATGTTATATCATCTCTGTATTTAAATGTAACTAATTTTAGTGATATTCAACATAATTATGAATAATATTAAGAATAGCAGATCGTACGGAACAATGTGTTGTGTTCCATTGTGCAAAAATAACACTAAATTTAGCCGTGAAGTGTTGTTTCAATACTTTCAAGGGACGTTGATTTGAAGAAAGAATGGATAAGACGCAATAAATTATGTTTTTGTTGAAAATTTTTAGTGTAAGATGTAAATCCAATATTGTAGATATTATTAGCCTGGGCTTGAAATCATATTTATCGCTTTAGTTATTTTTCCTCTAACAAACAGGACATTTGTAGGTAGCCGAAAATCTTATTTTTGTCAGAAATTCTGACAAAATGTGACAAAGTATGTTCCTGTATACATAACTAATTAACAAATCAATCTGACCTATTGGTTATTCATTTCGGTTTATTCATTTATTCATTTTGTTAGGGGAAAAACAGGGCAATTTTTCTTCATGTTTCTTACACGCCTCATTCTTTCTTCAAATCAACGTCCCTTGAAAGTAGTGAAACGACACTTCACGGCTAAATTTAGTGTTATTTTTGCTCAATGGAACACAACACACTGTTCCGTACGATCTGCTATTCTTAATATTATTCATAATTATGTTGAATACCACTAAAATTAGTTACATTTAAATATAGAGATGATATAACATAACAAACACCGAAAACCTTCTTCCTTTATGCATCTCAGCACTGTCAACCAGGCAGCTATCAAACTCTTCACATCCTAAACCCAGAATGCATCACAGCACGTCGCGCATGCGCAGTGAATTTTGAATGTTGTCTATTTAGTACTAACATGTCATCAGCGCTCATTTACTTATAATTTTTCAGATATTATGACAATCCTTGGTATATTTAAATTTACCATTTACGATGCAACAAATTTCCTATTTGTGGTTTTTCCATCGATTTTTTACAGCTCCTACTTAGAATAATCATGTAAATCGACACAAATGTGTGCAAAACAAAAATGTATTTATTATCACCTCACGATCTGTCGACAGCAAAATGTAAACCTAAAAAAAAATTGTTTTTAACTGGTCAATTATCTGAATTGTCTTTGGGAGGATTGGTATGAATCTCGTTTATTGTTAGGGAAAGTAGGTCTAGCAGACAGGTCAGGTCATATGACTTCGCCCATGATAACTGCTCTCTTAAATGATACACATTATCTTATTTACATTCTGCCGTGATTTGGATGCGTTCCAAAAGAATCATTCTTCGTACACCTCCATTGTAAGCCTTTGGCACAGTTTAGATGGTTTTGATTGTGACACGATAGATACCAGTTTGGTGAAAATCAATTAAATCAACTTGTATCGATTAAGAGGTGCATAATTAACATATTATTATAAACGGGCATATTAGAAATCGTAATTATAATCTTTCGGACACATTCACCTACTAAAATCAAGATTAAAAAGCAATCTGATATAAAAACTTATTCACATCAATCAAAACATGGATAGTACGTGATCAAAATTTATTAAATTGATTTTGAATTATCGAAGCATTGACATTTGAGGATCTATAAGGAAATGAATATATTTACTATCGGGAACCGGAAAGCATACTGCGCAGTCGTGAGATGCCCCCCAAATTATTGACACGCTTGCGGCCCCCCACCGTTCAATACGGCAAATTACAAACAAACTATGGCAGAAAACCTACCGAGTCAAGCGCGGCAGAGGGAATGGTTTTGTTTGAAGGATTATAATTATTATAAATCACTTTGATTATGTTCTACACATATGATCTTGCCGTAAGCGACTTAGTGGTGTGGTTGCAAGCTTTATTATGTGCTGGATTGGGCGTCACCAGTCACAATGGAGTGAGGCACTTTACTCCTCATGTCCATGCAAACTGCTTGAACAAACTATCGGCTTATTAGAACACGAGCTCTGCCTGACGGAACCTCTTGGAATTCTCCTTGCAAATAAATTCATTACCAGAATTACCATATTCTGTTTGTCATTGCCAAAGAATCCTTCAATATCCGAGAGACATTCTTCATTTCTTAACATCCTTCAATCGCTAATTGTCCTTAAACTTTTTATTTACAAGATGCAGTGAAAACAATCGTGTTTTATAAAGTCAGATAGCAATGTTGTGACACAAGACAAATGGTTGACAAGAGAGGTTAATTAGGTAAAAAAAACTTTGTCGTTGTAATACATTCAATAACTATTAATAGTATATCAGTCTGATTTCAAATGCCAAATATGTGTCTGACCAAGTATAAAGCCCACGTGGACTTGACAAGTTGCTATCCTACGCGATTCCCAGCTACCTCCTCGATATGGATTCAATCGTCATGGGCTGCGGAGAACATTCTGCTACCCTGATCCGTGGAAGTCGCGTCAATCGACCGGGCATGGCCGACGCCGTGCCCGTCGGGAATCGCCAGTTCACATTGTCACACAGTTTCCGATCCCGATCGCTCGTGTGAAACGCGACGGACGAAAAGATGTCAAGGGAGCGATGTTGATTCGTTATTTTGTTCAATATCGAAGCCTTGACGCGACCATCTGTGATTCGTGGGACCATATTTGGCGCGGAGAAGGTCAATGTGGGCTCCGAGTAATTCTGCACAAGCTAGTGAGAGAGAGACACCCACCTTCGGATTCACGACAGTAGGTGTGCATATGGGTGCGTCGTATGCTCGAATTTCCATAATAAAATATACTGACCGTAGGTAAGCCATCCCTTTATAAGACGGTGATTTGGCACAACAATGGCGCGACTCCAAGACGGCCAATTAAGCAATCTGTGTGTGTTTTTTTTGGTTATGAACGAGCGCAATTGTGCACAATGGCATTCCAATCTGAGACAGGTTTTGTACTTGTGCCATCAACGTAGGTCTTGATATTAGATTTTTTCAATAAGATAATGTCTCATATGAAATTGTTGTTATGTAATATTATTTCATTAGGTATCGTATAAGTTGTTTTGCATTCGCATAATAACTCTTCCACACGTTCTTGACGGTGAAAGTTAGTGAACTAGGGTGCCTTTAGGACTTCCTGATCTAGACAAGACTTTTATAGTTGTGCCCTTATAGCTCTCTTTTATCGCCTTCGGTTCCTTTAAAGCGAGAAACAATTCAGTAGGAAATTATTCGTAATACAATAATAATAAATCGTCTAATAAAATCATGTGACATTTAATAGCAAGGAATATAGGACAGATTGGCTATTAAAATGGTTAATTTATTATTTGTTAGATCTATTGCAAATAACAATAAAGTTGTTACTAAATCAAATTAAAATTCTGATCACAGAACTTAAAAATCGTTACGAAACTTTATTTATTACATTTCCTATAATCTAAAATATTAATTGAATCAAAAATAAAAATGTAATAATAATTGTAATTAAAATGTCAAATAAAATAATTTCCATTCAATTTTTAAATAATTTTAAATAACGATTTCATAATGTGCCATACGAATCTTAAATTTATAATTTCAACTACCTGGTCTACGATCTAATACATGCTAATAAAATGCTGTACTCACCTATTCATATCATCCTCTTCATGACTTCCTCGCCGATGTCCATTCTGTCTATGATGACTCCTTCTCTTCACCGGCGTCGCTCCGACGTACTCCTTCTCTCTCCCGTAGATGCTGCCGCCAAACGGATCCTCGCCAAGGTAATACCTCTGCACGACGGCGGTACCACGTTGACTTCTCTCCATCGCCTCTCCTTGCTTCTGAGTCGCTCGGGAGCGCGGCGGAGCGACAGGTTGCTCGTCGCCCTCCCCGCCGCTGTCGCCCACCCGACCACCACCACCGCCGACCGCGGGAATGTTGTTGTCGATGACGTTGTACTGCTGGTAGGTGTGACCGTGAGGAGATGGCGATCGAGATGTTTTCGACTTGGAGTTGCGTTTGTTTTTGCGCTCGGCGCTTCGCGATCGGAACTTGCCGACGAGTTTGCGGAAGGAGTCGCCGATAATGTTGCCCGGTGATTTCGAACGGGCTGGCGGACGGTGGGTGGGCGATGTTGGGGGTGGGGGGATGTCCGCGGCGAATCTTGTTCTCTGTTGAATAATAACACATGAGAGATGAGTTGTGATAAAGATCCACTATTGATCTAGTCATATGTTAATTTTATAAACTCGTTTCCATTTAATTTTTAAATCACATGTCTGCACTGCCATCTATCGGCTGTATTCAGCACATACCTCCGTAGTTCACTAGCTACCAATAATTATTTGAAAAATCGATTATTACTAAAATATAATTATTTCTTTTATTAAATTCTGAGCTGTATGGATCACAGCCTTCTTCACGTCCTTGTCGCATTCGGAAGACTTAGAAATCGTCCGCTGAGGGCGCCACGGTCAATCAGTGACGAAATAAACGTTCCAAAATGTGATAGTCAAATTATTTGAATGTGTGACAACTACAACGGTCATAATGACGGCATTGAAGTGACAGGGGAAAACAATTTCTTAGTTCGAAACAAGTATCTACAGAACAAGAAGGCTGTGGAATCCACACAAAGAGGCTCATTTTATTGAGAAAGATAGCATTTTATACAACTTTTAAGTTGTCAAAGTCAAAATCAAGCTAACCTGATTGGTGGAGATTTTTGACCTTTAACTGAACTTTCAACAATTCTAAAAACCTGGAAAAACGCATATTCCAATAAATGGAGCCTTTTTATGTAAATTTAACTTCCTTTCACTCGTAGTTGATAGTGAGATTCTTTATCTAAATATAATCTCGTGGCAAAATCATGTTAGGTCAAGCAGAGGAGGCAGAAGAATACCAAAGATTGAGACATCATTGGCATTTGTCACTATATCTTATTGTTATTGCCTGCAGTTCACCTTCGTCTCTACAACAATTTCCTTCGAGTGCAACGTCGTCTAGGTTTCATTTGAAACTTGAAAGGGCATAATCAAAAGTCGAGGTGTGGGAAGGCGCTGAAAATTATGCGCCATTGCTATTATAACATAACCTGAGATTTCATACGATCATCCATAGTCATCCTCCTTTTATGGCTGACGATGTGAGTTGATCTCAAGTGGGATGATACGCAAATAGAACTGGGCTGGACCAAAACATGGCGAGCTGAGATGAATAATAGTGGAGGTGCCGTTCTGTTCAAGGCTACATGCATATTCAATCCGAGAGATATTCTTGTAATCTGTCATTTCTAGATCACATCTAAAAGCAATAACATAAGAGCGAGAAGAAGCTTGACTTTTATAATATTTTCTTAACATTCTTCAGAATGTGTATAAACTTCGGTATGGCAAATTGCAAAGTTCTTAGTGGAGTACCTCAAGCAGGGTATAAAGGATTACTATCGAGTAAATTTTCCAACACCATGAAAAAAAGAAGTAAATTTCTTTATCTGGTTGTTGGACCAAGTAACTACATTTTATGCACCACGACCGCTTCCTTCCAATCTTCAATTCTTCATAATCAAACAAATCCTGATCCTTATCAATCACAAATGTAGCTAACAGACGTAAGCAAACATATTTAAGGGGAAGGACGACCAAATTATCTCCGCCATTCTTGTGATTGTGTTCGTTTCCTTGAAGATAGACTTTAGGTATGTGTTTAGTGAGAAAGAGTTGCTCTTTGTAAAGCGCTCATCACTTTCTTTCAAACATTTAATCTCCTAGAAGTATGAGTGGTTTTGAAATATTGAAATTGTCTGAATACCAAATTAGTTACTTTTCTTCAAAACACAAACATTATAGGATATTTTTTTTTATAAAAGTGGCAATGTATTCACAACAGCAATTCATTCCCTACAGCTATGTCCTTTCAGCCTAGTCTATCTTCAGCATCAATAAAGTAATCAGATTCCTATGTCCATTTAAATAATTCAAATTCAACAATTTAAATCATAAGCCAATCGGATATCATTGGTTAGATATTGAAATTGCCCAATTTGAATTGTAACAGTGTGTGCAGATGCCTCTATGTGTGTGATAATAGCCAGCAATGAAACCAGTCTTGCAAATATCAATATTTTAGGCAACTTATACTACGTCTGTGTACGACTGGTAGTCGCGATAGGGGGGCAAGATTTATCAGGACAGTGCTGAACCACTGTATAAAATAAATAAGAAATAAATAAAAAAAATAAAAAATAATTCTTAAACATTCAAATATTAATTACAAGAAAAAAAGAAGTTATTAGGCACAAAAAATAAATAATTACCTAGCTAATGATCACAGTTATAAAACTGAGGATTAAAAACCACTACCTACTCAATGGTCTGGCTCTATTTACCTCCAGTGGAGGTGCCACGTTTGTTAAAATGAGACCAGTTCATTTCACCAAGTCATTTACATTTATATACCCATCATAAATCTAATGAACATGTAATGAAAACCGAGCTAATTATTACAATGTGGAGCCGAAAGTGTCGGTTGTTTGTGTTTTTCATTAATTGCAACGCGTGAAGGCGGCGATCTACGAGAGAAATGCTTGGAAATCTAATTTAACATAACTGCCACTTTAGCTCACTTAAATAGCTCCTAATTTCATTCCCACACATTACGTTCCAAGTAAAATAATGTCCCAGTTCTTTACAGGCTCTTCTGTGGATTAGTTATAACGCAATTTCAGCACTTAGCAGAGACTGGCTAATTTGTTTCTTAGTTGTTATTAAGACATTAACGATATGAATAATCAATATGTCTTTACTCTTTAACATTTTATTCTATCATCATTATTTCAGTCCTATTTCTTTTGCAATAGAATAGTCGTATAAAACTAAAAGCTTGTGATATTTAATATATGAATGAAATAAAATTATTTTTATGTAGCACATATAAGTTATAAAAGTGTGAACGTCAGTAGATTCGATATTATTACCAATTGTTTATACATTCCTTCATAAAAGGTCAGGAGTTCATAAAGATTGACACGAGAATGCGGCTGTATTTTCCAATTTATTTTATATAATTTCTCACATAGAATAAACTGTTGGATCTCATCAAAAATAATACTTATATAAAGCGGGTATTACGCGAATTATCGGGAAGTCGTATTGCAAAACGAGATAAAAAGATAAAAAAGAGTTAATTATCTAAAAAAAATGATTTGTACCACCGAAAATTTTAGGGTTTCACAAAATAATTTTTAACTCCACAATCCACTATTTGCTTCCCCAACTTTTCCTTTCACTATGAATTACCTCCTATTCTATAAATTGCGAAACGCATCGTTTTACATAGGAAAGTGTAATAATATAGTTCTTAGTAAATACCAAAATACCTCCTAGGTAAATACATTACAATATGCAACAGCATAATAGTTTTACTCCAGAAATCAGTATTTTACCACAATTTCAAGCCAATATAACTACATAACGTAACCAGAACACTATTTTCTAAAACAAACGTCTTTGCGATAAAAATCAAACAATTGCGAGTGACGAAACACGAAGCATTATCACTCAGTCCCGATAATACATTTCCCAAGAGTTCGTTCACAATACACCACGTGACATGATGATCACGACAAAATGGCCGATTATTAATCAGACTCGAATACCTAGCGATCGAATACAGAGATATGACACGAAAAATAATTTCAATTAAATCGAATAATAGAATGACGAAAGTTCATGATTTTCTCGGCCGGTTAGCCACGGAGAACTTTCAATGCTTATCACACGCTTTATTACGCAAAAGCACCAAGAATCTGACGTCTGACGAAGTGGGCCACGGTCACGCTTCAGCTCTAATCGATCAAGGTCATTCAATGCCAAATCCATGTCCAGACACCTTGAAATCGCAGCTAATTACCGAGGAAACGGCGGCAATTTCCCTTTTTATGATGATGAAGACTTTTGGATGAAATCGAGCGCGAAATGTTCATTGGGTTTTTATTTAATTCGTGTTCAGCAGAGTCATTGCTGGGGATTATGTGTTATTAAAATATATAACAGAAAATTATGTTTATTATTATTATTAAGTTCTATATAGGTATTCAGGGGCACCACCCCAAAAATCCCAACAGTTTCAAGTTTCTGACACGAAAGAGGGGAATAGAATTTTCAAAAAAGGCTCAAGTTTTGTGTTTTTATATATTTATTGTTATTAAATATTCATTCATTCATTCATTCATTCATTCATTCATTCATTCATTCATTCATTCATTTTTGTATTTTTGTATTTATATACGGATGTACAGTTTAATATACTCAAAGGTTATTTTAGAAGGTTTGAATGGCTGAGCTTTCTTTCTTCCAAGTGAACTTAAAGTTAAAAGTAAAATAATATCGGAATTTTGTACTTTATAAAAAAATAGAATCAATTCTCATTTCTCCCTACAAAGAATTGAAATGTAATTGATTTTCTCTGAACATGGTGTATTACGCTTTACTTTCATTCTAAAAACAATTACTTACTTTATAAGATATTCTATCGCTGACTCAGAGATATAACTCAATATGGACAAGTATTGAGAATAACAAGAAATTTCGAGGCCGAGTTATCTCAGGATTTCCTGACACATGGGTTGACTTGTGATTCATTGTTCTGAGACTTGTGTACATATGTCAGAGACAATGTAATGAGTATTTTACATAGGAAAGTGTATTATAAAGTAGAAGGAATTACCTAAGTCTATGCAATATGGAAAAGATACGATATATTTAAGAAAAAATGTAAGATCAAGAAAATTGATTTAAAATCTTAATAAAACGGCCAATCGTAAGCGCATGGACTTACCCAAAAGCACATCTCACAGCTAACGAAGTATTAAACATATGACCCAATCTATAATCATGATGAGACATATTGCATATAACATTGCTGTCTGGGGCAGAGTCATTTTTTCGTCATGCTTCGTATTTTCTGCCTGAATATTCGATATTTTCATGTAAGATTTGCCATTGAAAATTAAGTATTTTGAAAGAAAATCAAGTGTTTATAATCATTAGGTATATTTATTTCCTCGAAATTTTAATTTAATAGAAAGAAATTTCATGAGAACTCCCTATATCAGGGGCGTATTCAGGGGGGACATTTAAAATAATATTGGAAAAAACACTTATAAATAAACAGATCATGTCAGAAACGTTCCAAAATGGTTAAAATTGAGTTAAAATTCCAAAACTTTTCAAATTTTTTTATATTTTGTAATTTATAATTTCCCAAAGTAGCTTTACACTGCAATTCAAAATTGCACCTAAATGAATGACCGTGATCCAAAATTTTCGCGGGGGCTGCGTCCCCGAACCCCTTGTTTTCCACTGTGATTTTGCAAAATATTAGTAATGTCTGGCCCCCACCCCCCCCGAAATTAAATCCTGGATACGCCCTTGCCCTATATATTGAACATTTTTAACAATGTGCATGACAATATAGTTGAGTTGTAAATAGTGTGTATTTTTTGTTTCTGTTTTGGGCCTGTCTCATTTGGGACAACCGGAAAAAGAACTAAAATCCTCTCACTTCTCTGCCCTGATCACATTTTTAATCCATTCACAGTTGTTGAATGCACATAGTTGTCACACTGGTTGATGTTCGTTCCAACCCAAGGTACTTGGTATTTGAGTATTCGTTACTTTATTTTAACAACCCTTAAATTCCACAAATTATTGGATTGAAGGGATTCTTTGAATTACAATTGGATCAGTCTATGTTACACACCTGAAATCAACAACAGTAATCGGACAATACCAATGTCCGCCCATAAATTGTACTTTTAATGAATCACATTAAATTGAATTAGTTTCGATTGCCAATATCCAATTAGAAGTGGCTTTTAAAATGGCTTCTAGAAAATCTTGCAGACTTAACTTGATGTAGGGAATCGTGTTTCATATTATATTGTATAAATTGCTATAGGTGAATAAATTGGAAAAGTTCTCCTTTCACGCAGTTTTTTATGTACATTTTTGTGTTTTATTTTGAGTCAAGCTTATTTCTGTAAATGTTTTAATTTGTGATTTCTTGCGCTGATGATCACACGGTTAGATTCTTCTTACTTTAATTGTACTAAGATTAATTTGTACTATTTTCTTGCTTGTTTTTCATTGAGCGAGCGTAGCGAGCGTCACCACGGTACTCTTATGGCACTTTCTCTGTGTGTTTTTTTTTTGTTTTTTTTTGTTTTTTGTTTGTTTTTTTGTTGTTTTTTTTGCCTGCACTGCCCAGGTCAAACCGCACAACCAATCGATCTGAAATTTTGTACACATACTAACGTAATCTATGCGATCCCTGGGATCTTTTCTGAACGGTATCCTGTGATTGGTTCAAATTTTATAAAAATTATCTTTCGATTGGTTGGTTTGATCAATTTGAAATTTAGCAAAGTCATTGCAACCAACATTGTACCCAATCAAAAAAAATTTCAGCCAAATCCTCCAATTGGTTCAAATTTAAAACCATTTTTCCTGTGATTTTTGAAATTTAAACTGGAACCGATTGACCGACCAGCTAAAAACTTCGCATGGTCATTGGTACCAACATTTAAAGTATTTTTGCCAATTTTCACTCTAATCTGTCGTTATTTTCAAAAGTTTTTGTCATTTTAGGGACATTTTGCGTGTTGGCTGTCAAATTCACGGCGACTTCGAATCTACAGTTCAAGGCAAGGTAGTTAGAGCAGAAAGTTTTAAACGATATGAAACTTATAATGACCGTTCAACAGATTGATCTGATATTGTGTACACACACTACATATCATATCATATGGGTGGTCCCAGGTATATTTTTTGAACGAGATCCTTTTTGAAAATTAACAAGGAACCGTTCAATCATAAAGGTTTAATCGATCAACTTAAAACTTAGCAAGGATTGGCACCAATATTTTTGGAGATTTTGGAGATTTTTATACAAGTATGTGACGAAACTAAAGAATTAATGGCTTTTAATGACATTCGATAGACATAATTTCGGTTCGAGGTGTTGCGTGTATCCGTGCTCGCTCATCAACGCGTTACAGAGAGCGTTTTCCTAGTATTATGTTATTGTTATGTGCACAAGACCATTGACGATGTGACTATATTTTGTTTTTTGGCCCACGTGGCTTTGTGGTGTTTTCTATGTTTTGTTATAATTTAAATGTATTATATTGTGTGTCAATAAAAAATAAGTAAGTAGGCACTTGGTGTAGATCAATGAGAAATTACCTGGGTAATTTTGGTTTCTAAAAAATCTTGAATTTCCAGATTATTCGTTGTGTAGGACATTGTTTTAAAATAGAAATAAATATCTTAAAATCAAAATGCAAGTCAAAAATCAAATCTTCCAGATAGTTCTGCATGTGAGCTATGGACTGTCTAATGTGTGTGTGAGTTCTCCTCGCCCAAGGTCTGTCGAGTGTTTTGGTCTCACCTGGTAGAGCTTCTTGTTGACAGTCTGCGGGGAATCTCTCTCCGTAAACTCCTTGGCAGGACCTCCAGAAGGCGGTGAATAATCGGGGTTCGGTTCCTCCATTTGGTAACCATGGTAACCATCCTCTTCGTGCTGTAACATCACATACACACGTCAGATGTTGCAGATCATGACTAGACCTTCATTGTAATAGATTTGTCGGTTCTAGGCTACCAAGTAAACAATTAAAAATATAAGCAATCATTGAAAATATTTAATTCTATACTGATTCCATTTTGTCATTTATTTAGGATCGGTTTTTCAAACTTTGATTGCCAGGTCTCTCAAGGAATGCCACTGGTTGTTGCCATGGCAATGTATATTCCTAATCAACTGTTTAAATTTAGCGAAGCATTGTAAAACTGGCCCAAAGTGTTCTAAGGTCCAGTTTTATTGGTTGTTGCCATGCCAATACAGTCTTAATCAACCGTTTGAAAGTTAGCAGAGTATTGAAAGACCGGCTCTAAGGGCCAGTTTTTCAATGCTCTGATAAATTTTAAACAACTGATTACCAATTACATTACTGGTTTTAACAGAGCATTGAAAAATCGCCAGGATCACTGTTAGCTTTCCCAGTCCTATTCACCATTCAGAAAGAAAAGATGTAGAAAAATAAAACAGTTGATTAGGACCATATTACCATGGCAACAACCAATGGCATTCTTTGAATGACCGTTTAAACTTAAACTTTATACCTATAAGTTAAGATAACTATGTTTAACTATGCTCTGTTTTTAGAAGAGTATTGATAATCTGGGCCTTAGAAATGTGATTGTTTCTGTCTTATTATGCGCCTACCTCAGCCCACCCGTTTCCATTGCCGTTTCCATTGCCGTTTCCGTTGCGTCCTTGCGACGGCGAGCCGCCCCTTAACTCCCGTTGGACCAGCGGCGACGCCCTCATCCTCGTCGGCGTCGCGGACCTGTCCCCGTTCAGTCTCGGCGACTCCCTGGCTCTGGAGTCTTGCCGCCCTCCCAGCACGTACGACGACGTCTGATGACCCTCCTGGCGCGTGTGCGTCGACCCCTGGCTCAAGTCTTGACGACTCCCCGTGCGGTTCGCGCTCTGGAGAGGCGTCGATCTCTCCAGATGCTGCTGGACGCGACGCTCCGACGAGATCAGGTTTCCAGAATGATATGGCGAGTTTCTGGACGTCGGAGAGTTCAGCTCCATCCTGTCGAGGTTGTTGTTGCTGTTGTAGGGAGACGTGACGCTCGTCTTCGCGAATGTGTGAGCGGGTCCCGTAGGAAGAACCTGGATGCGTTCTGGATGATGGGGAATGTTGATTGGAGGCGGAGAGAACGTCTGCCGCGTTTCCTGGATTTGGTGTTCATTGCGGCGCTCCTTCCAGTCGCTGACGCCCTGGAAGAATCCGTTGGCGCCAGGCCGCGGCGCCTCCTCGGACTCCGGCGACGAGACGTAGACCCTCGACGAGGAGTTGATCGTCGCCATGTAGGACTTCGGCGTGGAGGTGCTGTTCACCGGCGAGGACACGTTGGACGCCTTGACGTTGCCGTTCGTGTAGCCGCCTCCCGTCGTCCTCGGGAACCCGTTCACCGGCGACGAGAATCCAGACGACCGGGTGTTCGAGACGAATGTCGGCGACATGTCGTCGTTCATCGGCGAGCTGATCCGCGTGAACCGCGTGTTCCCGTTCACCGGCGACGTCACGCCGTTGTGACTCCTCGACGTGTACGACGTCTCGTTGAAGTACGTGCTATTCCCGTTGACTGGCGTCGACGTCGTCGCGCCGAGACGCTGGTGGACGCCGTCGACTGGCGACGTGACTCTGCCGGGGATCGGTCTCGACTTCATCGTCACGTTGATGAAGCTCGTGTTGTGTCCGGCGGCGGGGATGTCGTCGTCGTCGTCGTCCTGAGAGGATCGCGACTCGGAGCCGAAGTGATGCGTCAACCACTTGGAGGTCTCCACCTTCCTCGTCTCCTCCTCTTGGTCGAAGTCGAGCGGCTTCTTGGTGAGGGCGTCCTTGCGGTCGAGCGGCACCGCGGCGCCGACGACGCCTGGTGTGACGGGCGCCGCGACGCCTCGGGTCGGCGTCGACGCCTTGCCTTGACGTCGCATGCGTCTGATCCGCGACGACAGACTGTCCCACTCCTGCTGATGGAGCGCCATGTCGGCGGGGTCCCCACTGCGCTCGCCCTCCACGTTCTCGGCGTTGTAACGCATCTCCTGGCCGATCTTCACGCCGTCAGCCAAGTACTCGACTAGATCCTGATCCTGTCAAGCAAAGTCCAGATTAGTAGCGAATCTAGTAAATACTAGTTTTTGCAATTCCTTACAGCAAATCTTGCAACAATGCAACATAAATGCATGCAAACCGTAAATTTCGACATTTTGACGATCATATTGTACTATGTACCTTCTACCAGAAAGGTTTCAATATGGCCGGAAACATTTTTATTCGAAAATCAAGAATATTACATTTGTAACAGAAACTCTCAAACTTGTTTTATTTTTCACCTTCATTTATTTATGTCTCAAGGATGATTGGATTGGACTAAAGTAGAAGAACTTATTGGAGCTACGATTATATAGATTTTTTGCTACGATTTAAATTGCAAATAAAGAGATAGAATAAATTGTTATGTACTTTATTATCAAGAAATAATGACCCTCTCAATGACTCATGCCTCATCCCACAAGTTCACCATCCATGGAGAATTAATCGTCTTCCCAAACCAAAGTGATAACCAGTTGATGGATTCTAGCTGTCATTTGTCATGATGTATGCAAACGGCACCAGCTCCAAGCGAGTGAACAAAAAGCAGTCCATCTTCCGCAAACGCCTCCGCAGGAATTCACTTCTCCCAGACAGATGGTTTAATTATTGACATTTGAATAGACATTGTGTGAACTTCTGCCGTCTGAAGCTCTCACTACTCGTGATGTTGCTTATCATCGCTCAGGTTCAAGCGCCAATCTCAGTACAAATGCCAATAACTGTACGAATATTATGTACAGTTCGTTCGTTCATATTCGCAGGAATTTTATTTATTTAATTTACGAAATTACCGTAGGTTCTTGTATTCAGATTTATTCAAAAATTTAAAAATATTGAGAAATATGTAAAATGGCAGCTGTTAAACGACGTAAAATAAAACTATGACAATGGGTTTTATGGCAAACTGTCAATAGATAATGTGAGATTAGAAAATATCCGACCGTACCGGGGCTCGAATTCTGTTTCTCTCACTTGCCGGGCGAGAGCTTACTCAACTGAGCTACTGGTCTTATAGAAATAGTACTGGTAAGTAATGGTTTGAGATCATCATTAGAGTCAATAAAAAAAATGCAAAGAAAATAGTAATTTTTATGAAAATGTCTACATCAACCCTTTGTAGAAAGTTGATTGATTCAAAATTATCAATTTTTATATTTTATGTTTCCAAGAATGGGAAGGTACAAATTGCTACATTCATACTATTATCATAAATATTTGAATATAAGCTGGTTTTTGTCTATAATCGTGCATACAAAATGTACTACATCGATGTAGGTATGATTTTTCAATTTGAGGGTTAATTTTATCTGTTCTAGAAAATGTTTTCAAACGAATATAATGTATATAATATCCATCAACGCCCACCTTGGTCTTGACGTATCTGTGCGAGCTCTCCTTCCTGGTCTCCTCGTCACTCTTGTGTCCATCCACGTCGTCGTCGGGGAGCTCCTCGTCGCGGTCCTCCTCGTGCTCGGTGGTGCGTCTCGTCTCCGTCACGACGCGTCCGTCGGGCTGCAACTCGCTGAGCGCGGTGCTGTCGGCGGTGTCGACGATGCGTCGAGTCTTGTGCGACTGGGAGACGACGCGGGGCCCGCTGCTGACGACCAGCTCACGACCCAGCACCTCGCGCAGGTCCGCGCCACTGGTGACGGCGGCCAAGTAGGTCTAGAAGAAGAGGAGAAGGGTTAGACTGGAGGTTGACAACGCGGGGGCGACTGGGAGACGACGCGGGGCCCGCTGCTGACGACCAGCTCACGACCCAGCACCTCGCGCAGGTCCGCGCCACTGGTGACGGCGGCCAAGTAGGTCTAGAAGAAGAGGAGAAGGGTTAGACTGGAGGTTGACAACGCGGGGGCGACTGGGAGACGACGCGGGGCCCGCTGCTGACGACCAGCTCACGACCCAGCACCTCGCGCAGGTCCGCGCCACTGGTGACGGCGGCCAAGTAGGTCTAGAAGAAGAGGAGAAGGGTTAGACTGGAGGTTGACAACGCGGGGGCGTCGTGACAAACCCGATGATGACAGGAAATAAGGTATCATTGACAGTGATCTTAAGTTCTCGGATTGCCTTAGTATCAGAACATCATTTCAAGAAATATTACGTCATAAATTCTGTACCGCAGAGGTAGAAGAACAGAAGTCCACTTTTCGATTTTGAGTTGGACACTTTGGAATGACACTTTTGATTTAACTGACGTCAAAAATACAGTTATATTGAAGTATTCTCTTACATCATGTCACTGTATAAATATGTTGGATGAAGGCAGAATTACTGGTTTTTTATCTCTCCTCGGACTTAAGGCCTTCTACCTCTAAGGTACAGAATTAATAAGGCCTTATCTCATAGAGAGTAAATAGATTCCTTAAAAGGGGCTTATTCAGCAGGAGGAGGAAGAAATAGAGAGAAGGAGGAAGGAGGAGGGGGAGGAGGAGGAGGAGGATTAAACCTAAAATTGTAATTATACTCACAATCGTATTTTGAAAATGTGAAATTACAAAATGATATAAATCAAGGAATATGCCACGTCTATAACGTATACTGAGCATTGTCTCAAATCTCGACAAAATTATAAGAGTAGCATAGTACTAGGAGGTTGGTAAATTGAACTGGCTATATAAAATTGACAGCTAAAGTATGTAATTTTCAATAGGGCACCATCAGTTGAACTCTATCATAAACGAAAGCTAAAGTATAATGGAATTGATTATGTATAATATGATTTATTCTTCACACCTTTGTCAAGATCAAAAGTCATTGGATTGCATCCGATTATCTAAAAATAAATCACTATTGTATTATTGCCATAATATAGTGTAGAGTAATGGCATATTGCTATTTTATAACACATTGGTGCAAAAGTCATTAACGAAAGTCACGCTTCCATAAAGATCATGTATTTCTTTGGCGCCGACCTTTTTCAAATTAATGGGCGGCTGCTGAAGGTGTAATTACCTTGGACATGAGGTGGAGGCAGTTGAAAACAACGGTGGAAAAGGGTTGGATTGATGCGAAGCTGGATGCGAAATTTCTACAGATCTTTTGTGGTTGAGAGGAAATGATGATGATGATAATGATGATGATGATGATGATAACCTCACCCTTTTGACGGATGCGAAACTTCATGTGAATTTTCATTCCTTATTTGACTTGATTGGACTGTGTGTTGTTGGTTTGAGAAAGAAAAATCATTGCATCCTCTTTGTTTTGGTTTCCTCCCAACTTTAAGGTTATTATCAACGGCTTCCTACATTTCAACATTTGCACAATTTATAGTTCCGTTCTCTTTATAGCAAAGAAATGGCACCTTAAATTCTAAACCAAAATATTTATTCTATTTCCCTTCACATTTAGTAAAGGAGCAGTCTGAGTAGCGCTATTTATACCTCTTTTTTTTCTTCGTCCAAACTAAATGTAATCAATAAAAATGTAATAAAATAAAATGCACCCCAAAGTGAGTCATAGTTCATACTATTCATAAAATGCACAATTAAAAACTGTTCATTGAAATACTAAGGAGAGAAGAGAAAGAGAATCCACAAAGAAGGCACCATTCCTTGGAGCACTTTTGCGTTTTTCCACCTTTTTCTCTCAGTTGTGCACTAAAAGGTAAAAGTATAACAACACATACATTTCTTAATAAGTAATCTGTGTGTATTATAATTACATTTTCTCGCGGTACATTTTACTCTGAAGATGGCAAACCACCCAAAAGCTACTGATTGTTTGTGTACATTCTCCCTGACCTTTAAACAAGCCATGTTTCTTATTTTCCCATCAAGAACTCTTAATCGTGACCCGACTTCGAACCGTCTCCATTTGCTTCTCATGTATCCCAATCCCACCATTGACTACCTATTGTGCTTAAGACGTAATTATTTCTGTCATCAAGCGAGCCGCCTTTACATGCTCGTCGGCTATCTCCGTGGTGCCGATAATGTTTGCATCACAGAACCTGCAAGATGTCTTGTTGGTAGACTTCCACTTATATCACGAGCTCTCACAGTCACGATCACGTATTCTAGGTAAGAATGAGAGATTCACATAGTGTTCGAATCTCATTCTCATCCATGTCTTCTTCGGATGCGAAATCAATGTTTGCTTGTTTGTTAGATCGCATTCCGATTGAGACATTTTCTATCTTTCACATTTGAAAATACCTTGACATTTTATACTCTCCCTCCGTGACAAATCTATTAGCTGAATGAATGATTCCAGGTCATACTCATGTCATACTCAATATTTATTGTTTTTAACTGATGATTTATTAAGTTCACAATAGTTCACCTTACAACTAACCCTAACCTCACCTGAGTGCATATCAAGTGGTGTTTTGAATTTATTGTAGGTATAACAATGTGTAGTTAAAAATGTTAAAGAGATTATATTACAGCGTGGCGTTTTAAATAAAATCATTGCAACGTCTTTGTTG
Organism: Leuctra nigra; assembly: GCA_934045905.1. Lineage (NCBI taxonomy): Eukaryota > Metazoa > Arthropoda > Insecta > Plecoptera > Leuctridae > Leuctra > Leuctra nigra. The sequence continues at coordinate 48,743,568 of OW203761.1, forward strand.
AGTTTTCAAAATAAATCTATCAATAAACTTAATCCTTTCAGATCCCAATCTAACTTTAAATCTCACTTTCATTCTCGACGCTCATTTTTAAAGAAGGCATTTCGCAGTTGTTAAAATGGGCGTGATTCAAAATGTAAATAACCCTCTAACTTGAACACCTGATGACGTCATTCATTGCCCTTCACTTTCTTTGTCTAATTCCTTCTCTCTCTCACAAGCAAGACCGATGACTTCACCTGCGATGAGCGATGACTTCTGTCTTCGCAACACAGATCATGTTCATGTTCATGTTCAAGATCATGTTGATTCTCATGATTACCAGACTCTTTGTAGCATTTACATGACCATTGCCCCTGCTAGAAACAACATGGAAGTAAGCTTCGAACCTGCAGAAGGCTCGGTATTCGCATAGTTTGAAGAGATCAAACCCTCAGGCTTGATGCAATAATGGCGTCCGAAGACCTTGATCTTCATCTCCTGCCAGACGGTTCACTCAGGTTGATGTAATTAGTGAAATGATTGACGCTGTTTTGCAGTGAGTGGGTGTATTTATATGATTGGAATCTTAGTCAGGTGTCTAATCGGTTCGACGACTGACGAGATCAGACGGCTTGGGTTCGATGCCAAGTAAGGTAATACATGATGTACTTGGAGGACTGAGACGCAGTGAAACTGTCAGGATTTGAGTAAAAAGTTGAGTGAGTGGGCTGAGTCAGTCTGCGATGACTTTGTGAATGTCTGGGAGATGTAAAAAAAATCTTTTTCGAATGTAATTAGGCATAATTATACAAAATATATAATTGATTGTGGTTTTCAATGTCAGAGACAGGAATTCTGACTCAGGAGTCTAAAAAGTGAAATTTAAACACCAATATCGAAATTATATTATTTTTATTCCGTCAATTACACACATTAAAAAGAAAATAACGGTGTTACAATACCGATCAAATGAACGTTCCTTTCATGAAAATTTTAAATTATTTTGTACATGTGCGACAAAGAATTGTTGGTTGTGGCGTATGAAATTATTGTTTAAAATAGTATTTAGTGTCACAACACAATTTTTTTTCTTACATGTATTTTTTTAATATCAGAATGTAGACCGGGAATGCCAGAAGCTGCAACGTTGACATTGCAGTCTCGTGAAAATAATATAAAAGCAAGAAGAGCAGTAGAAATAGAGAAGCAGAGACTTGAATGCGCGGTAGACAGAACCATAAAAACACATTCACCACTTTTTAATGCACTTGGAACTAAAGCCATTGTTACACAAAACAAAATTCACAAATAGATCTGTTGGAAGTGTTCTTCTGTGTCATTGAAAAGTGAACGTTTATTCTTGTATAATTGTCTCCTCGGCTTTACACAACGTGATCTTCTCGGTTAGTTGGCGACACTGAGCGGTTTGCAGCATCAGTGATCTGCATCTAGTCATGTCTGCGCGGGTATTTATAAACCTATTGTACAAGAACTATGTACTCCGATGTTACAGACACAACGCAGCCATCGATTGATTCGGGTCACTAGATCTAACGCACTTTTCATTCTACAGAAATAGAAATACAGAAATCATTTTACGATCAGGTGGGAAAAACGTGACGTGACATTTGAAATTATTAAAAAGTAATTAGAAAAATATTTATGTTTACGTTTTTTATAATGACCTTGTCGTTAGACCACCTGTAGTTCGGAGCATTACACGTTTATGTAACTTATTTGAGTTACTGAAAATAGCCAATAGGCACAATTACTTGCAACCACAGTAAAAGTCAATCGGAACAAATTAATTGAAATTTATAACGATCGTTCTGTAGCAATCTAAATCATTCTCTATTCCATATTCCGCGGGTCTAATTATTTCACCTATATAAACCTATATTATTACCATCTCTATATAAGTATAACACTAAAGAATTATTATGTTTATAGCCATAAAACTGCTAGATATCGTGATGTGACTTTCTTTAATGGCTTAATAACATCCTTCATTCATTGATTCATTGAAGAACTTGTAATAAATTTACCAAAGATAGAGATCGAAAGTGGAAATCAGGACAATAAAAACAATATGTTACACTCTCCTGCAATCACTCCTGTATAAATTCTTCGATAATTTCGTAATGGAGTGAATGAATTTTAACGCCAAAGCAATCATTTCCCGTCCAGTTAATTAGAACTAACATCACGTTATCATGTCTAATAACGGTCGTGTTAGTTAACTTTAACTCTAGTTTCCTAACCTTTGCATGCATTGCATGGTTTTACACCAAGATTCGTGCGAACTTTGATATCTGATTTCTCACCGATAGCACACGGTTTGACGCCAATACCGTTCATTACGTAAATAAGTTAATTACTAACTAATTTAATATTCATAATGTATTTATCTACTCTAATTGTTTTTAAGTATACTAGTTTAGCATCATTGTCTATAGTCTAATTAACAACATAATTGTGTTAACAACCTAGGCTGTGATTTTCATAGAAAAGCGTTTATTGACGTGTTGATAATTGTGAGACTGTCTATACACGCAATGCAATGTTGTGATAGGTCCAAAATCTGCCGTGACATTTTTATACCATGACATTGTCACGAGAAATAGCGAATACATTCAAATTGTGTCTATATTTATTTGGATAATCGTTGAGTTTCTTTTACTTTTCAGTTGAAGAAAGATAATTATGAAAATTGTTTTTTTTTCTCTAACTTCGGCAACATAGTCGAATGCCTGAATACACCAAGAATGAAGACGTTTTGTGTGGAGTTTTTCTCTAGTGGTACATATAATAACGAGTTCCTACATAGAGGCAGCAGGTTACTGTATCATACCTACATTTTAAATATTTCATAAATAGATTCGTATCAAATGTTGAGAACTGTATAAAATAACCTAACACAAAATTGTAATTTAATATCCTAGCCTCACAACATAACACTTAAAATTACAGTTGAAAATGTGTCTACAATGTCCGACTGTGCACACAGCACACAAAAACTATAACGTTTCGATAAACTGTGCAAAATGTGAACTTTATCTGCCACACCATTTCCAATTGCTAGGCAGAACAGGGATATGGTAAAAATCTGAGGGGGACATAAAGTATACACCGTATGATAACATATAGACAGGTGTATATTTAATGTGAGGGGGGGGGGCAAGATATTTTATGGGGTGAAAGCCCCCCTTATGCCCCTTGTACCTTCCCCACCAGAGAGAACCAAAAGAGATCTCAAGTTGCTTGTTCCTTTAGTTAGACGTTTCGCTTCAAGTTTTGCATGAGAAGATATCATAACAACGTCACTACTTATCATAATATTAATGATCATAGCAACCACGTGTGAGGTTTGCACTGAGCGAAGTAGCAATTACACTAGATGACTGTTGCTGTTAATTACTGCGTGAAGATAACTGTACAACAATTAGCAGCGCTCCAACAATGAAAATAAACAGGAAACATTCATTCACAAGTCATTGAAATTATCCCATTGTTTGCATCCGGACTGCATCCACTTTAGCATGTGACAGAAGAAGGGGAATAGAATCCACACAAAAGGATCCATTCCTTGGGGAAAATGCGTTGTCAAAATCTTATTTCAGTAAGGTGTGCCTGATTGATGATTGGTTTAGCTTTCTGCCTTAAATTGAACTTTTGAAAGCTTAAAAGCTGTAAATACATCAATAAATTGAGTATTTTGTGCGTATTCTATTCTCCGTCTCTAGTACAAATAAAACATAAGAATGTCATTACCGGAATTCGAATTGTCAACAATACATTGTTTTTCGTGAATGAACACCCAAGGATACAATTAATGTTTTATTACAGATCAAGTTTAAGAAATTAAACGTAAATTTTGAGAATCTACTTTTCATGGATGACAGAATATCTGCATGCCTTTTCATAACGATGTTCACTAACTCATATAAGAAGTAGAAAGTGATGTATTGATAGCGTAATTCAAATCCTTGATCCGTAAATAGAGTGCAGATAACGTTTAAAAAACAACTAATTATCAATTGAAATGTTAGGTCATGACCTCTGTCTGGTACTGTAACTGATATCAGTTTGAATAAGGAAGAAGGGGGTTTATTCTCATAAATTTTATTATTATGCAATTAAATTGTAAAAACTTTTATTGTTTTAATAAAATGGTGATTCCCTTTAGATTCAGGCATGGATAAAATCTTTTACAGAATTGGAGTAACAATCCAATTGGAGTAGAATTGGATTGGTTCTCTTAACTTCTTATCAAAGAGGTGGGGATGTAAATATTTCGTAACAAAATGTAATATTGTACATTGGTGGTTCCCTGAGTCAAGGAATATTACCAAAATGATCCTGAAGCTTCTGATATAAAAGGCAAATTTGTTTTACAAGTGATCAGTCAAGTAATTCATCTGAGAAGACAACTAAACACTACCAAGACCAACATATCTTGTAAGTAAACAATATTCGCATATAATTCTACACATTAGTCCAAAAATTCTGTGTTTATTGATTGTTGCAATTGTTGTTCTTTCTGAAATAATGTTAGAACTATTGAGGGATTTTTCAGATCTCATTGTTCTCCAACAACAAATGATAAACAACATTGATTATTCTACTTTGATAATTACAATGTAGCAGACAAATGTGTATTTGTAGTATCTATAAATAATATGTTACTTGAAAATTTCTAAAAACATTTTAAATTGCTTAAAAATATAATACGTTACACGTAGAGTGTCTATAGAATCTAAATTATCACTCGGATTTCCTCTTTTTTTAGGTACAACATTATTAAAATATTGTGTATTTTTATTTGTTCAAACCACTGAGATTTAAATAAACAGCATTGCTAGGAATGTGCAACTGAATTAAAACTGCAATGTTCTCTGCTAGACAATGCAACTGTCACTATTGACACTTCTGTGCTGCGGGTTGGCTATCGTGTCAGGGGCCCCAGCATCCTCACAGGAGGAGCATCTGTCATCATCTCAGCAGCGATACGCTCTGCTCATCCCGTTGTCAGATCTTCTACTAACTACCGGTGGCTTCCAACTACCTCAGATGCAAGACCAGCCGCAAGGGGTAAGATTTTAACATCAGATTCCAGTTGGAAACAAGATGAAAGATTAGATTTTAAAAAATGAGTTTGTTCGAGTTTGTTGAGATTAAGATAGTCCTAGATGGGACTTTTAATTTATTTTTAAAAATAGTAATGTGCAATATAATATAAATATAATCATTGGCCCACAAGCTCCTGACTTCAGGATTAAATATAACAAAATCCATTGACAAGGTCACTCCACAAATAATATGAAATGTTAGTTATGATTTTTTTGATTTTTTCACACACTTTGCAAGACAGTTTAGTTTATACAGTAACAATTATTCATCCTCGAAGAAATACAGAAACTACGGAGTATCAAGAATGTGATCTTTTTTGTCTTTTTTTGCTTTGTCTTACCGAAGATTTCTCCAGAATAACGTATTTTAATCTACAAATTAATAGATTAAAAAATCTATCATAAACTTCATTTGAAATTGTAGAGTATGTAACCAACTCGTATTTTAATTTATGTGCGTAAAAATCCTAAATACGAATTATCTTAACCAATTTTAATATAAATTAAGCACGGGTTAAGCATCCCTAGTCCACCTTGATCCGAAGAACAACGATGTACTTATCAGTTATTGAATTGATTTATAAAGCTGTCGGAACCTTCGTTGAATGTAGTAGATGACTTTTGTTCCATCTCTCTACGAACTCATCCTTCCTCTTCTTCCAGCCCGCTAAGATCCGCGTCCGACGCCAAGGCTCCGTCACCGGCGGCGTCCACCACGACAGCAACGGCGGTACCCGGGTCCACGGCGAAGCCACACGGAGGGTGTGGACGAGCGACAACGGGAACCACAGAGTCGACGCCCTAGGTCACGTCGAACGCACCTACAACATCCCCGGACAAGGCACCGGGCCCACCATCTACGGCGGCGGCGCCTCCTACAGCAACCCCAGGGGACGCGTCGACGTAGACGTCACGAGGACGCCGTACGGGACGCAAACGAGCGCAACGGGAAGAGCCAATGTGTGGACCAGTAGAGATGGATCGGGGAGTTTGGATGCTTATGGGTCGGCGTCGAGGTCGTTTGGAGGACAGTATGGAACTGGGCCGACTAATTATGGAGTTGGTGCCACGTATACTCACAGATTTGGAGGATAGTAATTGCCTGGGTACAAGAGATCACATCAGTGATGATGTTTGCTATTTTTATATCAGACATTGAATTCAAAACTAATAGAACTATCTGTTTTATGAGCTTTCCAACTCAAAAGTTCTAAAATCCTTTAAGTTGTGAACTCAATTAGAAAAGTTTGATTGAAATTGTACAGGAGGGTCTGAATAAAAAATAGATTGGCATTCCGGCATAACTGGTGTGAAAATCATAAGGTCATAATTTTAGGAAATAGTTTTTTTATCTTTCAAGCCATAGTAGGATACATATTTGCAAATCACGAGCCATCAATGTTCGAAGTTTGTCTTAGCCTTGGGTGAGATTTGAACCATCCTTGTTAACATTGTTAGCAAGTAGGATAATTGATTTGGCAAACTTCTTAGCTGTAAAAAGCCTCTTCATATTCGACGATGACTTCATGCAATTCGTGAGCAGTTAGATGAACTGCACTTCACACTCTCATCTCATGTGGAGGCTGCAAATCCTTTCAGCATAGAGGTAAGATTTCAGCTCAGATCGAATACTGTGCTTTGAACATTCTCTGTGTCGCAAATATTATGTACATTTATATTTAATAAATGGGAGATAGAAATAAAACTATTATGTATTGTTTCCTCCTGATTCCATTTCCATTTGATTTTAACAAAAGCTGAAATATCTGGTACGCATATTGTTAAATTAAGTTGTGCATGGTCTGCAGAGGCTGTCTCTTCAAAGAAGATCCAGAAACAAAATGGAATGAGGTGCTCGTGTATACATCAAGATAATTACCAAGAAAGAAAACTGTACAATTGCAACTTGCCCACAATGAGGAAATGGCCATGAAATTTATGACAATTGCTTTGAACGTAAACTTTATGCTTTTGTATTTTTTACACATTCCAATTAAAAATGTCAACTTATAAAATTAATTAAATTAAAACGTTGGAAATTTTGTTGTACTACCTCGATCAAATAGCATAATTGAGCGAGCGTAGCGAGCGTCACCACGGTACTCTTATGGCACTTTCTCTGTGTGTTTTTTTTTTTTTTTTTTTTTTTTTTTTTTTGTGGTCACAGCCCAGGTCAAACCGCTCTAGCAATCGATCTGAAATTTTGTACACATACTAACGTAATCTATGCGGTCCCTGGGATCGTTTTTGAACGGGCTCCCGTGATTGGTTCAATTTTTAAAAAAATTATCTTTTGATTGGTTGCTTCGATCAATTTGAAATTTAGCAAAAACATTGCAACCAACATTGTACCCAATCATAAAAAGTTTCAGCCAAATCCTCCTATTGGTTCAAATTTAAACCCATTTTTCATGTGATTTTTGACATTTAAACTAGAACAGATTGACCGATCAACTTAAAACTTCGCGTGGTCATTGGTACCAACATTTTAGGTATTTTTGCCAATTTTCAGTCTAATCTGTCGTTATTTTCAAAAGTTTTGTCATTTTAAGGTCATTTTATTCCGTAATCTTGAAAAATGTTTACTAAATGGTCATCCCTGCCTTCTTTAAGCTTCTGCTCCAAGGCAAGGCCTGTAGAGCAGCCAAGCTATCCACAATGTAAAGTAAAATGAAAGCATTTTTGAGCTAGCGCATAAAATCGGATGCAGTACGAAGGACAAATCCTCTAATTGGTTTAAGTTTAAATAATATCTTCTGATTGGTCGACAATCAAAATGTTCACATAAAGTTCAAATTATGCATGGTGATCAAGACCAACTAATATTAAATTTTACATATTGTAAGCCCAATCAGTCAAGTATTAATTGTAATTTTACGAATTTAGTATGGGATGTCACAAGAGATTTCTGGAGAAAGTATGTAGGTAAGACTTCACGACACAATGGATCTGTTATTCATCCTGAGTATTATGGAGATTGAAAATTTGCAGAGAAAATCGTCTTGTGCAGTGTAGTGCATCGTTACTATGGGGATGTTGCATGTTCTGTGCTCGCTCATCAACGCGTTACACTGAGCGTTTTCCTAGTATTATATTTATTTCATTTATCTACTGTCTCGTCCACCTGTTATATAGCTTTGGTTTGTGACTAACTTGAGTTACGAGATGCGATCTTAACCACGATTGGAGCGGAATAGAATCTACAGAATAAGGTTCCTTTGATTGGGATGTGTATCCGCTTTTATAGATTTAAAGTTGTTACAGCTCACCTGAGCGCAAAAATGGTCGACCATTTGGAGTTACCTAAATTTAAATAAACATTTTGACAACTTGCTGTAAAACGCACATTTCGTTTTGTCAAGAAATGGAGCCTCTTGTCTGGATTTTTTCCCCTTCTTTCGAGAACCAGAAAGCTTATTTTTATCCAAAAGATTTCCTTATAATAATATGATGATATTTAGGTAAATTCTCTTTAGAGAACATCATGGCACATCATGTAACGATCATGGCACATCAAATAAATGATGCGCCTCCATTGTGTTTCCAAACCCTATATTTATCACAATTGTCTATATTGTGAAACAGTTTATTGATACGATCTTACGTATAACTACAGCGATGGCGAATAATTATGAAGTAGTATGAAAGAGTCTGCGAGATGGCAATAAATGTTCGCCAAGCATCTTACCCTCAGTCACGACGCGCAAGGCTGAAACCCAATGAAAATAACTAATGAAATGACTCGTAGGTATATTTGAGATCAGTTCATGTTCGGCTACGCTTCACTTGGTGCTAAAGATATGGCGATAGCAAAATATAATATTCTGCTTTTATACTCCCAAGATTCCACGGTTTAAGCTTCATTAAGTTTATGCTGCCTTTCCGGTAGTTATAAAAATACACATTCGCTAGGTCGATAACTTATCGGAGAGAATTCCATTCTAGGAGCCAATGCACCAGTTTCAAGTTTCAAGTTTTATTAATCCCTATTTGATCATATACAAATGATATTGGACACGTCAATTACATAACAATTAGGTAAAGCAAACAAATTAAATTCAGGCTTGTACAAGAAATCATAATAACTATAAACATTTTGCGTTGAGAAACTCGTCAATTGAATAAAAACAATTAATAATTAAAAATTCTTTCAGTGATGATTTAAAAATATACAATCTCTCATAGTCAATTTTAGATTTTAATGATGAATTCAATTTATTGAAAAGACTGACACCAACTGCGACTGGACACTTATTATTAAACTTAGATTTAGAGTTCATTGAACATACTCTTAAATTATAATTTAACCTGGTACTGTGATTATGTACCTCCTTGTTATCAATTGTTAAATGCTTATTTTCTATCACGAACATAATAGTATTATAAATATAAATGCAAGGAAGAGTGATAATTTTAAAACTTATAAAAAGTGGTCTACATGAATCTTTGAAGTAAACACCAGCAGTACACGGATCGTAACTAGCACTGGCCAGAAACCGAACAGCTCTCTTCTGTAAAATAAAAAGTCTTTTTGTGTGTGTGGAATGACCCCACAACACAATTCCATAAGAAATAAATGAATGAATATAGGAATAGTAAACGGACTTAGCTGCCTCAAAATTACAAATTTGCATTATTCTTTTGATCAAAAAGCAACCGGAAGACACTTTATTACCTACATTAAAAATGTGTTCTTTCCAATTTAATTTACTATCTAATGTAATGCCCAAATACTTTGTTGAATTTTGTACCAATATACTTCTCCCATTTAAGTAAATTAATGGACTGGACAAATTACTGTTATTAGTACTTTGAGAAAATTGAAGCATAACAGTCTTAGATTCATTCAAACACAAGTCGTTGTTAACAACCCAACTAGCCAATTGCTGTACTTCCATGCACCTATCATCAAGATCATTGCTCAAGAAGTGAGAAGTATCGTCAGCAAATAATGTTAAATTTCCTTTTTGAATACAATGTGTCAAATCGCCAGTAAATAAAATGAATATTAGAGGAGCAATTGTCGAACCTTGCGGAACACCTATATTAACAGTAGTTTCATCAGAAAAATTAACACCTGAAGAAGTCACTAGTTTTATCACCTGTTTTCTTTCCGTTAAATAAGATTTAATCCAACTGCTGGCGACTCCCACAATACCAAAGTGTTTTAACTTATTCATTAATTTGTCATGATTAACCATATCGAAGGCTTTCGAAAAATCGTAAAATATTCCAACGGCTGGACTTTTATTATCCAATGCATTATATATTTTATTAACCAAATTGTTTATGGCAGTAGTAGTAGATCTTCCTTTACGAAATCCATGTTGACAATCTGATAGCAGGTCAAATTTCTCTAAAAATAGTATTAACTTGTTATAAAATGCCTTCTCAAAAATTTTAGAAAATACTGATAATAAGGCTATCGGTCTGTAGTTTTCTACCGCGTCTTTTTTACCTTTTTTGAATAAAGGACTAATTACTGCTTTTTTCAAATTCTCAGGAAACACACCTGACGAGAATGATTCATTTATAATGAAAACTAAAGGCTCTGCCACGTACCCTGCAACATACTTAACAATATGACAAGGAATTTCATCAAATCCTGCGGATTTTTTATGCGTTACTTTATCTATTACATCATAGACATCCTTCATACTAACAGGATACAAGAAAAAATTGTTACCGCTACAGGTACTGCTTATATTTTGGATGTAACTACCACAACTGTTGCTAATTCCTTGGTTCGACTCCTTGCTCTTCTTCAAAACAATATCTGCCGCATTTTTAAAATAGTCATTAAATACATTAGCAACTTCTTTAGCTGAGTTAATGTGCCTCCCCTCATGAACCAGCTTAATATCCCCACTTCTTGAGCTGCACAAACTTGAATCATTCATATTACTCTTTATTAAATTCCACGCAGCCTTTGACTTGTTTTTTGCCTTATTTATACATGTTATGTTCATATTACGTTTACTATTTTTAATGGCCAATGTGTAATCTTTCTTCAGCTTTAAATATCGTGCCTTGTGCACCAAATTTCTTTTTGAAATTACGTACAACCTCTTTACTTCTTCAGACATCTGTTTTAATTCTTTAGTGAACCACGAATTAACTTTTTTATTTTGTCTTTTTATTCTAACTCTTCTCTTTGGAAACGCTTCATCAAAATACTGATTAAAAATCCTCATGAACTCATTAAACATATTATTAACACCTTCTTCGACATAAATGCTGTCCCAGTTGGCACCACTCATCAACAACTTGAAAGTATTTACTTGTTCATCACTGAATGATCTTTTGTATACAAATTCCTGACTGCTATCAGTCGATGCACATGCCTTTACTCTCAACAGCTGAACACAATGGTCAGACAAACCAGCATCAAGTGACACGGCAGTGGCATTTGACATATTGGTGAAAATATTATCTATACACGTTTCAGATCTCATGGTAATTCTTGTATAATCATGTACTTGCTTAATTAATCCATATGATGAAAATAAATCTACAAGGGTAATGGCCTGATTACAATGTGAGCTAAAATTAACATTAAAATCACCACTTATTATAATATTTTTTCCTGTCATTTGCAGCTTATTCAACAGTAGTGTAAGTTTATCAACAAATAACAAAAAGTTACCAGATGGACATCTGTATATACACACAACAATGCAGTTTCCGTACGGTGCACTTAGCTCAATGCATGTATATTCAAAAAGCTTATCCTCATTTAAATGTATGTCTGCTGTAAATAATTTTGAATTTAATTCTGACTTGACATATATCATGACACCACCATGTTTATAATTATCTCTGCAATACCAATTAATCAAAGTGTAACCAGGAATAGTTGCACTGTTTATTTCACCCGCTTCCAGCCAATGCTCCGATAAACAGACAACATCAGACGGATTTGCTTTTAAAAATGCTTCTAATAATTCAAACTTATTTCTTAAGGACTGAATATTAACATGCATAACAACGTTATTAGAAATAACATTCTTAGCCAACACCTCTGAAGCTCTTCCTAGTTTCCCTGAAGTCCACAATTTGTATTAGCCGCATAGTGTAAAAACTTACCAAACACCCTAGCCCCTTTAACATTGAGATGCAATCCATCTCTGCACAAATCTGAATCAGTCAACCATTTACTTGCATTGATAAAATTTACATGCAGTGCGTCACAGACCCACAATAAATTCTCATTTAGTAATTTAATTTTTTTAGCAGACACATCTCTTCTATTCAAAATTCCACTTACAACTATCTTTGTACCAGGCAATATTTTCTTTACATTTGTAATAGAATCATATGCTTCACCTGTGATATAATCCAGATTTTTAGCACTTTTAATATTATTTGTCCCAAAGTGTAAAATTAATGTTTTTGGATGACTTTTCTTACCCTGGATCACATCTCGCTCAACCGCTTGCGCTACATTCTGCCATCTCATCCCAGGATATGCCACCACACAGTCTGTGATATCTGCTCTAACTCGACCAGCTAATCTCACCATAGAGTCCCCAATGATTACAACCTCTTTGCCATTTAAGATGCTATCATTTGTACATTTCCCGCTGATGACAGTCTCTAAAGGCAACCCCCTCCCATCATTTAACACCTCACACTCCTTCTCTCTTAGAATCAAGGTATCTGGACTAATAATAACATTAGAATTATTAGCCACCCTTGACCGGGACTCGACCTCCTCGAACGCCTCTATCAGCTCTCTAACCGGTGACGTATTGTGATGCTGTACCGAGTTCTCCGTGCTTGTGACATGAGTCATTGCAGACACGCCCTGTGTCCCTTGGCTTTCACATGGTTGTGCAATCTTCTTCTGGAGTTCTTTACTCTTTTCCCACTTTGAAGCCACCAACTCTACATTAACTAGCCTACTTACAATATCAGTAAGCTGCATTTTAACTTCGTTTAGATCACTCACTAACTTTGCAATTTCTACGTCTTTCACTTCACAAAGCTCACACGATAGAGATGCTCTTTTACACGGATTGCTGCCATCTTCTTCTGCTGATAAGATGCTCGCAGACTTTCCAGTAGTCGACTCCGCTGCCTTTTTACACCAATCTCTGACGGCATATTCTGAGACACCGAGGTCCCGCGCCACCGACACCTTAGACTCGCCGTCATTAACGCGATCAACCGCGGCCAACTTTTCACTTCTAGTCGGGCGTTTCATGGCACTTGTCTGATTCCCTTTCCCTGCCATAATTAAAAATTAAATACGTAATTTAATGTAGTTAAAATCACTTGAGACGCAGATATACAAGATTCCACTAACACTAACAGGAAAATTCCCACTAACAGGAAAACAAACCAGTTGCGAGGAGCAACTGGACACACAACCTCTCTCGACGACTGCTGACTGCTGACTGCTCAATACCACATTGTATTGATTTAAATATCTTGTGTATTTTAATGTAATTCCTTGTTTGGGCGCGCCTTTAGTTGCACAATTTAAAACTATTCAACGTGCTGCAATCAGAATAAAATAACGTTCTTAAAGTTTTTAATATTTTATATTGGTTAGCAACTTCAATTAACTCATGTTAAACTATCTATTGATTGGCTACTGAATTGGATGGAATTGGATAAAATTGGTAGCAAGGAGAAAGTATTTTGTTGTAATAGCAAATGAAAATAATTATAGACTTACTTCATTCCACATTTATGCCAATAGTGATCATGGCTCATGATAATACCATGATGGTAATACCCAGTTATTGTTAACATAAGAAAATCACTTTTAATTCTAATTTCACGTGATTTTAATTATTATGTTTCTTCTGATTTCGCTTACACAATTGTAACCTGGATATCTTTGACGTAAAAAAATACATAATTTAAACAACAATTATTATTTATCTGTTGAAACATGTCTGTGACATTAATTGCATCAATTAAACAAGAGAAGGGAGATAGAATCCACAAAAAAGGCTGAATTTCTTGGAAAATGTATGCGTTTTTGCAACATTATAATGCCAAAAGTGCACTTTAAAATCAGGTAGAACCAATTAGTTTTTGCCTTTAGGTGTCTTAAAAATTGTAAAAACTATTTATTAATGGAGTATTTTCGTGCGGTTGCTATTCTACTCTCGTGGTAGAGTTTGTATTATTCGAATAATTTCAATTGCCTACTAGGTCTGCTCAAATGAGGTTAAGGTAGCTTTTACGATTTTAGCCAGATGTCATATAAAAGAAATTATAACAACATAGAAAACAACTCATGTTTACTAAAAGAGTTTAAAGTTAATTATCTTCACGTTTGGGATATTTCATCCTGTATGTAAGTATTGTTTTATTTAATAGATATATCGACAGCTTCGATTAATTTATCAGAATCTTCCTCAGGACAAAATTAACTAAAAAACACAATATAAAAATAAAACAATACCTACAGGATAAAATATCCCAAACCAATGTATGAAAATAACGCATATTTTATTCAGTAGATAAAACCAATCCATACCTACATGTTTTTAAAGATTCATGACAATAATTATTAAACCAATTTTAAGTTTTGGGATATTTCGACATGTTTTTTGTAAAATTATTTATTTTTGTCAACAGTTTCGATTTTCATATCAAAGTCTTCCTCAGGACAATAACTTAAAAAAAATGGCATCAAAAAGAAAAACAATTACACTTTAAACAAAAGTATCCAACAAAAGTTGATGGATTTTTTAAAAGGTATTGTCCTGAGGAAGATTTTGATATGAAAATCGAAACTTTTGACAAAAATAAATAATTTTACAAAAAACATGACGAAATATCCTAAAACTTTGAATTGCTTCAATCCATACACATTCGAATATCTTTCTCTCTCCAATACTGATGCTCCTTGTCTCGTCTAGACTATTGATGCCTTGAATCAAGGTGTAATCATCATCTATCCATCCTCTGATAGCGGCAAGCTCAACATTCTAAATGCTCATTCCGATGCCTTCACACTCGATTATCCCTTGATTGCCCCTCATGAACACGTGCTTCTTAGAACCTATTGTCATTAGCATGGAATTTAGAGCAGCTCTGACTATAGGCCATAAACAGGTCCAGGGTAACTGCAACAATTCACACTCGAATTAAATCGTTTTGACTTATTCATAACCTTAAAAAAGTACAATTACATAAGCAACGTTATTGTTCTGACTCGGTACAAGTATAGAATGAGCTTTCTAATTATGTTTAATGAATGTTTTATGAGATTGTTAACCTTTGGTTTAAGTCTTTTAATCTGTGGATTAACGTCGCACAGGTTGCAACAAGCTTTCTAGGCGATACGAGAAGGTCAACGACAATACGTAAAGTCATCTTACTTAGTCTTTAAGTAATCGCTTACTCATTATTTACTACTGAATGTCATAGTTCAGGGATGCTGCTTATTTATATTTAAGTATGAAATTGTGGTTTTCTGGATAATAATTTAAAACGTCATAAGAACTAAAGTAAGGATAAGTCGTCAGACAATTTCCGTCATATTGAAAAAAAATGTTGTGGTAGCTACCCTGGGTATAGAGATTACTCCTTCACTATACACTCTCTAAACTACTTTTTTTTATCTACGAACATAATATACAAGTTCACAGTTTTTTCTGCAACTTGGCGATGGCGACTGATAAATGATTATGATAATGATAAGGAGATGATTATAAAGAAAAAGTAACGATGAACAGTGGGAAGAAGATGGTCGTTGCCTTTCAGTAGGGAAGGTTAAAATCACGAAAATCCCTCCGCCGATATCAAACTTGGGACCTCTAGATAATCCAAAGCTTTACTTCCTGAGCCAACTTTCCATGTTTGTGTTTGATGTAATTTAACGAGATAATTGTATTATTCTTGTATAAAAGTGCACACTATCAACTTGCAATAGTACTATTTTAGTTTACCTTTAGCTACAGTCGATTCTTCTCTCATTATGTTATTCGTTCTTGCTTTTGAAACGTCTTTATAGATCATCCCGACAGCACAATAATGATCCTAGCAACTCATCTTCCCCCAACGTTCCATGACAGCCACACATTGTTACACATGCCGAGCACCTTTACATTTGAATTCGATCATTAACCTACAGCCTCGAGATAATAAAGCAAACTAGACAATATATATATATATATATATATATATATATATATAGCCAGCAGCTACTTAATTGCCTCTCAATCCAAGACAAAAAATAAGTATTACATGGCGACAAATGTGGCTTGACATATTAAATCACATGTGATAATTAAAAGAGTGGTTACTGGTTGGCTCAGTTGTTAATGCGCTGGACCGGGTTCGACAACCGCATCTGTCATAACTGACTGAGGTTTTATCGGGTGTTTCCTCAGTCAAGAGGCAAAAGGTTCCCGACTAATAGGCCACGACCGCTTCTTTCCCACCACCCATATTTATTTACTCTTCATCATCCTCAAAATCATGACACTATTATTATATCTCTATGAAGATAGAAGGGTAATAGAATGCACACAAACGGGTTCAATTTCTTGGGAAAAGTGTGTGTTTCTAAAACTTTTAGGTTATCAAAAGTTCATGACAATCAGCAAACCCCGAATGGTCGATCTTCATTTTAACAACAAATAAGCTGTAAAAAAACATACATTTCCAAGAAAGTGACTATTTTATGTAGATTATGTTCCAATTATAGTGAGGTGCAGATATAGTAGATACAGATCTTTTTGCCCATAGAGTCTGTAAAAACGCATACATATTCCAAGAAATTGACCCTTTTATGAGACGTTATTCTCCTTCTATCTTGTTATAGATATAATAAATCAGTTTAAACGTCTGTTGACTTATTGTATTAGTAGGACAGATGACCCGATGCATGCGACGCATCAGCTTTCTAAATCTGTTGAGAGATGCATCTCGACTCGATGTGTGATGTAAAGGCGAGTTGCACATTTTTATCCTGACATACATCTTGCCATCGACACTTCCGTCCACCCCACTTTCTAGAGAGTTACTTTGGTTTCGAATATGGGCATGATATGATGTTTTTGATTATGGGAAAGAGATTAGAACCCTGCCTCCAGGTAATAAAATAAAGGATTTAATTAATTATTATGTTGGGACGAGATTAAATCCAGTGTTGATTTCATAAAATGATAAATATGTGTTCGGGGGGAAATATACCTACATTTCTTTTTTTTTAGGACCGAAATAAATTATCCGTCACATACTTTACATATATCCTGATTGTCACGACAAAAACCAGTCAATTGTCTGCGGACATTGTAAAAGGACACGAAATCTAAGTTTTATAGCAGGTATTGTCAAAATCTTGATTGAATGTAAAAAATTATAACAAATGTTATCATGGAAGCTTTTTGAACCATTGTTATAGTAGAAAAATGAACACATGCCCCAATTGTCCACGTTTCTACGAAAAATAGTTATAATTGCCTAAACAATGAGTTTTGTAGAAATTGTATAATTTTATGGAATTTATAGAGATGTAAGCCGATTTAAATGATAACTGCACATCTCTGAATTTCAATCTCGTAATTCCTGTTAACAGAACTCAACATCAGATTGACTTCTACGGAAACGTTCGAAGTACGATATTGAATAATGAACATGAGCTTCTATGCAAAGAGCTGCCTTCTAAACCGTCATGTTTATTCAT
This sequence comes from Leuctra nigra, assembly GCA_934045905.1. Taxonomy (NCBI): domain Eukaryota; kingdom Metazoa; phylum Arthropoda; class Insecta; order Plecoptera; family Leuctridae; genus Leuctra; species Leuctra nigra. The sequence continues at coordinate 48,761,331 of OW203761.1, forward strand.
CTGTCATTATAACTACAAGTTCGTGCTTTTCAATATCGTACTTACTGACAACTCAAATAATCTCTATTCGAGACGTGTGAATAGCGTATGATTTCCTCTATTTACACTTCACACTTCCCGACTGATCGTAACATTCTCGACGAACTCTTCTTAACAGTACTCTGATAATTAACTTAAGTTATGTTAACGATGATTTGCATTAGATTTTGCAAACAAGTTTAAAGCTTTTCGAATGTTGTTATTTTTATTTCAGAACGAGGAAACTACTGAGCAATTCCTTTCGATAACTTCGATAAGTTACAAATTATCAAATAAGTACGATTGATGTTTTTTCAATGTCAAGCTTCCAATCATTAATTCTATCTTTAGAAAATTTACAAACTTTAAACACCAATATTCATGTAAAATTGATGGTAAAGAGGAGAGGGCAAAGATCATAACCCACAAAATGAGAATGTTGTGGAACCACATTTAAGTGGTTATGATCAGGTTCAAGATTCTAAATTATTGACAAAACTGTTATAGATGAAAGTTTTTTTCGTGTAGGTATATGCAGCTATGTAGGGTAAATACCCTCATCTCAAATCTTCCAAATTTCAAATATCAAAGCTGTTTTAAAACATATTGCAGTCGATTTTTCCAACAATCTTTAGGACCATTATGCCTTATCAGACTATCAACTTTTGGTTTTTAGATAATTTCAGACTTCATGCATACCTTACCTAGACCATCGGTTTAAAATCAATCAATAATCAATAGTCATAATGAGGGACTTGTTATGTAATCGTAATAAACATGTGACGCGATCCTATAACCTAACCAGTTATAACACCTTCATAACAACATAATATTAATTGGCAAAGATTACAACCTGACTCATGTCATCAGTATAATAAGAAAGCATTTCACTTTAACTGCCAAGAGATTGCTGATTTGAATCCATTACAATGTTCACGTGCACTAACTGCTGGTACACCTTGACATTTCTCGCCCATAAAACATGACATAAGCACCTGACAACCATCACCTACTGGATATAGGATATAGATACACACACACCTTCTGTGCATAATTCAAATGCACTTCACTGACGATCGTGATTTGTTGGTTAAGGTTCACTTTTGTGTAGGTGTTACATTTCTGATGTTGGAATCAAAATCAATCTACCAAGTCTAATTTGATTGACGGTTTGATTAAGTGAGGGATAATTGAAGTGAACAGTTTCAGGGTTGGCATTGGATAGATGTTTAATTGCTGTAGTGCTGATTAATAATATGATCTAAGCTAGATAATCTAAGCTATTCTTAAAACCAAAACATTGTTGGAGAGCAGAGTAGATAATCACCACAAAATGCAGTGTTGGGTAAGTTCCGAGGTAACTTTTTAGTGCCGAAGGAAGTTCCCTAATAAAGGAACTAAGTTACCCTAAACTAAAAGTTACCCACAAAGGAACAAGTTCCTTTTTGGGGAACAAACATTGACAAAATGTCACAATCAGGACTTGTAAGCTTTGTAGTTGAGCTTATAAAAGCTAAGATTGTCCTCGAGCACGGATGATTGTGTTAATACGTGCTTTTATACAAAATTACAGCAAAATCGTTAGAGTTGTATGAAATTTGTGTGTGTAAAATGAGTTACAACATGGCGATTATGACTACCTAATTGTCTCATTCCTGTACGTATGCCACCCGAACAGCGAACCTATGTAATTAAACATAATTTCGTTTCAGTTTGTTGATTATTTTGCTTGTAAGGTACCGTAAGACATTGTACTCATTGGTGTATGAGTACGGGTAATTGTTAAACCATGTTCACACCCACCCCGACCTAGTAAATGAACTATTTAAAACTACGTACATAATCACAGTCATTACATTTAACAAACCTTTCTCTCACCTACGTACCTTTCACCAAAACAATGTCTCCAAATTGTTAAACATCTCGACGTTTTTCACGCATGAAAGTCTAATTTACAGTCACGGAGAACAAAGTTCACAACACGACTATCACAGTAATTGTTAACTTTTCTTTTATTCAAATAAGATGCATTTATTCAAAAACTTAAACACTGATGATCAGTTGAACATTTTCACACGGTGTTTGTCTTGATGAACAGGTTTATTCGAATCGCCCACGCCGATCAAGGTACCGGCCACAACTGAGTGCCGGAGTCTGCATCTGTAGCCGGACCATTGCATCAGAGTAGGGGGGCCGGACTGCTCCCCCTCCCACAGCCCCCCTACTCCACCTGCATCCACGCCACAGGTATACAGCGAGCCGTGGTAAAATAATAGATAGTTTACGATATTGTAAGCTTACATACGTGATTGTAAAACTGCATGAGTTCTTTGTAGCGCCGGTAATAAACGATAAAAATAAAATCTATAGTTCCTTTCGTTTTCTTAGCTGGAGGTGAGAATTTTAAACTACTTTGGAACCAAATCAAGTACAATTACGAAAATGTCTATGTAATTAACATTCTTAAAAAAGTCGTTCAACCATAAATAATCGGATTCCAAACATTGTCCTGTCTGGACCAATTTAAACGTTAATGATGCATTATTATATTTGAGGTGTTTTAACGTCGCACTGTTCTGCAACTAGGCTAATAGCAATGTGGGAAGGAGGAGGTCGTGGTCTACAAGTAAGGAACATTCCCAACATTTGCCTCTCTCGACTGAGGGAATTCAAGAAAAACAGTCAGGAAGAACGGGAACGGAAGTTGAACCCGGTACCTCTGGAATGCTATACTTCCTGTGCCAACTTGCTCTCCTTATTTATAGATTTAAAGACAATCATCTGTAAAGATCGGAGGAGAGAATAGAATGTATGTAAATATGTTGTAACTTAGCATATTTCCCAAGGTCCCAAGGACGTTCTTTCACGTCGGGCAACCCATGACTGCATCTTAAATTCATTTCCTTATACAAAAGCAATGTTTATATAATCACCACCCTTATTTATTGCATTCCAACGCCGTGCTCCATCTTCTGCATCGTTAGCACAAAATGGCCGCTTCTTGAAAAGGCACCTGAAATCGTTTTTCATTGTTGCAAGCTCATTCCTTATTTCTTCTCTATAAATAAATATTGGCATGGCCAATTGTTCTACTATTTTGAGATAGTCTTGTTGGATTAGGTGCTCACTGATTCACAAAACACAAAACAAAACAATGGAATCTTAGATTCAAAGTCGCGATCTTATGTAATCATTTTATATGCACCTTAACAGTTTTCACGGTACTCGCGGCGTCTTTTAATCAATTTGTTTGATTTTGTGGTTTGGAAACGAAATCATAAAATTGTGCAGGATACGGAAGCTAATATATTCCACTGGAATGTATTCCAAATAAATTCTACAACTCTAGATTTCTCAAAAAACACGAATAATTGTAAATATGCTACTTTTTGTACAAGTAAAATGTCAGACATATTTATTATATTGTAAAATTGTTAGATTGTTTGAATTAGTAGCTAAGTAATAGGTAAAATATTATTTTGAAGTCAATATTGACATAATGCATCGAAGGTTTTCTTTGAAATTCTCTTATATTCAGGGCCACAAAATTTAAATGCAGGTTGTTTCACACAATTAAAGGAATATCTTTTCTCTGCATTATAATTTCGACGCATGCTTCACAGAATACCACAGATATCTGGCCAAAAATTTCAACATTTCAAATCATACACATTTACATTCTAAATTTTCGTGTCACACCTACTTGAAATGTATGACGTGACATCGTTTCATACTTCATAATGCATTTTCCTTGTCAAAATATTCGTCAACTTTTACTTCAAGCATTAATTAAGTAATAATAATTAAAAAGCCAATCAACATATTATTCAATTTACCAAAAATGGCGTGACATTTTGCTACTTGCATATGACAAAGGTTTGCATAATAACTATAAAAAAAATCGTTTTCACTTGTTTAAGTGACCCAAATGCGAGAATCACGAAAACGCATTTACTCGCGGCTGTATTGCGCATGTGTAAACATAACTCTCAGTTCAGTTCTTTAAGAAGGAAATGTCCATCAGATTTTCTACAGTTGTTTACCATTGTTCAAACGCCGCACAATGGTGTGAACTTGATTATGATTGGTGCTACCAATTACATCGATAATTGCGACATTTGGATAGGGCGTTAACTGCCCAATTGAAAAATTCAAGTTCGTCGACTTTTGGGTTCACTGAACCAATCAGTAACTTTCGCTTATAATCTACCAGAGCGTTTACGTTTGTCTATAATTATTAGTTTATTTATCATGGATTCACCTCAATTTTCAGTTTCTCTCGTGTTTTATTGGAAGATCGGTACTTTTTTTCTCTGATTTCGTGATGCAATTTCCTGATGCAGGATGCTAGCGTGTGAGACTTTGTACACTTTCTTGTTGCGTATTTACATTGGTGTTGGTTTAAAATATCGAATGAGTACAAATAACTAATACACGATCTACTAAGGAAATATTATGTGCTTATATAATTTGTTCAAATATACCAGAACAAGATAATTATGTATTAGGTACGTAACATAACTGTCAAAACTTGTAAAATAAAACCTCAATGTTTTGACATCAAGGACAACATTTATAATTGAATTTAACATTAAATTGTAGAATATTAAAGAGAGATCAACATTGTCTGGACAAAAGAAACAAGAAAATCATGAAAGTCAAATTTTAATAACCCTTTGCGGTAGGAAAACGCAATTCCTAACGTGTGTTGAATACTAAATCATTATAATATTTCATAAAATGACGTTAACGTTATAAAAAGATAATTCCCGAAAGTATACCTCTTATAAACATGACTTGATTTAGGGTTTGAAATTCTCTTCAAGTTGCATCTGCAACTGCATGAAAATGCAATCAAGTGTGAACGACATTAATTTTAAAACAATTTGCGGTTTTATTTTGACACTTTTTCATAAAACCACAGATGTAACATTTGTTTCGAAACGATACAGAAAACCACACACAAAAGTATCTCCATTTTATCATACCGTTTACTAAAAATCTAAGAAACCCGATTCAACTTTCCATTATAATCCTACTATCCTATAATCCTACTCCATATTATATTCTCTCTACACTACTTAGTTTGGAGTTGTGTATAAAAGCGCAAAGAACAGGTCATCTGACCCCACATTGATCTTCAGCAGGTTACCAACAGGTTACCACCAAGGTGACCAACAACCGCAGACGAGAAACAAGACGGCTTTTTGTTTCTTTTACAATTAAATCCATAATAAAAATGTAAGTTCCAGGTTGGCTACACTGCTATGGTTGATCTTGAATATAGTCAAAGTAATTGTAAAAGGTCTTAGGTAAGAGATGGAGACCTGTGTCGAAAGTTAAGTAGGAATTAGAAAAACGTTTGGTCACTTCTTTTGAATGTTGAGTTTAGACGTGACGTGGTTTCTATGTGTGCAAAATGGCGACATGATAATCTTGTGTGATGACAAAGGGACATGGGCCAAGCTAATCTATTAACAGATTACGTCTAGGTGATTGACCAAATGAGATAGATACAAGATTTGAACCAGGAAAGTGGTGGTTTCGATATTAAAAATGTGCAGATTATCTGCCACATTTATGTAAAAGAGAAAAAACAAACGTTTGTGACACTGTGGCAGTGATGACTGATAAAATGTTTAAAATAAGTGATTTAAAAAAAATATATTTTAGGAATAAAATAAATAGGGTAGTTGCATCCCCCTGGTTGCTATGGTTACAGACCTCAATCTTGTTTATTTTACTGGGGGACAGGCAATGTTTCAATAATTGAACCGTATTTTAAATACAGTTTGGAAAGAAAGGTATTAAAAAGATAGAAATAAATAATAATAAATAAAACAAAGAAATTGAATCGAGAAAGACAATGATTACTTATTACTTATTTACTGAAGGCGTCTGCCCCCCAGTTAGATTTTGGTCAGCTGTGGCGTCAGATTAGATGGCCATATTTACGGTGGTCAAATTGGGAACGTATACAACCCAAAAATTTAGCATTTCATATAATATTCTATTGCACTTCTCGTGGGTACAAATCCCTTGTACTAATTTACAGTATTCACATTTATTATTATTACATAAAGTAGGTAGGTATATTCAAGTTGCCTATAGAACAGTCATTATTCATTTAAAAGTTTCTGTATTCCACTGTCCAACCCATTTTTATTGTATAATCGGTGGCAAGTTTTATAATCTTTCTCACGCTCGCAATTTCAGAATATCCACAATTTCTTGTGAACTTGAAACTTCATTAATTAATCGTCCAAGCATTAGGTATCTCGAGTTAATGAGCTTCTGCATCTAAGTTTCATTAAGAACCATTTCATGACAACCTTTACTTAGAGACTTTTTACAATAAACTCCTTCATGACTTGCCGGGTAAAATCTCCCACGACTATAAAATTAATAAACTAACCATTATTCGCAATTTTTTTAATTTATTCTATCTGCCGTTCACGACTCGCTGGAATCTAAATCAGCACAAAACAAAATGCAGCTGAACGTGGGTTATGAGTTTGAAAAATTCGTGAAGTACGATTTCTTCGCGAGACTTCGCCGAGGACGGCGCATTTAGGTCAGTATTCACTCTCAGGTACTTGAGATTGACTCATCTTCATGCGGATGTCGTTAAAAATCGAACAACAAATAACTTATTTTATCTCCAAACGTGACTGGTATCAACAAAAATGTACCTCCAAAATACGACGAGTTACAATTGTCATTCAATCAAACAAACCTTTTCAATACTATCTATAATTTTTAAAAAGTAAAAGCGTGTTGTGGGTGTCATTTATCATGTCATTTTTATTAGTCAGTTTGATTGGAACTGATGTAGGAAGGGTGTGGAGGAGGAAGCACGCTTTTTGATCTGATTTGTGCCGTTGAATCTACTCATTATCCTTTCGAAATCTTTAAATTTTAGTAAATTTATCTCAAAGTGGGGGTGGGGGAGTTAATTCAGCCCCCACAACATAATCTGATCTCACCAAAATAAGTAGCTCATTTATACAGTTAAAGAAAAGAGCTCAAAACGCCTACTATTTGAATAATCTTAAGCCCCATTTACACGGTAAAATTTCCTGTAAAATCTTTTATAAAATCTTTTCGTAAAATAAATTTTACCGTGTAAACAAGCCAATTTGATGGTAAAATCTTCGTAAATTTTTTTGTAAAAGAGTTGTGTAAAACCTTTTATGATATAAAACATGTTCTATTTCTGTAAAAGATTTTACGAAAAGATTTTACGAAAAGATTTTATAAAAGATTTTACAGGAAATTTTACCGTGTAAATGGGGCTTTAGATGGCCAACTTCCGCATGAAGTGACAGAAGAAATACGTCGATAAAATGAGTTGTCCCGATTATGCTCATTTGGTTTTTGTATTTAACAAATACACATACACTAATTTAATGTATTCACATGTAATCAGTAGGTTGTGATGAATGTATTCACATGTAATCAGTAGGTTGTGATGAATGTATTCACATGTAATCAGTAGGTTGTGATGAATGTATTCACATATAATCAGTAGGTTGCGATGAATGTATTCACATGTAATCAGTAGGTTGTGATGAATGTATTCACATGTAATCAGTAGGTTGTGATGAATGTATTCACATATAATCAGTAGGTTGCGATGAATGTATTCACATGTAATCAGTAGGTTGTGATGAATGTATTCACATGTAATCAGTAGGTTGTGATGAATGTATTCACATATAATCAGTAGGTTGTGATGAATGTATTCACATGTAATCAGTAGGTTGTGATGAATGTATTCACATGTAATCAGTAGGTTGTGATGAATGTATTCACATATAATCAGTAGGTTGCGATAAATGTATTCACATGTAATCAGTAGGTTGTGATGAATGTATTCACATGTAATCAGTATGTTGCGATGAATGTATTCACATGTAATCAGTAGGTTGTGATGAATGTATTCACATGTAATCAGTAGGTTGCGATGAATGTATTCACATGTAATCAGTAGGTTGTGATGAATGTATTCACATGTAATCATTAGTTTGTGATGAATGTATGCACATGTAATCAGTAGGTTGTGATGAATGTATTCACATGTAATCAGTAGGTTGCGATGAATGTATTCACATGTAATCAGTAGGTTGCGATGAATGTATTCACATGTAATCAGTAGGTTGTGATGAATGTATTCACATGTAATCAGTATGTTGCGATGAATGTATTCACATGTAATCAGTAGGTTGTGATGAATGTATTCACATGTAATCAGTAGGTTGTGATGAATGTAATCACATGTAATCAGTAGGTTGTGATGAATGTATTCACATGTAATCAGTAGGTTGTGATGAATGTATTCACATGTAATCAGTAGGTTGTGATGAAAGTATTCACATGTAATCAGTAGGTTGTGATGAATGTATTCACATGTAATCGGTAGGTTGTGATGAATGTATTCACATGTAATCAGTAGGTTGTGATGATTGTATTCACATGTAATCAGTAGGTTGTGATGAATGTATTCACATGTAATCAGTATGTTGTGATGAATGTTTTCACATGTAATCAGTAGGTTGTGATGAATGTATCCACATGTAATCAGTAGGTTGTGATGAATGTAATCACATGTAATCAGTAGGTTGTGATGAATGTAATCACATGTAATCAGTAGGTACTCACGTCGTCTGAGATGTCGCCAAGATGAGCCACATCCTCGGTCTCCGTGACCTCTTCCTGTTCATCGCGGGTCTTCACAGTCTTCTCGATGACTTCCTTGACCAACACTGGTCCAGGACTCGCCACAGCCACCCAATCAGGTCCTGGAGGATCGTCGCCGGTAGTCCGATGCTGCAATCAATACTAGTGTCAAAACAGGACAAAACAAATGTACCTAGGAATTATCATTTTTGCTTCATTTTTTTTTCAAAAGCTTCAAATAGAAACGGTGTTACCAATTACATGAAAAAATTAAAAATCTACACAAAATCCTACACATAAACTGAACAGATTCGTATAGAGAACCTACATTTTTCAAAAATAAAAAGCGTTTTACACATAGATAGCTTGACTTGACTTTTACTTCGAAATGTTATGACTTATTGACAGAAATTCTTATCAGTTAATGTGGCAAATCAAACTTCCACTCTTGTCTTAACAATTACAACTTACAGTTTTCGTAATTTAGCTGAATAAGTTTCTTGAATAATGACGACATTCGTTCCTCGATAATTAGTTTGGAGGGAGATACAATAATATTCTCTCTTTTGGATGATACACAAACCATATTTGTTTAAAATCTCAATATTTCACCTACTTTATAGTAGGCTTCATATTGTAGGCTTCAGTAGGTGAAATATTGAGATTTGAAATAAATATAGTTTGTGTATCGTCCAAAAAAGAGAATATTATTGTAATAGACAATATATTGTGTTTTTAATTTTAATAAGGACTATTGCTGGGGTTTAGTTTTTTTTAAACATGAATAAAAATCTTTCGATCTTAACTTCTGATCTTAAATCACTCAAAATCCTACCACTAATAAAAAGTTACCCCAATTATACCTCTTCAGAGTTCCTTTTACAGGTGACAAAAGAATGCATTAAGCAGGTACTTGACAAAACCACATTATTTACGATTCCACATATCTTCTTTTACATCCACGACCGACGCATTGAAAACGTAAAACCATGAAAACTGAACTTGTGAAGTCTAAATCAACCTCATACACGTCGTAAGAAAAGCTGTGTGTCAAATTTAATGCCATTGGACACGGTGAAATGATATAAAATGAACTAAGGCGTCTGTCGCTTAGAGAATTCGATGCATTTTACGACATTAAACGACTTTCGTTTTTCTATTCATACTTAAACACTAATCTGAAATGTTATCGTGTTGTAGACGTCAAAAGAAGATTTCAAATCTTATTCTACATCACCAAGATAAATTTGTGATTTTCTATTCAGCCAATAATTTGTCAGGATTGCACCTAGATGCAGTTTCTATGCACTTCTGATTCATGTGCAGTTAAGGCGTGTGCAGAGAATGCACTTGGATGGATTATCGCAAGTTATGAAGTCTCAGATGAAGGGTGTGTTTATGTTTGCACTGCAATACATGTTTACCTTTCGCAAGTTGAGGATTTGTTGTAGCTGAGTTTAGAAATGATGAGAGATCTTTGATCACGTTTATGATATCACTTTAGCAATTGTTATGTTGTTATTCCAGAATGTATGAAATAAAATTGATAAGCTGTTACGTATTTTTTTTAAATCTTGGAGGCTAAGACACTACGAAGGTGATGCAATTATATAAGATGCATTTTTAATGCAATTTCAAGCCTAAAATCTTACAACCTAAAGCTCAAAGGCTGAAATTTGAACGAAACCGATTGCAAATCATGCATCATGAACAGCTACCGGCCAACCAAATTGCTGTAAAGAGAAAAGAGTTGTTACGGTTTTCAATTTGGACAATAGTTTCTAAAATTAAAACGAAATAACTCTTATACTCTTTTAGACGTTTTGGCTCGCCTATAGCTGTTCACTTTCATTTTAATATATTTATTTCCATTTAATGAATATTATATTTAAAACTTGTGAACGCAACGTACAAAGTTAATCGTACGAGTGTCTTCAAATACATTTAGGGACGGTCCATGTTTTTATTATGAACTACATTTCAAAATTACAACTTATATGTCTTACACACAATTTTCACACTACATTTTCATTCTTTCTTACATGGAATTTAGATTCAGTCTAAATTTTGGCGAAAAAATGGTATTCCTGAGTTATGTAATTATTTTATTGTAATCATGGCAACATTATTATTGGTTGATAAAAATGACATACTCGACAGGAATACCGTTTTCCCGCCAAAATATCCCTGCATTTAAATTTTATTTTTATGAACAAATGTTTAGAATTTTGAGTGTGAAAGTATTGTGGTTTACCAAGAAAATGTTATTTTGAAATATAGTTTCTACTAAAAACATACCACTTCCCTATTGTGTGTAGTGTAACCGCATGTTGTAAGTACCTCTGTGGACTTCTGCTCCTGCTTCTTGGTGTCCTCGGTGGTGTTGGTGGTCACCATGGGGCCCGAGTCCTCTACCACGTGACCGTCCTCGAGCACCACCTGACGCTTCACACGTGTCTCGATCTGCCGCGTCGTCGTCAACTCCGTCTTCTTCTTCGTCACCCATTCTTCTGCAAGTACACGTGTGTCAGTGGTGCCAACTTCATTCATATACACGTGTGTCAGTGGTGCCAACATCATTCATATACACGTGTGTCAGTGGTGCCAACATCATTCATATACACGTGTGTCAGTGTTGCCAACATTATTCATACGTGTGTCAGTGTAGCCAACATCATTAATATACACGTGTGTCAGTGGTGCCAACTTCATTCATATACACGTGTGTCAGTGTTGCCAACATCATTCAATACATTTACTACGTCAGTGTTGCCAACATCATTCATATACGTGTGTCAGTGACGCCAACATCATTCATATACAAGTACCACGTGTGTTAGTGGTGCCAACTTCATTCACAAGTATAGCACGTGCGTTTCTGTTCGTTTACGCTGTCAAAACCTGCCGCAACTTCCCACAGGCTGCACCTCATCAGGATTATGTGTAGGAAGTGGCAGCTTATGGCATGGTTTAGGCAGCATAAACGAACAAACTTAGTGCTGCCAACATCATTCGTTCGTATACAAAGTAACACGTGCGTTTAATTTTGTTCGTTTACTCTCTCATCAGGATTATGTGCGTAGAAAGTGACAGCTTATGGCAGGCTGTGTCAGGTTTTGGCAGCATAAACGAACAACCTAGTGTTGCCAACATAATTCATAGACAAGTAACACGTGCCCCAGTGTTGACAACATTATTCTTATAAAAATGAGTACACTTAAGTCCAACATTATTATTCGGGAATTTTGAATGTTTTAGGGAGAGCCCATTAGTATTTTGACAAGTCGGAGATGGACCAATTAGTACCTATACGTACCTACTCATTTCCTGGAAAAGGTCAAAAATTATTTTAATTTTAATTGGCATCATAAACTCTCTGTAAGTTTCCTTTGTGGAATTCCCCTATTGTCGCACATGCAGGTGAGGTGAATACGGGCTTCATTAATATATAATAATTACGAAGGAATATGGCGGCAAAATATAGTTATCAAGAAGAACAGGTGATAAAAACCAGGAATTCGGTTTTGTGGTGGGCATACGAAAATGACACATAGTAGTAATTTGAGGAGAAAATGAAACTATACACTGACTTCAGAATCTGTGATTCGTGTGCATCTCCTAATTCGAAGGTATATTTTAGGAATAAGACATGGTGTGGAATGTTGTTGATTTTCAATAAACTTGGTGCCAACTTCACAGTTCACACGATTCAATGTATTGATTTGATCTAGCTTTCGCTCAAGTCATCACAAAATAATAAAACGTAAAAGTAGAATTATAAAAGTGAAAATAATAATTGAATGACATAAACTGAAGGAGATAATAAGTGAAAACAATCAAACTCCCGAAATTTCAGAAAAAACGTGTTCATGAAATTAATTATCACAGTTTGGTTCAAGACTTGAGTTCAATATTCAACGTAGACAGGCGCGTAGGAACTTTATTTTGACAGGGGGGGTCAAAATTATAGGGGATCGATGGATGTCAAGAAAAGGTATAGTTCACTGCTACAAGGGGTCTGGGAAACTCACCCCCAGCAGGGTCTTTTTTGAATTTTTGATACAAAATAATCGAATTTTAAGCTATTCTTCTCAAAGAAATGTAAAATGTGTGATATGCTGAGGGAACTTAAGAAAACTTGTTTTTATAGAATTCCCAATGGCCCCGCAGGGCATTTTTTTACATCTTGATAAAAAAAGAATCGAATTCGAGCTCTTTTTTGGCATCTTTTAAAGTGTGTCCTATATGCAATATTCTTGGGGATACAAGAGACAAAATAAAATTTTGTTATTTGACAAAATCCTGGCCCCACAGGGAAATACTTGCATTATAATGATTTGAAAAAGGTCGCAAGAGCAACAGCAATAGTAAGCAATCAATAAGAAAAATCTGTATGTGTTTTGGAATCGATTAGTTTAAAGTCTTCCTTTCAAATGGTCACGTGACCAACAGCTAAGCCACGCCCAAGTGAAATCTGATTGGCTCGCTGATTGAAGATCGCCACTCTCATTGGCTTAGAGATGAAATAAAATGAGAAAATCGAACATATCTCGAAATTTAATATGGTGAGGTATCAATATTATATTTTTTTCAAAAAGCATAGATTTTTTTACACTGAAAAACATTTTTTCCAAAGAATTGTCATTTGAAGCTTGCCCTTCACAACTAGTTAAACACCAACATTTCCATTCCAGACAGAAACTACCATATAACACTGTGGTTAAAACTGCGACTTTAAAAGTGATTTATCTCGGAAATTAATGTGGATAGCCCATTGTTTTATGGTATATTTGGAATCAGCGTATTTTTATCTGTATAACTATGAAGTTTCATCGAAATATCATTTACATGCAGTTTTGAAAGGAAGACTTTAACTTGTAATTATTTAATTTGATTCATGAGGATGATCATTTTGGACAAATGAGTAAATGAGTTGTCTCATTGGATAATACCTCTGTTCAATTAGTTTTGCAAAACTTGAGAAAATTTTGAGAATTCAACCTCATAATGGAGCAAATCTGTGCATTCTGTGCAACAATTAATCAACATTTGTGAATATCTGGGTGTGTTCAGGATCTCTAGCAGGGGGGTCAAAGTCTCTAGCAGGGGGGGTCAGGATCTCTGGCAGGGGGGGTCAGGCTCCAGACAGGGGGGTCCGTTCCCCCCTTTCCCCCCCTATTCCTACGCGCCTGAACGTAGAGTGGACAAATGCAAATTGTACTTATACGAATGACCTTGACACACAATTTTCTAAGAGGATATAGTCACCGGAACACATATTTTCTGTAGACATTTCTAAATATTTCCAGCCCCACCTGAAATATATATCTTGACACGCCCATTGTAATCATCTCCAAATTGCCAAATATTTGAATATCGATCAAATTTAAAGACCATTTGTATGGCTTGGACGCGTGATAGTTGTATATCAGGTATAAATATTCAATATCTTTTTTCTGCCACAATCAAGGCCAAACTTCAAGATCGATTTCATGAATGAATTTTTACGAATCAGAGGTAAAAAGTTTGTACTTCATCAAAGACTTTAACAAAAATAGTTCGCAAATTTATTTACAGTTTATTGAGGTATGCCAAAAGGAATTAAGGAAGTTGTACCTCATTAAATTTATATTGATCTATAATTTACAAGTAGTTAAAAATAAAGATTTACTCAGAATAATTCTGTGGCTGGCTGGAATAACTGCTTAAGTACAAAAAATTCAAAAATTCAAAAATTAGATCTTTATATGTAAAATCTTTAAAAAAATTAAGGAATCCAATGGTGAAGTCAGATGTGAAAAATTGTATTTAATAACAAATATAGATTGGCTTAAGTACAGCGTGTTTGTTACATTTGAAAATTCTGTTCCTGGAAAAACTACCTAAGTGCAGTTAAGCCACAGTCATCCATGCCGTACAGCAATACAAATTGTTATTTCAGTGGCTGGAAAAACGACCTAAGTACACTTAAGCCATTCACAACACAGCGAACATACAAAGTAAATTTTCAAAACCGTGCAATTCTTGGCCTGGAAAAACGACCTAAGTACACTTATTAGGTAATTAACGGGATTTAATTAATTTTAAAAATCCTGTATATTGCTTACATTATTATAATAACTTTCTGACAGTAATATTTCAAATATATTTAATAATGTAGTTGCTACCATTCAAAATGTTGTTTTGGTATCTACTGAAAAATCAGGTTTTTGTAGTTAAGCAGTTATTCCTGCCAGCCACAGAATTCTTCCCAGATCACCTGACGATAATTAATTGAAAAAGCATGCATTTTATGACATTTCTAATCTGGAGGCCAATTCTTGAGTTTTCATGTTTTGAAACCATGTGTGGTTTCATTGTTTAAAACGTAAAAAAGTTGAAGGCTAAGCAATAGTTGTCAACTTTTTTACGTTTTAAACAATGAAACCACACATGGTTTCAAAACACGAAAACTCAAGAATTGGCCTCCAGGAAGTATTCCCCTGTCAAATGAATCAATCACGGTGGAATTACTCAACCCTAACTCTGTTATGATAAAACAATTGAACACGACCTCTGGCATGTCAGATTCCCTGATGCGCCGGGTACATGAAGGCGCGGTGAACAGGCGCTGGAGGGTAACGACTACAATAGGCGTGCAGATGACGTAATCCAATGTTCAGGTGATACTAATAGATTCGACGTCATAGTCATAGGAGCTTCCTGCAGAACTAATCATGACCATGCGGAAATCTAACAGCTCGCAGATTTATGTCTTAATTAGAATAAATTGCGCGGTTTGTATGGGCCAAACTGTTTCAATTAAAAAAAAAAGAAATCGCGTGTTTTTTCCAAAAACTTTTTTTTTTAAATTTTTACGGATTGCTTAACTTTTACACTTTTCTACGGTTTTGTTAAATGTGCACAACGTATTGTGTATTGGTATAATTGAGAAGCTAATGTAATGAATCATGTAACTTTCCAGGGTATTTTTTTACATTTCATATTAATTGGTTATGATATATTTGTTTATGAAAATAAACTGTTTAGGTATCATCTGCAAATTGCCACGATATTGTACAAAATATAGTCGAGAGATAATGATGAATCAGATTTAACCTCAAACTCTAAAATAATTATAATAATTAAATTTCGCATCCAGCACAGAATTACAAAAGAATGCGACGTAGTTTTCCACGTTCCGGATAATCACATTGTGCGATAAGGCTAAGGGAATCCTTTGCTTAGAGCCATTCCCGCGAATCCAAACACGATTCGAGAAACGCATTCGCCGTAAGCTAATACTATTATCTTCTTTGAATGAATTTACATAATACAAGGTTCCATTATTACCCTATACAATACAGTGTACAAGTTCTTTGCCTTCAGGAAATCTACGAAAAACCTATACAAAGACCTTGAAGGAATCTTAATTGTCGTTGGCATTATTCGCTATACGTAACAATTACGTTCTTACCTACAGTTATGCACCACGGGTAATTTCAAATAATGGAATGTTTTGAGTAATTTCAAATATTGGAATGTTTTGAATCTTCATGTAAATAAACATGGCTGCCTGCAGATGTGCTGTGAAACGTCATCAGGGATATTGGTATTGGTTAGTTATTCAATTGATGCCTGGCGGAACAATAGGTGTGGATACGTAACCGATGTTTCTTTATGCAAATGACAACAAAACGAGCAATGACTGTTCGGTTGGTTGCCACACAACGTAAAGAGAGGATTGCGTTGCGTGTTGTGGAACATGTGCGCAGTTTGAAGGCTAACATTCGATACAAAAAGCGGTGATAATTATTAAAACACTTAAGTTTTCAGCAAAACTGCACCAAAGTGGCTATAGCAACATTATCATAGCAGAAGCCATCACATGTTATTTTTATCTGTGAAAGAAACAAGATAATTCCTTTACGTTCGAAAGTATTTGAATATTTTGAACTTTTAAGAGATTTTGAATCTTTTCTACTTCTCCATTGTACTGTAGCCTTAGTTGATTTTGTTCGTGTTTTGGTAGTATGTCTGGATTTTGATAGGCTTCGGTAAAATAAAGTTGCAATAAAACTTCCGTGAGAGAAATAATTCCAAGTCTTCAATGACGTTAGTTATTTACATTCATTTGACAGGAGTACAGCATTCAAAAGATAATTAAAAAACGCATATAAAATGAACAAGAAGGCTACCTACTGAATTTCAACACAATTCTCACGGTATTTATTCAATTAATTCGTTGTCATTTTGTAGTTTGTTTTAAAAGTTTTACTGAAGAACACTTTTGAATTAAAATATAATTTTAACTATAAAAGTAAATTTATCATAATGAAAAGATCTGCAGCAAAAATGATACAACTTCCAAGATAATTTATAACTATTATTTTAATGGAATCCAAACCATGATCCAAGTACTCGCAAATCACTTTATTGTTCACATCCTTTTTCAATGACAATACTCTATAACAAATTCCTATTCAAATCTTTAGATTGGAATGTCCGTTCTACAAAAACATTGGTATTTGCGCGCCAACCGCCATCAAATTACGTCAGGTAACCAATAAACAATCACTAGTGGTTTCACGGCGGCTTCATTTGAAGTTGTCCAAATTATTCGTACAAAGCAATTGAAAAGAAAGCGAACTAAAAGTGTAATCTTGTTAAATGAAACATATGACATGATTAGCTTGTCTACTTGTAGTGAACCATAAAGCACATATGGTATTTAAGTGTCGTTGTACCATGAGGTAAATTATTATGAATGTATTTTATAAAATTGTCATAACATTTAAATTATTCAAATTATAAAAAAATTGAAAAATAGTTTGTGTAGTCAATATTTAAGCCCATAACATGACAAGGCAAACGAATTAGGAATTAGGATACTTTATCTTTAAGTTGAATTTGGGCACAAAAATGGTAATTTATAAGATATAGTGTTATTATTTCTTATATCCGTTGAATAAAGGTTACTTATCCTAACCAAACAATTTTTTTTAATATATAGGTTTAAAGTTATTACAATATAGGAAATAATAACAAAAACTTACTTCTTGTTAGCTCACTAAAGTGAGAGAGATAAGTGAGATAATCTTATGCATATTAATGATACATCCAGACAATAGACATAATAATGGCTTCAAAAGTACATGTAGAATGATTATTGGGATTCAATAACATAGTCGCTCGCTTGATTAGCAATCGTGTTTAGTTAAGTATGATTTTCATCAATGAAAGTAGGTCGTCCATTGAATTGTAATGTGTAAATTGCATTTCAATTTGAACCTTTTGTAACCGAACCTTCATTATGTTTGCGCCCATCTCTATTGACTGCTCTAGTTGATAGAAGTTAAACAAATTAAGCCATGTAAAATGGATTTAATTTGTTGAGAATTGATTGAGGGGATCGGAAAATCGGTGTACTATAAAATCTGCATCACGCAAAATTAATTAAAAAAATAATGCCGCGAAGAGTTTCTTTTTTAATAGTGTTTCATAGACTAGTTAGTTTATAGAATAATGTGGAACTTTCCAAGCATCTCCAAATCCCGAGTAAAAAACTACCTTATACTTAACCCATGTTATCGCAAGTCTATTATTATATACAATTAGTATAACCTACATGATAAATTAATAGGTCCAGCTACTGATTTCTTAACATTTTGTCATCGTTTGTCAATCAATGGTCCATAATCTCGATAATGATAGGATCGATTGTTAATTGACATTAATTGGCAGTTGAAATTACCGGTCCTAATTAGTTATATTGCTTAAAATGGGCGAAGATGTGGAAGTTGTGTTCTAATTCGAAGATTTTCGTGACTTTTTTTGTAAATGAGCTTTTCAATGAATAAATGTGTGAAATACATATTTTTATTTGAACAGGTCCAGGATCCAAAATACTTTGAAGGGGATAAAACAATGTGTAGGTATAGGTACACTCCCCCGAATAATAAACGGTACTCGAAAGAAAATGAATTGACTGATTAAGGTTTAATGGCATCATCCCATGAAGTCAGTGCTAACGCATTATCTAACTCTTTTAGGTGAGCTCTGATTTCATTGATAATAACAAGGATTGATTGTCAAGGAACCGGCCCAGCAGCCAATACGTTTTGTACCAAGTACCGTTTATTATTTGGGGGAGTGTACATATTCTTGCCAAAAAAGCTATATTATGATTCTTAGGGCCGGTTTTTCAATGATCTTTTACATTAAAACAGTTGGTTAGGAAAATATTGCCATGGTAACAATCCATTAGTATCTCAATACTCTACTAAAACCAGTCGTTAAGTGTAAACGGTAATACAAGGAATGTAATTGTTCTTGCCAATGCAATAGTCCCAATCAACTCTTTAAAATGTATCAGAGTATTGAAAAACTGACCCCAAGTAACTGTTATAATTAACTACCGATTTAACAGAGCATTGAAAAACCGGCTCCTAAACAGTTAGCCGATCCAAACTTTTAATCCTAATCTCGATCCTCCTAATCTTATTTTCAACATAAAAATCCAACCAAATCTCTTACCTTCTTTGGTAGTAGCATACGTATCACCCCCGTCCTGAAATGAAAAGGGCAACACACAAGATGAGTTCACATAATCACCTTCATTATATATCACATGCGTTGTGTTGGGAGACAGAATCACGATCAACACCATTCAACACTCTTCAAATCACCACATCAAACACGATCACACGATCACAAACACTATCACAAGTTCGAACTGTGCGCGCGAGAACGGAAGAACACACTGATAGTAAGTTGATTACGTACAGGTGAGAGAAGCGGTATCCCCTCTCCCTCCCCCCTACAGCGTCTTCGTGTGACTTTACAAACTATACATTACCGGTACAATGTCAAATCCGCGACCTAAATTGCATAACATTGTATAAAAACACTTAAATTTGTCATGTTGTTATTTTGACGATTGTTTTTTTTATGCCGATTGTGATGTTTACAGTTTTATAAATTGTTACCTGCATTGTGTTCATGGATTTGAAATGTAATTTTGGTGTATTGTTTTGGTGATGAAAAGTAGGTAAACTGTCATCGCATGTGGGTTTTAGGATTGAGAATGATGCGTGAGAGACAGAGATTTGCAGCTGGAGGAGCACAACGTTTTTAATCATCATTTATCAACAAAATGATGAGAATGGACTCACAGAACTAATTGGCGTGTAGCTATTTGTTTTTAATTAGTATTAATTGATGTGAAAATGAACTGACGTATGGACAATGTTAGACTACATTTCTTTAGTTACACTTGTATCATTTTACACCTGAAGGCAGAAATATAAATAACAAAATCATTAGTATTTACATGTAGTTTAAATTTACAAGGTATTAAATGTTATTATTGGACACATATCGTACTGTGATTAAATATTGTTTTGCATATTCTCAGACAAAATTATATACTAATGAAGTAAACTTTGGGTACCCATGAGAGGAAATTAATATTCTGTTGTACCCAAAGATTCAACTGGGCACCTATGCTCTTTATTATTTTTATATTTTAATATGCCTAATTGGAAGTTAAATATGAAATTCATATAAAATATTCCAAATTAGAAGAGCTATTTTCCCTCCAATTGTTCAACTGACAGATCTTAATTTCAATTAACCTACCATTTTTGTATAGTAAATTACACCTAAAAATATAATATGATTTCATAATGACCTTATTTCGATGTTAATTGGTATGAAAGAAGGATGGAGATAGCTGAAGCAGAAGACTAGACAATAATGTATAACCACCACGACATGACCTCTCTTTCTCTCAGCATCCGTAGAGATGCATTTCACATTTTCCCCAGACTCTCTCGTTGCTATAACAACAGCATCACGTACAGGGTCAAGCGGTTGCTTCCTAGATGCATCTTTAAAATCTCACTACAGATTCATTCATATTTTTTATTTTCGTGAAAGCTCTTTCTGAATCAGGATCAGGAGTAGTGTTAATTTTGTGTAAATGCGATTCGTTCGATGCTAAATTGTTTAATGCTACGTTTCGTCTTACTTTTATCAGACATCGTCAAGCAATTTCTGTTTTTGTATTGGCAAAATTGTACATTTTTTTGTTGCAATTTGTTGTCTTGTATTTTGATTTTTGCATACCCAATTTTCTTGATGAAAGTCACTCAGTTTAGACAACAGACTGAAGAACTTTCACACAATAGGTACACAGTAGGTACACATTAGGTAGGCAGTAGGTAGAAAATAAATTGACCATGCAATTTTATAATTTTTTAACAAAAATTACAACAAGTTAATTTCCATCATTGAAATGGAATTCCTAAAATACTTTTGTTCCTCTAATTTGTTAGAAAAAAATTAATATGAATCAGAATCAATTTTATCAGAAGTAAATATGAAAATATGAATGGACGTGCAAAGTGAGAAATATCCATCCGAGCCGGGCTCGAACCCGGAACCTTAAACCCCCGGGCGAGAGTCCTACAGGAAGCACCAAATTACAACACTATTCTCGCATAAAAAGATGGTCTAAAGCGGATAAAAAATTAGACCTGTAACCGAATTCTTCGTAAGACACTAAATAAAGTTGTGTAAAACAGAACATGCTAGATATCCAGCTGCGTAGGCAACGAAATCAATTTGTTACATAGTTCTTCAGCCCTGCCGGTGATTATGTTAGGCAAGGTTTCTTCGAATCAGTACCAGAGATTGTTGTCACGATCCAGTAATATATTATTCTAATACTGCGGTGATTTCCAATAAGAATTGAATTTCTATATTACAATTTTGATTTAAATTACATACTCGGAGGTAATTTCGTATTCTAGCACATAATATTGAGCGTAAGAGTTTGGATTGAGGTTTAAGACGATTTGGTTTCTCAAATGGGATCGATTGTTGACCAAATATGAAATTACTAATAATCGTGAACGCAAAATCGTTGTTCTGTTTATGCAACGAGAAAGTGAACTATTTTATGTGGATTCGAGAAATATTCATATTCATGAAGTATTTTCATTTGCATACAGTTTTACTGCAGTGTCCTAATTTTAAAATGTAAATATTTTCCAATCATTAATATCTGTGTCATGGAGAAGGGGAAAATGGGTTCCATTTATTGTGGGCATTCAGCTTTTTTCGAATTTCGAAATGTCCTGGCATCTCAGATGAGATGTCTCGAAGGGACCAAGAATCGAAAGACCATGGGTTCGAATCCCACTGGCGACAGATCTTTTATAATTGCAGTCAACACTGAAATACAGTCTGCATTTTGATTGTAAGTGGTCTTTAACATATTAAATCCTGTTAAAATTTACAAATATGTCATAGAAATGGATCCTTGATCCTTTTATTGTTGTCCATAGTAACGGATCCTAAACTCAAGGACTCAATGTGAAACTTCAGTGTACTTACTGTAGACACTTCGTTAGTATACTCTTAGAAAAACAAATTTTAATTGCAATAATAAATCACGGAATAAAAACGTACATTCGGCAACTATAAAATGTCATTAAAATTGATTACCATGGCTGTTGAAGTGGCAGATCTTCTCTATAAATTAAGTTTGACTTGATACTCAGCATCGGAGATCCAAGGTGACGAAACTTGTGGGCGGTATATGCTAAGTACTCTGATATTATTAGAAATGAGCCACGAGTCAATAAGGTATAACCTGTTTCGAGTGTATTGAAGTCGAGATCGAATCGAGTGAGGTGATGATTCGTGATTCTAGACTCTTGTTGCCGCGGGAGTCCAAGAAGAATAAACCACACAAAGATTCTTGATTTCAGAAGGAAAATTATATTGCCCACAATCTCACAATAACTGTATGACTTGAAATTTGAACAGCATTTATAGAATAGATTTTGAAATGTGTGTACGAATCATGTTTTCAAAGATCTTTTTAAATTTGTGTCCAAATAATATATAAGTTGTGTGTGCAGTTTTTACATTTGGTATACATATTTTTCAATGAGAAATCAATCCAAAAAGCTCTTCAAGTTTGCACGAGCTTTTTTTCTTATACTCTGTGCTAAAAGATTTCCACTGACAATTTATTTTAAAACAATAATTTCAATCAAAGCAATGACAAATTAATTTTTTGACATTATTGAGTGACCATCTTTTTTGTACTGAATATAGATCAATCGTGCAAACTATAAAAATCGAGACATTGATAAACAATCCTTTGAATTTAAAAATGATAACCCTCCCAGATTACTGCACTTGTGTTCAAGCCAAAATAATATTTCACTTCATGCAACATTGGCGAAGTTCAAACTAAAGAACAACTATTCAAAAGACCACATTCTACACGGGTATTCGAAGCCCAACTTTAAACAGTTGACACAATGATTAATGTGAGGTGTATAATTGAAACTCGCAAAGAATCATGTCAAAATATCTAGAATAGTTTTTACAAAGTTGATACCTACAACTTTCAAGAAGCCAGTCATGAAAATTCCAAGTTCATTCACCTACTAAGTGAAGTGGTAATTTTGTATTATATTCGACACCTTTCATAAAATCCTACTTTAAAACGGTACACAATCCGTTCAACAGACATTTTGTGAAGTGGGCATTATTCTAAATGATTACAATATATAAAAAGGTTCTAATTTGATGTTTTGTATAATATGTAACATGTGCACATCATGTATGAATTTGGCGCCACAGGGTTTTTCAAATGTACAATACGATGTGTGAAACTAATTCTCGCGTTAATGAGCTCTTTCTTTTCGCACGCCGCACAAAACTAAGATGTTTTGTCGGCGTTCTATCCATCTTTTCAAATTGAATGACTGTAAGGATCTCATTTAATTTACAAACGGTCACAACACCTGGTTCAGTATACTCTCAAATCATTTTACACTGTTCTTCTCATACTCTCTATACAAGGGGGGGGGGGGGGATCTACATAAATGGGCTCCCGTTTTGGAGAAGTATTTATACATTTCAACAGCTTTTATTTTCCCGAATGTCCCCTTAGTAGAAAAACAGCTGGACTATTCGCATCTTCTGGACATAAAATGTAAATTATAATGGAGCATTTTTAGGTCTATCCTTTCTTCTTCCTTCCTCAGATTAGTAAAATTAAATATAAGTGATGACGGTTTATAAATAAATAAAAAAAATCACGAATGTAGGTAAATTAATAATCATCAATGTGGATGATTCTACCAATTCCAACCAAGGTCTTAAAGTGCTGTCACCTGCAAAAAGTTTCTTAATTCAAATTACCTTTATAGGTACATCACCTTTAATGTGAAAGTTAGTGATACCACTGATGCAAAAGCGTTGTCGTTCGACCTCATGTGGTCAAACACTGACCGCATGAGGTCAAAACGACCTTGAAACACACAACCACACTGACCTATGACCTAGAGAACGGACCGAGACATAAACTGCATTCATCTATAAGTGCATTCGTGTATTGTTGGATCCACCTTTCACCTTTTATAGTCAAGATAAATGCCTACAATAATAACTGTCAGGAGACATAAATTGAGGGGAATCTTTATAGTTTTACAACAATTAAACATTCAGTATTCAACGCAAGGTGCATGTTTAGCTGCCATTAGAAAGTAGCACTATGGAGTGAACAGGTGTACAGTTAGCGTATACATGCGTAACATTATTAATAATTATAGTATGATGCGTTACTTTATTAATAATTATAGTACGTTTTAGTAGAGTTGTCAGCTGACGTGGGATGTGCTTGAAATGCAGTTCATAATTGCTGTCTTGCAACAATGCACTTGATTGTGAACAAGTATTTTGTTGAAGTTGTTTGTATAAAGTCATATTGTGAGAATAGAATGTTTGTTGATTATAGAAGTATATGTCATGGTATTGTAATTAGTGGCATATTCAGGTCCCACCTCTTTAAAAATTAGGTATCTAGTTGAAAATATATTTTCTTTGGAGAAAATGGCACAAATCAAGATTCAAGATATAATTTGTGAACCTCACGATTGTCCAGATGTTCATTTCAATGTATCTAGCTAGAGGGACCCACAAACCAAAGTCTATAGTTCATCCAATCATATTTGAATAGTAAAACTAGTCATATTGAAAAAATTGTTGTTGACGCATTCAAAATGCGATTGATTGAGCTTGATTACACGATTCCAAAAGTGTCCAATGCAAAATTGAGAAAATTTACCTCCGGCCATCTATTTCTGAAGTATACTAGGAATAGTATGAAAACAGTAATCGAATATCATGCATTTAATTATTACGAGTGAATACAACATCATCATACATGATGAATTTCGTTTAAAATGTGTTAAAAGTTAGGATGATCTTGCGGAACATGATTCCAAATATTGATCTGATTAGGAGAAAATCAACTGTTTCCAGCTTAAAAAAGATTTTAAATTTTGTTGATTTTATGACAGTTTCGTATTTTCGAATAAGGTACACTCGGCAAAACAAAAATTGATCGCTGACCAAATTTTAATGACTACTGGTCATGTCCCATTTCCAATCAAAGCTTGTTATTATCATTGAAATGTGAGATCACCTACTAGAGTGAGACAATGAGATCGCTTAGACTGACTTCTGATGGTGCGATCTTTCATTTATCAGACTATCAGATTTATTGAACGTTCAATTTTTGTTTGGCCAAGTGTACATTGATACACGCTTTGTGTTGGGGGGGGGGGGGGGGGTCTGCACCCAAATTCTTCTTATAGGTACTTTGAAATAGTTCTGAACTTATAAATATTCTTCAACATCACTTCAACATGTATTTATTCATGGTTGCATCCAATGATTAATTTCATCGGTTCTTGAAAGTTAATCAAACTGAAATCTTTGATTTCATTCAATTATGTCTTATTTCCTTATTCCTAGTGAATAGTGCAGGTTCAAGTGTAGAAAAAATCCTTTCCGCTCGATTGGAGTGCCGAAATTGATTTTTTCATAATTATCGATTATTTACATCATTCTTAATATTACCTGACGTGCCTTCAATTTTTTTGGTGGCCATCTTGGAAAATATGGCGGAAAACGTAAATTTTACAAATTATTTAATTGTTGGTAGAGGAAAGGTTGAAAAATTATGAAATAATTCACTAAATCTAAATCAAATGTGGAGACTTGAAAAAAAAATACGCCGTGAACGACATTTTATTTTTTCATTGTTGGAATTGACCAATCACGTTCCTGTGTTTTTTTGCTCTCAATTTATTACGAAACGCGTGGACTTACACTAAAATATGTGGAATTAAAAATTGTAGGCAATTTCATTGTGAACAATATGCATTTTACAAAATTTTCCTGCGACCATCAGTTTTCAGTTTAGAGCAATTATTGTGCGTCCTTCCGAGTTAAGTCATCACCTCAGTGTAGATGCCATGGCCCCATACACGGTCAATAGTCCAGAGTCTAAGCTGCAAAAAGGGGCCTAACCCGCACCTCTGTAACGTATGAAAAGTTCTCCGAAATTAGATTAGGGTGGGTGGGCCAAAATGCCAAATTTGTCAAAAAGTCATTGTTGTCATTATCAAATAATCAAATCATATCAACCTAGTCGAGTAGCATATCAAATGAAAGCTTATCTTTAGAACAATTATTAAAAATATATATCACCATTGTAAAGTTGATACAGAGGTCAAAAGGGGTAAAAAAGTAGTCAAAATCACATTTTTTAAGTATTCCAGGAAAATGCGGTATCTTCGTCCCTAATAAAGATCATAACAAACTTTTTTATATTAATCGATCCGATATGAATCTGATTATAACATATTAAAAGTTATCCAAAATTGTTCTTTGAACATGAATGGGCTAATGAATCTGTCATATAGTTTATAAGGGCAATTTTTATTTTGAGTGCAAAATCTAAGATTATACCAATTTCCTAGCCACTAGGTACTTATAACTAAAGGTTTTTTGGTGTAAAACGATACAGAACAATGCTGTCTAAAACATATCAAAAGTTCTCCAAATTTTGATTAGGGTGGTTGGGCCAAATTTCAAAATTTTGATAAAACTCATTGTTGTAATTTTCAAATTATCAAATTATATCAACCTAGTCGAGTAGCATATCAAATGAAAGCTTATGATTAGTACAACAAATTAAAATAAATGTGACCATTAAAAAGGTCGTACAAAGGTCATGAGAGGCCAAAACATGGTAAAATTTCCCATTTTTAAGCGTCCAAGGACAATTGACATTATGTCATCGTTAATAAAAGTAAATAATATACTATTTGACACCAATTAACCCAAAATTAAATAGTTTATAACATAAAAAAAATTCGCCAAAATTCTATATCCGTGGATGTGCCAATTAAATTTTTATTCAATTTCAAAATTGTGACATTTATAGTGATTAATAGACATTTATAGTCATTTATTGTTGTCATTATCCAATAATCAAATCATATCAACCTAGTCGAGTAGCATATCAAATGAAGCTTATCTTTAGAACAATTATTAAAAATATATATCACCATTGTCAAGTTGATACATAAAATTACGATTATCCGTCATTTTATACTATTCGCTAGATTTTTCTTCACTACAATGTCACAATTTTGAAATTGAATAAAAAATTAATTGGCTAATCGACGGATTTAGAATTTTGGCGAATTTATTATATGTTATAAACTATTTCATTTTGGGTTAATTGGTGTCAAATAGTATATTATTTACTTTTATTATTATTATTATTTCGTATGGTTTATTACAATTACAATAAAGTTACAAAAATTGGTAATATAAAACACAAATCAAAGGACATCATTATCATATTTAAAAAATCAATGTAAAACATAAAAAATATTGCTTTTATTAACGATGACATAATGTCAATTGTTCTTGGACGCTTAAAAATGGGAAATTTTACCATGTTTTGGCCTCTCATGACCTTTGTATGACCTTTTAAATGGTCATATTTATTTTAATTTGTTGTACTAATCATAAGCTCTCATTTGATATGCTACTCGACTAGGTTGATATAATTTGAAAATGACAACAATGAGTTTTATCAAAATTTTGAAATTTGGCCCAACCACCCTAATCAAAAGTTGGAGAACTTTTGATATGTTTTAGCCAGCATTGTTCTGTATCGTTTCACACCAAAAAACCTTTAGTTATAAGTACCTAGTGGCTAGGAAATTGGTATAATCTTAGATTTTGCACTCAAAATAAAAACTGCCCTTATAAACTATATGACAGATTCATTAGCCCATTCATATTCAAAGAAAAATTTTGGATAACTTTTAATATGTTATAATCAGATTCATATCGGATCGATAAATATAAAAAAGTTTGTTATGATCTTTATTAGGGACGAAGATACCGCATTTTCCTGGAATACTTAAAAAATGTGATTTTGACTACTTTTTGACCCCTTTTGACCTCTGTATCAACTTTACAATGGTGATATATATTTTTAATAATTGTTCTAAAGATAAGCTTTCATTTGATATGCTACTCGACTAGGTTGATATGATTTGATTATTTGATAATGACAACAATGACTTTTTGACAAATTTGGCATTTTGGCCCACCCACCCTAATCTAATTTCGGAGAACTTTTCATACGTTACAGAGGTGCGGGTTAGGCCCCTTTTTGCAGCTTAGACTCTGGACTATTGACCGTGTATGGGGCCATGGCATCTACTGAGGTGATGACTTAACTCGGAAGGTCGCACAATAATTGCTCTAAACTGAAAACTGTTGGTCGCAGTAAAATTTTGTAAAATGCATATTGTTCACAATGAAATTGCCTACAATTTTTAATTTCACATATTTTAGTCTAAGTCCACGCGTTTCGTAATAAATTGAGAGCAAAAAAACACAGAAACGTGATTGGTCAATTCCAACAATGAAAAAATAAAATGTCGTTCACGGCGTATTTTTTTTTTCAAGTCTCCACATTTGATTTAGATTTAGTGAATTATTTCATAATTTTTCAACCTTTTCTCTACCAACAATTAAATAATTTGTAAAATTTACGTTTTTCGCCCTATTTTCCAAGATGGCCACCAAAAAAATTGAAGGCACGTCAGGTAATATTAAGAATGATGTAAACAATCGATAATTATGAAAAAATCAATTTCGGCACTCCAATCGAGCGGAATTACATTTGCTCCTGTACTAGAAGCTTAAACCAGGTTTCTGCATTTAACCAAGGTTAATTATTGAGATGCACACTAAAAATGAAAGTGCATTCACTGGATTTATGTCGTCGTGCATATTGATTTGCATCGATTCTCGGAAAACAAGAGAGTAAATTGCATACATTGCACGCTTAATTTCAACCTTGACCTCGGGAAAGAGCTGACTGAATGTCCATGAACCGAACGCGATCTCTTGTCAATTAATTAGTATTCATAAATCATTCCTACTTATTTCTCGCCGTTTGTAATTCAAAGATAGTTCCTAGTTTACAATAAATTACAGTCGGGGCACACCTTTCATCTCTTCGTGAATTCATCGTCAATTAGTGTAAAGTCTCTCTGAATAAAAATGAAACAAAACATTCAACAATTTATGTTTTACGAAACACATTACAAGTCAATGGACGAGGGAAGACTTAACAATGATTGCCGTTCCATTGCAGAAAGTTCATTAAAAACAGTTTTGATTCTGGCCGAAAGACAAAGACAGGTTTTTCAAGGATTCACTCCAAGAAAAAAAATCTAGTGAATTACTCCGGTGGTTGATTACCGATGGCTCGTTTGTTTTGTTTTGAAAACGTTCGCGTGAGCGCTAGTGTAGCTTGCCATTCAAGAAAGTGTGCAAAAACAACGCCAGGTGGCAGTGCTGCACCTGATTGCTCATCTCCATCTCTCTTCCCTCTCTCTCTCTCTCTCACTCTCTTTGATCATTCAAGGTTCACTCTCATCTCATTAAATAGACATTTATTTACAAGTTCAACTGAGTGATTGGTCTATAAGTTACGGACAAGTACAATGTTCTATTTTTCTTGTACATGCTCTGGTATTTCCATTAAGTGTGTAGTAAATATTTTCCACAAATTATAACAAATTGTTTGTTTTATGACGTAATAGACTAGGTGATAAATTGTTGGAAATTTGAAGTACTTAGAATTGGCAATTACATGTGACGTGCAAGTACTAAATAGTGTGCTATTCTGTGATTATAGTGCATTGCTCTAGCGTGTCATTTCTCACATTTATCTAACCATCATGCACTGCAAACACTCAACTTTGTTTTTTCTTTTTGGATGCACTCCAAAGTCCAAATACCTCTACAAGTAGCTACATTTAGTTCAACTTATTATCTATACGATCTGATAAAGCTCACCGGAGCTTTCAAAATATGATTTCGTCATAATAAGATTACACTCAAACTATTATTCTATTATCAATCAATTTTCGTTCACCCTTCTGTGGACTTCTTCAGGATGAAAACAAAACATCCAAACTAATAAGGGGAAGAAAGCATCTTTAATAAGATTACTCGATTGTATAAAGCAATTACCAATTACCAATTACCAATGCAATTACCAATGTTCTTAAAATGAATTTTCACTGCTAGCCAACCTACACATGATGCCTTTTGTTTAGAGCTTTTACTCTTCAAATAGGTACCTCGAGTTAGAGCGACAGTTATGCGTTCCAACTCATTCTTACAATAAGTTCTTTACACAAGCTTTTGCTCATCCTGCTTTTGCTCTCCTTATTTTGTTGTCTGACTTCTCAGGATTGTGTCTGACGTTATCGCATGAGCTTTCGGTATCAAATCCTAAGTTCTGGAGCGGGTTTATCTTCTCACCTGTAGGTTGGCCGGCGGACCTGCTTCGTATCGACGCACTGATAACACCGCCTGGCCAACCTCGGCCGCCATCTTGTATTCTTAACCTGTAACAACAACAGAAAATGTCAGTTAATTTGATGTCCATTAATTCACACTCAACATACTATTATGTTGATGGTCAACTTGTTGACTTTTAACAGGAAAACAGGACAAGTTGTCAGGAAAATCTCAAGCTCAACTTTTTTGAAAGTTCAACTTTCTGGCAAAAGGGCGAGCTATGTTGCCACATAACCGTTACGTTATATAATATAATTTATTGAGCGAGCGTAGCGAGCGTCACCACGGTACTCTTATGGCACTTTCTCTGTGTGTTTTTTTTTTTTTTTTTTTTTTTTTTGCCTGCACTGCCCAGGTCAAACCGCACAACCAATCGATCTGAAATTTTGTACACATACTAACGTAATCTATGCGATCCCTGGGATCTTTTCTGAACGAGATCCTGTGATTGGTTCAAATTTTATAAAAATTATCTTTCGATTGGTTGGTTCGATCAACTTGAAATTTAGCAAAGTCATTGCAACCAACATTGTACCCAATCAAAAAAAAATTCAGCCAAATCCTCTAATTGGTTCAAATTTGAAACCATTTTTCCTGTGATTTTTGAAATTTAAACTGGAACCGATTGACCGACCAACTAAAAACTTCGCAATGTCATTGGTACCAACATTTAAGGTATTTTTGCCAATTTTCACTCTAATCTGTCGTTATTTTCAAAAGTTTTTGTCATTTTAGGGACATTTTGCGTGTTGGCTGTCAAATTCACGGCGACTTCGAATCTACAAGGCAAGGTAGTTAGAGCAGAAAGTTTTAAACGATATGAAACTAATAATGACCGTTCAACAGATTGATCTGATATTGTGTACACACACTACATATCATATCATATGGGTGGTCCCAGGTATATTTTTTGAACGAAATCCTGTGATTTTTTAAAATTAACAAGGAACCGTTCAATCATAAAGGTTTAATCGATCAACTTAAAACTTAGCAAGGATTGGCACCAATATTTTTCATTTGTATACTTAATTTAAAACGGCCTATAGCCACACCACCATTTGACCTATCAAATGGTCTTCGATTAATCTGATCAATCAAACTCATATTTTGCATGGTCGTTCAGACCAACATTGTCTCTTATTTCACAAATTTTCAGCCCTACCAGTCAAGAACATAGATGCACTTATTGACAGTTTTAATAACTGTCAGAAATGACATTTCAAAACAGAAATTCCACTGCATTCTGTGTTGCTCTATGTAGCAAAGCAAAGTTTATAGATGGCTATTCTCAATATCAAGTAAGACAGATTCTTTTCTTAGTTGATCATATTGCAATACATAATGTAGTCAAAATGTAATGTAGGTATTTCATATACATAGGTATAGGTATACCTTATCTAAAATAATTTATTTTACGATATGGATTGTGTTGCACAGTTATGAAAACGACGTTTTGACTAGATAACATCATATTTTACACATTTCCAGCCCAATCGGTCAAGAATTACAGACTTATTGCTGTTTTAAGTGTTTGAATATCTGTCCAAAGAGATTGATGGAAAAATATCAGTACAATAATCTGTTATTTAATTGATCCAGAGTGTTTATGAAAAGTTGCAAGGAAAATTGGTAATAAATAATGTATAGTTAGTTATCTATGATTGAATGGATCGTGCTATGATTGGCGATGTCGTGCGTGTCGGTGCTCGCTCATCAACGCGTTACACCGAGCGTTTTCCTAGTTTTATTATTATACTCGTGTACCTACTTCTAATAATATCCAACCTACTGATTATACTGATCTGAATTGAGAAGTATAGAATCATGTCAAGAACATCATTACGTAAAGACCTGAAGATAATAATGAGATGCCCAAGGAAGGGTTATGTTCTAATGTTTAGGCTTAGATGAATCAGTGTAAGGTTTAGTTTATGTGATTTGCAATTAGCTATAAGTAATTAGTTTTCCTAGCTGTTACAATCAACTAATTTGACTATCAACGTAGTGATATTGTGCTGTTGGGGTTTCAATAATCTTTTATTTTCTATAGATACTTATTTTATATTGATGATATCAATTAGTTTAACTCTAATCTAAGGTGATATCAATACCATCAATTCAACTTTCCCCTTTGTTCCCAACGTTGCTTCCTTTTACCCACGAAATCGACCTGTATAATGGCACTATAGTTTGTTATCAAGTTTATTTTCAAATGCACTATACAACTTTGTTTAATATTAGTTATTATTTATGTTCTATATTCGCTAACTAGAATTAAATAAGCAGACGTTATATATAAATCTTCAGATTACATAATAACATGTACTCATATATCAATAATTGATTACACTATTGATCTAATGTCAGTTGTTCGTGTTTAACTTGAAGCTGTAAGTAACTTTCTCACTCCGGGATGTTTTGTTGTTTGCAATAAATAAAACTAATGATGATTAGACTATCGTGATGATGCGAAGTGAAAAAGTCTAAATTGAATTGAGCAGTGCATAATCTGTAGTGTGGGTGTTATGGGTGTGGAGGTGGGATTTGCCTTTAGCAGATAATACAGCTGTGTCAGTGCAGTCATTGTTCGTAGGATCAGAGACTTTAAGAGCATCGACAGCGTTTGGACATCTTTGGTTTGTTAGACAATTTGGTCGTAATGATAGGTACAGAGTTCGGTAATGGTTTGGTGATAATAAAACAATTAGCTATTTTGTACGACGTTTAGTTCTGTGAAAATCGGTAATTTTCTTGGAAAATGATTACGAGAACACGCATGGCGGATGTTTTAAGTGAATTCATGGACGTTGTTAGGTTTGTTTATGAGATCGTTACCGTGGATACAGATCTATCAGATGATCTGAGTGCATATTTTGCCGTTCAAGTAGATTTCCACAAAGTTATGAATGATGCATTAATTTTATTTACATCACTTGGCTCAAAATTATGAAAATAATGTTGCTAGAACACTATTCATGTTGGTAGAATTGCGCACAACTTCAATTATAAATTTATCTACTAATAATGAGGTTTAAAACCAAACTAACTATACATTGAATGGTCATGACTGCTAAATCTATAGCAAATGACAAAAATTTAAGAAAAATACAGGCAACTGCATCAAAAAATAAAATATGTTGTATTCATTTACGTAGGGTAGTTGCATCGCTTTGGTTGCTATGGTAACATACCTCAATCTTATTTATTTTTACAGGCAATTCTTCATAACTTTATTCGTATTTTACATTACAGTTGTGAAAGAAAGATAATACAAAGAAGGACAGAAAGAGTACCAAATAAAATAAAGATATAGGTTTAATATCAAGAGAGATAATGATTACTTATGTACTGAAAAGCATCTGTCCCCCAGTTAGATTTTGGGCAGCTGTGACGTCAGATAAGATTGCCAAATAGAAATTCACTGTTTATATTCTTCTAATGCATGAAAACATCATTGCGTTGGTATGTTTATTATTTACTATGCAACATGCAACATGCAACATGCAATGTCGTCTGCTTCCACACTCTTAATTGCATCTATTATTCTCCAGTATTGTCTCTCGGCTCCGCATGGTACACAACCCAGCCTCTCCTTCTTCCATTCTTCATTAATAACTCATTCAATATTCCTCTGGGGCTTTTGTTACGACTGAAAAAAGTGCATCACATCAATAGAAATGCAGCGCATCGCACCCTGGCATTGGCATGCAGATATTTGCCAGCCTGCAGTGGGAGTGAGAAGAATGCAGATATTTGCAGAGTAATAGTGAGAGACAGAGTAGGAAAATGTATGCAGTATTATAATTATTTATAGACGACTTTGGGTTCAAACGACAATAAAAATTGCAATATCAGCTCCCCAGGTGTCTGATTCTCTAAATTCTTTCTACTATTTAATTTCACTGTATTGTTATTATTTCGGCTGTGTGAAATTTTCGCTTGAAATGACATGTGAAAATGGCTAGAGAATTAGTGTCCTGCTGTGGCAGGGTATACGCAGCAGGACCATCAATATCTAAAAGGAAACTGAGTGTACAGCTGACTAACGTATGTTCCTTGTTTGAACAAATTTCCTGGGGTCAGGGAAGGGTTGCACTAGCTGACTCAGACCCAGGAATCACGTCATTGTCATTCTAGCGCGCCAAATTCAAAACATTATTATACATCTTGCGTCGTGACAATGTTCATTGTTATAATTCTTGTTCTGAAGACGCGATTGTGAATCAATACGCAGTTATCCATACATAACCTTCATAATCCCTACTGTATGACGTCAAATTAAGAACGTATAAAGAAGAATCAGCAGAACTATAAAATGATCTTCCTGCCGGATGTATACTTGCACCATCTCAGAACTGATTGATCAAAGATACTTTTTGTCGTGGATTTGACGTCTACTCTTGAAAACTAAGTAGCTATACATTTTAAAGAAAAGTCGACCTGAAATTTACCGTCACACCAAAGATATCTTTGGTCACACCACTATTTATTACGAATTAACCATAAATATATCAATACAAACCATCTGTCGATGCCACAAAATTACAAATCATTCTCTTTCATGATTCCAAATCTACACAGGTGCCAAATCTAGTTAGGCCTCTCTCAAATTTTGCACAAATGAATCCACGATGCAAAGGTAATTAGGAGAGAGTCTATAATGGCTGTCATTCTACAGTTTATAAAGTGCGGCGGGTTGCAGCTATCTGTTTCCACAGGGGTTAGTTTACGACTTGAGTGAATACTTTAGCGACGCAGCCAGCTGTCAAACGACGCAGTAAGACCTGCCTTATTTGTCATGATGACGTCACTTCGCCTTAAATTCCACTCGATTTGCATCGACGAGTCACTCGATAATTATTGTTATTTACAATCTCTGCCAAGTTGCGGATCGTGTAAGGAGTTCGGGCCTTACAAGAGTTGCTTGAAGGAGACTGGGCAAGATATTCTGGCGCCTGGCTTGGTGTCATGTTGAACGAACCACCCACATTCTAGACAACATATTGTGAAAATACTGCCAAACCATTCATAGAGAAGACTTTAAAGATACTTTAAATTGAATTGGAAACCCGGCAACTCTACCTCATAATTGAATAAAACAGAAGACATTTTGGACGACATAGACACTTAGCCAATTAGACAACTTATAGACAACGTGACAGTACTCTTAGGTAATAGTGGAATTACGTAGACATAGGCAAAGTATAGACACATAGATATTTAGAATCTAAGACCCGGCACAATTTCCTGTCAATTTCTGTAAAACATTCCCATTTTTATTTAAATTTTGTATTTAAACAAGAACTTGAGCTCAACCTTTGGCTTGATTCCTATCAGGAAGTGTGACACAGAAGTTGTTCAACAAATTACTCTGTGTAAATCAGGCTTTATAGACACTAAGACTGGAGTTAATGTGAACATAGTACTATTTTTTAAGTTCGCAGACAAATTTTATAATCATTGACAGTTACAATACAATAATATACATTTTTTATCAGTATACCTACCTACTACTTTATGATGCTGTTTACTTCGTATAGGTTTGTTATTATTACAGAGCATAATCAAGGACCAGTAACCCCTGCGGCTGTCAAATCTAGTTTCCCAGTAATTAGTTGAATGAAAGACATAGTGTGTACTATAAAACAGAGTTATAAAGTTATAGCAAAAAACTCGTCTGCCTTCCTAAACCTTCCTTACTTTGATATTTCAAGTATGTAATCATTTTCCTTAACAGAAATACAAACTACATGGAAAATTAATACAATTCATCAGTTCGATTACTCTTTCGTTACGGGGACGTAGAAAATAATAAATGTAAGGTCAGCATTCATTTAAAAATTTCATTTATTCACTTTGTTCAATTATCCTTGAAAATCGAACGTGTCATTCTGGAACACTAAGTACCACATGCCAACATACCTCACGATTCGGATTATTACATCACAAACTACTAATTAATCTCTTATTATCGACTTAATTAATGCGTGCCGTGCGTGACATTTCGCCTAATTACCCCCACAGAGGGCAGCACAGTTCGTGAATGATCCATAGAGAACCGACTTGATCGCTCCATGCATGGTGTGCTTTATCCAAGAATAGATCTCGTAGCAGACTTTACATAGTTTTTACGTGATGTTGCAATAAAAGTTTAAACTGGCCAAACATGTTCCAAATCTTCATGATAGTAACGAATTGCGAACCGTGAATAAGTTAAAATAAGATGCGGGGTGCCAAATAACTTGAATAAAGTCCCAGGTGTTTGCACTTAGCATTGAAAGTGAAACTGAAACATTCCATAAGTTATATTATACATAACGGAACTAGCGCTTTGATCTTCTTGATAGCTGTTATTAGCGGATAAATCATGAACTAATAAGAATTCAAATGTTAGAACGTTTGTATGAATGGCGCAAAAAGTGACACGATTTCTGATGTAAAAAGGTGTGAGTATGGTATTATGAGACATGCCATCTTTGTACTAAGAAGTGTATAAACAGTTGTGTGCGAGAGCCAATCAGAAGGCTCAGGAATTCAAATATTGGAACGTTTCTCTGAAATAAAATAAAATTCTATAACAGCAAAAAAGAGATATAATTCTCTCTTTCTTGAAAGTTTCACAAACTGTTATATTTTAATCTCCATATATTTCGCCTTCTTTACAGTGGGCTTCATCAGGAATTTTTTGACAGTTGTATACAAAAAAAAACTCCTGATGTTAAAAACTCCTGATGAAGCCTATACTGTAAAGAAGGCGAAATATCGAGATTAAAATAAAATAGTTTGTGAAACGTTCAAGAAAGAGAGAATTATTAATCCAAACTAATTAACGAGAAACTAAGAAACCTGTCATCAATTCTACAGATTCTTGGGATTTTTTTAATTTTCTTCCAATCACTTCTTACTATTTCAGGAATAGAGGTCGTATACTCTGTTTTGGCACCAGTCGGTATCCCTGAATTGCATCATATAAAAACTAACAACCGTCTCTGGATGGATGAGGTACAAGTTGTTACAACGCATGCACAATTACTCGCAAGTAGGGAAGCACGAATTGACTGCGGGGCAGAGCCCACCCAAAACACTGGCTCTTCAAACTACAAACATGACCAGACTAATTGACCCCGGTTTCTGTATTGAGTGAAATATTAAGGATTATTAAGGAGTCATGCTCTGGTGATTGCTGATTTTCAGAACAATTATGTAAATTCGCCCAAAAGAAATTAAATAAATCCGAGCTCGCCCAAGAAATAAACATCAAATTAATGAGAGAAGGCCGGGAAGAATCTACGTAAATGGGCACCATTCTTGGGGTAACGATTTATCAACTTTTAAATTGCCAACAGTACCTACACTTTGAAATCCAGTAAACCATGAAATGTTATGTAAAATTACAGTAGATATGGTGTAGATATAGTTGAATCGAAATAAATTAGCATTTTAGCAAAATATATCTAAGTGTTGATTGATATTGAATTTTGCATTATTCTTTTTATTTATTCAATCCTTTCCAAAAATTATTTTGGGTGTGGTCAAGTAATCATTTTACAAAATAAAAAATTTAGAATTGCCTGCTAAATTTTAAACTGTTGATTAGGACTATGCCATAACAACTACCAATGAAATCTCTGGTTAAAGCAGAGTATTGAAAAACCGGCCCTAAATCATTTTCAAGGGCATTTTATTCAGCACCTATTTGCCAGACTATACACATCACATTTTTCTATATTGAAATGAAACAGGTGGGAAGATTTTACTGTCTATCATGGTGTCTATACAGTTCGATCGCGACAACTCTTGACTAATTAACATTTCAAACCCGAAAACTATTGGCACACACCCAATCCTTATCTCTTGAATTATGCAGTGCCTTTTAACTGCATGCAGATTCTAAAAACCACGTCAACTATCCTTCAATCCAAGTCTTTGCTAACATCATCACGGACAGCTACTGATAAAGATGGGTGGTCTTTATCAAGGTAAATAACAATGGCGGGGTGTTCTTCATTGACTACTAGAAGGCGGTGTCCAAGGTCTCATGATGTCAATCCATGCCGTGCCGAGCATGTGATTTCATAACAATTGGAATGTCACTGTCACTGTCACGGCCGTACCGCGTTAATAAGTGCACTTAACTGTTACGTACTTTATTACAATCGGGTCGGAACTCTTAAAGGTTTTTGCTATGAGACCTATTGTCCGTTGAGATATGAAATTATTGTTAAAAGCAGCTTGGGAAGTCGTTGGCCTGACTTGATTAAATTCTAGTGTTGGGCGTATATGTCGAATCTAATGTGGAATCATGATTCGAATAGTTGATAATTTCGAGATACACCAAAACCTTTAGTCACAGAGTATAATATTCAATTATGAGGTGCATACGAAATAAGATTCAAATAAGGACATGTTTTTTTTAGCCGATGTTTTTCTTAAAATGTATACCTACTCATATCTACTATATTTTTAATTTTGATACACTAACCATCGCTTTATTGTAAAGAAAATGAATCAAGGAAATGAACCTTGTTTACTGCGTTTTTTCAAAGCAAATTAAAGTTTTACAACGAATAAGGACCTCGCATAATATATTTGTAATTTTTTAAAGATCCTATTTTTACTTTTTTATTTTACGAACTTACCATCCCTTCACTCTCAAGAATCAAGTACGTAAATCTTGCTTTATGCGTTTTTTCAAAAATAAGATTTATAACCAACATCAAAATTTTTACACGACTTGAATCAGTAAACTAAGTGATAATCAATGTCAAAAACCTGATGTTTTAAAAGTTATAACCTTCCTTCTTATTGGTGGAGGTGCCACATTCACGCCAAGGCAATAAATCCACGACAACAATGTTCACTGCACAAGCTAATTTCTATCCTCATTAATTATCATATTAACACAAAGACAATCGAGCTTTTCGTAAGCAATGAAGCTATAAATCAGAAATCGGTGGTATTTTATTCTAAAACCATGGGCACTGATCTTTTCGACGCCCTCGAGGCACGGGCGTACCTGCATTCTTCTTCCTACGACGCTTCATTGGACGCCCTTCTGGCATTTCAAGTACATCCGCAATAGTTCCTCACGGTTGGATGTAATTACATCCCAGGCTGATATACTTGCTAAGATAAACGATCGTGCGAATCCGAGCCCGGAAAAGTAGTATAGAATCTTTTCGCCTCATTCAAATGTTCAAGTTATGCAATTTAGCTTGCATTGTTGGATGACGTCCCTCGTTTAAGTTGAGACAAGATGAAGATTTTGTTGACAGTTAATTAATTTGTTTAATGTTATCTTAATTGTTACGTCTCATGGCTGCTTCTCAATAATTAAGTCGACAGTTTAGCAGATTAGTTTACTTTACAAGCTGGGAATGAATGCATACAAATGACTGCATTTCTTGGGAAATTAATGCGGAACTGCAACGTTTACAAAACATAGTTGAAGAAGCTCAACCAATCGAGATTACCTAACTTTATAGATGGCTTTTGACAACTTAAAACCTGTGAAATCTCATACAAATCCTACGAAACGGAGCCTTTTTATGTGGATTATCTCGAATTTCGAATGAATACTCCGAAAGGTCATTAGGTCATTAGTCCTATACAGTACACTGCATAAAATTGTATTTCTTTTGACTATATACGTGAGGCAATTAACTAAGTATTTATGTCAATTCAACTTTCGAAGAGATTCCAGGGTGTATTTAATTATGCCAATAAATTATCAAAATTAATAGTGATGAGCAAAACAATTTCACTTCCTGATTCTACATGTGATTGATTCTAGATAGTTAGAAAGGGTTAAGCCTTAAGATTGGGGTCTTTACCCAAATGAGGCCCATTTAATCACTATCCTGTGAGAACTGATCCTGTGCTTTCTCTAGATGTCGCATAGTCGTGACGCTACCATGATATTATAGAAAATAATTTATGCACGGGTTGCAAACTGTTCCAAAAACAGCTGTACAACCACGCAATATAACCTGGATCCGTTTTCATGTGCACTACCCACATTACCAGCTCGCACCTTTAGGTTTGACCAAATCTGTTTGCTCACTCCCACATGCTGTTCATTATCGTCTGTTCGTTGACACCTTGACAGATCTACACTTGTCATGTAGGATGGAAATGCAGGCAATTATCTCGATCAATTACAATGAGGTGATAGGTGCATGTGCGGCCACACCTGGATGGAAGCTACAGGAGTAGTAGCGAATCGCAGACAAGGCGTTTACAATTAAATAATTATATTTTACAGTACTGAAAAAACTGAGCTTTATACTTCGTAAAAATTTAATTTTGTTGATGCTTTACGTAATACTCCTTAATTTACAAAAAAAATAAAGTTAAGATTCGACGAGAGAAGGGAAATCTACTTAAGGGTATTCTAGTGATACCACGTGACCATAATTTCATAAATATATAATAGGAAATTGGCCAAACCACTGAACCCAAAGTTGTGAGAACATTTTTTCCTCTTTATAAAAGTGATTCTACAACTCACGTGACCCTCACAAATTTTCCTTTTCAAAAATGTTTTCTGATATATTCGCAATTATCACTCTACAGACTTGAAT
This sequence comes from Leuctra nigra, assembly GCA_934045905.1. NCBI lineage: Eukaryota > Metazoa > Arthropoda > Insecta > Plecoptera > Leuctridae > Leuctra > Leuctra nigra. Next base: position 48,802,370 of record OW203761.1, read on the forward strand.
GTGGTTTCATTGTCTTCGTTATGAATAGGTGAAGAAAACAACAAAGCCTATTTTTTACTAATTGTATTTATTTTTATTACAATCAAAATCTTTACATCCAGGATTTTCTTCGATGAAATCATCATTTATTGGGTACTATGGCTAGGTAATTAAACATTTATTAAAAAAATAGGATTTGTTGTTTTCTTCACCTATTCATAACGAAGACAATGAGACCACATGCAAGACTCTCGAGTGATAATTGCGGGACTTATTTAAATCCCATTAAAACAGCAATATATCGGCAAAAAAATTTAAAAATGAAAATTATTGACGGGCAAATGGTCAAGTGAGTTGTAGAATCACTTTTATAATGAGGAAAAAAGTTCTCACAATTTAGGTGCAGTAGTTCGGCCAATTTCCTATTTGATATTTATGGTCACGTGCGGTATCACTGAATCAACATTTACGGAGAATATGAGTTTTCAAAATAGCTGAACTTTTGTGCAGTATAAATCGACTTTTGGTCTTTTAAAGCTATTGAAATGTGTAAATATCCAAGAAATAAAGTCTTATGAAGTTATGCTACAGATAGGATCACGCAGTCTCTTTTGCAGATTAGAAACTGGAATTCGCGAATTGAAACAGTTCGATATAAAATGACAGTCAGTTCTGAAGGCTAAGGCAATTACAAATGATTTAATTGCATACCAAATTGCCAACATAATTATACTTTTGGACAAGTTCAAAATAGTCATAATTTATCCTTTGACGTAGATTATACCTGTTAATATGTAAATTCCTGTAGTGATTGGCAATTTGTTATCGATACATTCGCCATGTCACGCATTAAATTGAAATGTTTCAATAATAGAGGAACAGTCTCTTGCATTGAGTTTGCCAAACTGACAGATAGATCTATTCTTTTTCAAACAACTATTCAATTAGTTAAAACTACATCTATTGTCCATTATTTCAGACGATGGTCTGCTTGTTCAAAAACGTTCCATTTCGTGATAGTTGGCCGTTGTTCATTCGAATGTTTTTTTTTTCAAACAAACAATGGGCAGACATTTTATTCACCAGTGATGTGCAACTCTTATAACCACCTGTATAAGTCAACCACATTCCGAATCGAGGCTGAAAATTGCCGGTCAGAAAATGAGATGAGAGAAAATATCCGATTTAATCACTGTTATATCAGTTAAATTTCGATTTCTATCATCCAATATGCAATTTGATAGATTTAACTATCATAATAAAACGAGGTTATGTAACTTTATAACGTCCGTTATATCACGTTCGGCAGTTCAAATTAGTGTAATAGTATCTCATTCATTTGGCGTTCTTAATTCTCGAATTATTTCGAAACATAAAAAGACTCCATATCTTATTTTCATATCTGACGTAGAATCAAAATGTCATTGCCCGTGGTCAAAAGTTTTTTACGTAAGATTTTATCAGCTCTTATACATCATATGTGATGTGTGATCAATCGTGTGTTAGAAAGTAATCTACCGCCCATCTTCTTCGATTGAGGGACGTTTCATGTAACCTATGATTGATTACAATCAGTTTAAACTGCCGATGGTTATTGCAACTATTTCGCGAAGACGAAGACGGAAGTAAAGATGGCAATTAGATTGATTCAGGTGTATTCACGATTTATCAAGGTCATGAGTGAACTTAGTCAACCATCGTTGACCATAGTCAACGATTTGTTTATCTGATTGATTTTATATGATTGTATAGGAAGAGGAAGATGGTGGTCGCTGTTGTTGATGTTTTCGAACTGTAAAATGTCCTGTGATGTGTGGTCATAATTTTGTCGCTGATATCGTTTGGCTATTGTTGTGTCCAATTGTTTAACGGTAAATGATGTATTGGTAGTTTGGGACAAGCTAGATGAATTATTTGATATCTTAAAAAACGTCTGGACAAACTTATCATATAAACAATTCAGCACACCTTACTTGAAAATGCCCAATTTGTTATTCATCAATATCGCTGTTTTTGTGGGATAGTTTGCAGTTGAAACTGAATAAATGTAATTTGTAATTTATAACAATAAAAACGTATTTAGTATTAAATTAATATTTAAAAGTGAAATATACTTTTGTTTGCAAATAAGTTGATCTTCCACTATCCCAATAAAGTTATCGACAGGTATTTTGGCGGTGGATGATGGTGATAAAATACTAAATTTTCGTTTTTATGTTAAACACAATTCAGGGACATTGTTGGGAGTAACAACCGGCCCTAATTATGAGAAGGTAAAAACATAACAATGTTTTGTATTTTCTGAAGTGTAGAGCAACATAAAAAGTCAAATGGAATGTTCAGTTTCACTGTCTCAATAATGCATACAAAACACCATTAATCAATCTAGATTATGTTTCTAAATTCCTCATTTCATTTGATCTCATCATCATTACCACCATTTTCCACCACTAATAATAAATCTACGAGTCATGGCTTTATTAAACGTGTTTCATGTTCCCTTATTGGCTCGGTCAAGTTCCTGATCCATCTGAATCCCATATGACTCACCAATCAATAGAAAGTGAATCTACTCGTTCTCTTTCTCGCCTCCAGTTCTTCACCTTCAAACCGCCTCCAAGTTGCCGCAGCTTCATTACGACCATTGTGGAACACTGATTGTTAGCGAAATTGTCGTATTATCAGAACAGTAATCTATATTATTGTTGTACAAACTCATTTTGCTATTCAACGTTATTACCCTGCTGTGATTAGAATGTAGAGAATCAGTCATTAGCAGAGAAGAAATGGTGGCTCGTTGCGGAAAATGTAGTTCAGATTCAGAACTTTGGATTTTCTTTAATATATGACTAAAACGTTCCTAAATTATTTACAATTATTTGAATTGACAGGCTTTACAACTTTGGAACGTTTTGAGAAGAGAATACAGCAGGTAATTCAAATATTCGCGCCCATATTTAAATGTGTTATTTCCCTGTCAAACGTTCCAAAGTTGGGAAGGCTGTGATGAATTCACTTCTTCAAGTACTTTTTTCGGAAATAATAAGAGGTATAATTCAAATATTCGCGGATATATTTGCAAAAACGTTCCAAAATGGGAAGGCTGTGAGAAATTCAAATCATTATGATTTTGCTAGGTTATTCATCTCGCTTACCGAATCATGTCCTGGGAGTAATTAATCTCTAACGGCTGTCTTCTTATTCAATCCGCTAAAGTTGGCGCCGCCAATCCAACTACCTTGCCTACCTACACCCAGATGACCATATTTGGTCGTGATCTGCTGTGGATTGGGTTACGCCACAGAGTCGGGTCAAGGTATGCTCAACGACGTCTCAACGAGTTGAAGAGATGCAAAGGATGTTGTAATAGTTGCATTGAAATCAAGAGAATACGACCATGATTTGTTCTTTTTTTCAAGATGGCATGTGGCCGTCATTTTGACGGACAAGGTATGTTGTTGAGTTTACGTTTGTACTGCAAGTTAGGATAGAGTTATCGTGTTGTTTCTTGATCGTTGGAAATAGGCTATTTGTATTCACATTTTATACAAATTTATGAAGTTGGTGTTTAATACTGGATACATAAATTGTTTGCAGGGCATTACGTTACTGAAGTGTAGGTAGGAATGTACTTTATGATGAGCTGCTGAGAACAATATTATTGTATTGCAAATAAATCATGATTATAAACTAACTTACTCTAACATTCTTTTCTGATGAAATGTGTATTATTTTTTCCCCACCCTTCTTCCAAAAACGATAGCAACAAGTCTTGAAATATTTCTCAATGAACCATCACATACTTTGAATATACTTCGTCGTGATCATAAAGATGATTTTATTAAAGTGTGAGACAACTATAATACCTTCTACACTCAAGAGGATCGTTACCTTTTTAAATAAAACTCTTTTCATGCATCATTTCGTTTAGCATAATAAATAATATTTATTGCTCTTTGCTCAACCGGGCGTCTTCACACCTCATTGCAATAGTTCTCTGTACCATGTTTAGATGTTTTTCATCTTATTGTCATCGTTTGCCTTGTGACAATCAACTCTGGTACAGGTGCGATTTTTTAAAAACTATTTATACAAGGCCAGTAAGAACAGATATTTCTCGTGTTGGAAATCTCCATCTATGCATTGTTGTTTACAACAATATGTGACTGATATATTAATTGACAGCTCCATCTGTCATTCAATACTCTCTTGCATGGACAAAGGTAATGCAAGAAGACGTATGTGTAATCATAAAATTACGTCATTTTCATACCATGTAATCCAATAATTATGTCCCTGCATTTTGCGAAATTGAATTTATGAAGTAAATAATATTGACTAAGTGCATTGGTTGTACCAATGCACTGACCACATGTTAAGTGTTGTAATGAGTATGTATTGTATAATTGAATATGTCGAGATTATGTGCAGACAGTTCAGAGAGGCGTGGGACGGGGTTCGAATCTCTCGAGTCTATGAGAGGTCTTTCATCATACCGACCGGCGAGAAGTCGTTAAACACTCGAAGGAAATCTGTGCCATTCTCTGCTCATGTAAGGTAGACGGTAAACATGACTTTTTCCGTGAATCAGTTACCCTAATAGGTAAGACAGTCTATTGGTTGTAAGTTAATCTATATGCTAAGTAGTTCTTACGACTTATTCATAATATTAGATGTTTGTCTTGGTTTTTTTTTCTGTGTGTAAAAGTGAAATAATATGGAGATTTCGAAAGTATATTCACACAGTCTGTCCAAGTGATTTTTGTTTGAACTGCAAGTCATTTGAAACGGATTTTTTTTTATTTAATTGGATATGGGTATATTTATTTGATGAGAAATTGTGAATTGCTTCAGTTTTTGCACTTTACTAAATTTCTGATATCCAAAACATTTTGACAATTTGAAAGTCACAGGAAGAACACATTTTTAATTCAATTTAAAAAAATACAAACGTAAACAATATAAATCTTCGGAAGAAGAAAATACCAAAGAGAAAATAGAACTATCTATACTGGGCGAGTGCGAAACTTTAACGCACTTATTAATTGTCAAAGAATGAACTAAAGCAAATCGGCACCTCCACCACCAAATACAAGCGAAAGTTCCCACACCTCAATCATTACAAAACTCTTTTCAACATCTAAGCTGTAATCATATAATTGTTTATTGACGTTGACTGGAACTAATAGATAAGATGTGTGAGACATATTGTATCTCTAATCTCGACGTCAGTGTCACTTCCACCTGTGCATTCCTATCCTACCTTGCTCAAATAACATTCACCACGGAGCTTTCACTTACGTATGATTCGCCTCCAACCTAGCCCCACTTCCCACAACACGTATCAACTGTCTTCGTAAACAGTTTCAATTTCAATCCCCGCGAGAAATAAAACTGAGACAATAAACTGTGATTTTAATTACATTCTTACGAAATTAGTATTATCAATATGCAAATTATTCTTTATCTGAATTGCATTCTCTTTCTTCAAACTTTCCTACGATATGTCCCTGCTTGATTTATAGAAGTAGTGAAATAAATTAACTTTTATGTAATTAGTACAATCGGTAAGTGTTACTAGTGTGCAATTGCGGTTTACTTGCATAATTTTACAGGATTGTATACTTTAGATTTGTGTTGACGAAGATAAGTAGAAAAGTAATGTACAGGCCTGATTGAACTCGGAGAGCTGATGTTATAATCAGTTCGCGTAATTGTGAAGTTGGATACAAACTACTTATTACCTCAATCAAAACATGTCTCTCATTTTAATTAATGAACATTTCCCAAGGATTTTTATAGACTTATGAGAGATTGTACCCAATTTTATAATGGAGGAAACTTTATAATTTGATTCATATAATTTTTACGGAATATGGAGCGTTTTTACTTTTATACACCCGTCCGCTGTGGTTTTCTGCTTTAATTTAACAAAAAATAAGTTTCAACGGAAGTTATTTTAAATTTTAACATAGAAATCATGATGAATGTCAAAATTCAAAAATGCCGAATTAATAATGTCCTTGTCCCTCGCTAAATTGATTAATTACGTACTTGACATCGTACAAGTATGGAACATTGCCAGAGGTAAAACTGCGTCAACCACAGATGTTTTGACACTAATCGAACTCCTCAAGTCGCTTGAGAGACTGGACATTGATTTGATGGTCACTTCCAGATGATTGCACAAATTACTTCATCACTTACCACCTTATTAGAAGCGTTACGAGTAGGATGGTTGCCAGTACCTCTTGATTCGTTCCACAACCATTTAACATTAAAACAACCTACACGTATCGCTTTATAGTCTCTCTTAGAGGTTTGCAACAATGCCACATTTTTATCATCGACGTGATATAATTCTTGATTATTGTTTAAACAATGTTGTTTCTACGAACACTATCAAAACAAAATATATTTACTTTGTGTTCATCACTCATCCCAATTATAGCTCTAATGAAGGACGAGTCTGTTTTTTATTATCGGAATATCTTTACATTTGAATAGAAATTAAGATAAAGTAACACGTATGTCCACTTGCACTTGTATTTTCATTATTAGCACATAGGTGTGCCAGCAAGGTCGTATAAAAGCCATAGATGGCGTCGAAATATTGCGTCACCGGTTTTATGCAAATTCATTCCATTCTTCCTTCAATCCCATTGCTCTCTTCTTGGATATATATTATTGCAAAGTAATGGAACTGGAAGTGAAGTACACAAAGAAAATGTCATGTGTACTTTACGTTTTGCATGTTTTTTTGCCCCCCCCCCCCCCCCCCCCCCAAGACTTCTTCTTTCGAAGACGTCAGTTCAGATGGGTTTATACCTATACGTTCTCCATTGAGTAATATTGCATTATAAATGACAGTACCATTGTCTTTACAAACCTATTATCTTAGGAGTGAGGTATTGTATTAACCTATATTTATCATATTTGGCCTGTCACTTCCAAAAAAATTATTCAGCTTGGGATAAAGTATGGCCTTTTGCACACGATCTCTCGGCCTTTCATAAAATACAAAAATGTTGTAATCACAAAATTCATAAATTCATAGATTAATGTGAAAAGTTTACACAATATATGTTTCGCTCCTGCAAAATGATTTTCAAATTTTCAAACAGATTATCAAGTTCAAGTCAAAGATTATGATACATATCTTTAACGAAGATGTGTTTACTTCGAGCTTTGAGCGCACACAACAAATGTGATATAAGATGTTGGTCGGCTGTTTTAACGATCCAATTTGAGATTTTCCTACGATTTATAGACTTGAACAACTTCATGGAAGTCGACAGTGGAAAATAATATAATGAACATCCATTGAATCTATTGTACAGCATCCAATGAGATCTCATTATTCTCTGTGTTGACTTAGGTTATGTCATGGATAAATCAAACTGGAGGAGCACCGCAGAGATTCCTGGAGATTGTTGAGAGGCTGAGAGGCACAAAAGAAGATTATTAAGATGAGAAGAAGCGTATGACTTGCAGGTAAATAATGGAATATTTACGTAAGGACGTTTTTAAGGATATTTGTATTGAGTACTTATTTGGAAGCTGGGAATGTCAATCTGTTTAAGGACACGAAAGATTATATTATTTTAAAAATTGTTTTGTAAGGACAGAGAGCAGAAGTGTTGAGACCTGCTGACATTACCTTTTTCAATACGAGCAAAGAAATATAAAATGTATAAAATAATATGAAGTTTTTTTAGTGGACGGTTACTAAAGGTATAAGTATAATTTGAGAAAAATATGACAATATGGTCGTTTCGTTACTAACAAATAGAATGTGTACATTGATAAAAGCAATTTGATGAAATGCAGTAATATGCAGTAGAGACATTTCGAAAATAAATGTTTTATATAATATGTTTTTTGTAAAAAAATATCTGCTAGATTATGTTGTATGGTTTTGTAAAAATGTATCTAATTATATGGCAATGAATGTTAATTGGAGATGTTACATGTGTATTGTATAAAGGAAATAAAAAATAAAGGAAATTATTCCATGCAGTTTATTTATTGTCAAATGTAAGTTAACCTGCAATAAACTATTATTGTCATTCTGTACAGATAACATCAACATCGCCATAGAGAAGGGAGTAATTCAACCATTATAGGTAATATTAATTTCCTTAGTTGCTCTTTAGATTATCTAATAAACTTGATATGCTTTCAACAAGATTCTGAAAGGAAACAAGATTCTCGAACAATTCGTTGATTATAAGATTTGTAGCTTCTGAGAGTTGGTCTTGCTTTGCCATTACGTGTTCTACAAACTTGACCATTATTTAACAAGATTAGCATACAATAGATGCTGTTTCTATTGCAGTACCATCCTAGACAATCGTAATCCTCATACTTCTCTTTGCAAATCCCTGATACTACTAAGCTGTTGTGAACATTTGTGCACGGGCTAGTTGTAAGAAAGCCAGACAGTTATTCGGTGAATAAGCTCGGAATAAGAACGTCCCATCCAATGAGAAGATCGATTTACGAGTTTGTAAACTTATGTCCCTCTCTATTTTTTATTTTATAGTCTTAATATTGTATTTTAAAGATATTGTCTTAATATTTTTTTCTCTAAATATCGGGAATTTGAATGTTGTTTATTGACGAGATATGCCCAGTATGAAATGTCTTTAATATAAACACATGTTACATTTGGAGGGTAGGTTGGCTCAGCCGTGGAGTGTTCAAGCGCAAATCCAAGGGTCAGTGGTTCGAATACACTCGGCAACCGAATTTTTAAAACGCGTTCTAAATACGTTGTTAATTTGTAGGAAAAGGTGACTAACGCCTCATTTACGGATAAGTGGATGAAGACCAACTGAAAAATCTAGATAAACTAGACAAGACAAACTAGACAAGATAAACTAGACAAGACAAACTAGACGAACTAAAAAAACTAATTAATATCCTAATAAAGAAACGTTAATGTGTAAAAGCGGCAGACTATTAAGTATTCTAAAAATCATTATTTTATGGTGATTTCAATTTATCTCTTCACATTCCTTACCTTCCTCTCCTACTTAAACAAGTCCCATATATTTTTCATATTTTGACTTAAGTACCTACCTATTTTTTAATTTGTATGTCTTGAAAATTTAAATATATCAAAATTGTAAGAAACGACAAAAGTAGACGCTTCCATATTCCGAGATTTTGTAAATATTTGTATTTGTATGAACAAAATAACTTACAAATCGCGGTGTTTATGTAAATGGAGTTACGAAAACGTTCCCGCTTAAAAAATGTATATTTCATTGTAAAGATATCAAAATAAAATTGAAACCGGTCCAATAAAAGCCTGACTGTAAGGGCGAGTTTACAATACTACGAAACAATAGCATCACCCTTATGGCTCTAAGAGCGAAGTATCACATTGCGGTGACTATGGAAACTCCATGCCGCTCTCCAGAACAATCTCCATATTCTCTTCTCAGTTGTGAAACAATGATTGAAAAACTATTTGCGTAAGTCATGTCGACTCTCATATGTACTCCTCAGTGGTCAGAGGTGAAAGGTGAAATGAGAAAACCCGGTGAATATCATTTAATCAAGGGCGTGTGGAAAACATCCAGATAATTATGGGTTCTATCAGCGAACTGTATGGAGATTTATAATCTACTATAGTTACTCTAACACGATGCTCCATTGATCATATGCTGCTGCTGATTTAACTATCAAGGTAGATGCGTAATTGATTGAAATTAAATTCAAATTTACAATGAAACTCACGCAATTCTAGTTTCACTTTTGTAAAATGATGCGAAGTGTAAGAAAGTTGTTGCCGAGGAATTTGTGGATAGTATCTCTATTGTCTAGTTGAAAAAGTGACACACAGAAACAATATTTCCAGTATGGAGAGTTAGTGTCAACATTTTCAAGTTGTTTGCTTTGCGTACGTGGTGAAGAATTCTTTAAACTTTCATCATGCTAGAAGCCTTTGAACTTGGCTATCTAATTAAAATTAAAAAATAACCATAAGCAGGTACCTTCTTCTAAAAATGTTAAAAAATAATTTATCTTAGAAAGTTGAAGCTATAAACAAATACTAATAGGTTTTATGACATTTGTGAGTGTTTTACATTCTGAAGTTTCTACCTGAGATTCATTCCGGACATTTTAAAACGGTGTTTGTAGGTATTTTGGAACATACAAAATAATTAATTATTTTCAAAGTCAATATAACCATTTGAGAAAATCACATGCTGAGTGAATCCTTTTTATAGACATGTTACTGTTAATTAAATTAATATTAATTAAAAATTATTGATAATGATCCGAGAAGAATTAAAATACACACCTTCTAAAAGCGATTTACTATCCAATTACAGCATCTCGAAGAGTCAACAAGTATAAAATCTCTCTGTGACCTAAGTTCTAAAGAACCTTGCTCATATTGGCCATCATTCATTCACCTCCAGGCTCCAGTACTTATCTTACAAGTCCTTTATCAAAACAGTTACAACATCTACGTGGGAATCACACTTTCCTTCTCCATTATTCACCCTTGCTCGATTGTTATTAAAAAGTTACGCTAAATCGATTAATAATCGTGATTAAGCATTACTAATTTTTGACAAGCATTTCATGTGGATTAGAAGCAACTAGGAAATCTTGATTTGAATACGGCATTCATTCCAATTAAAAGTCGAGAGAGATGTTGATATAACTGCAGCCAGGTTGTCAAGAATTTGAATGAAATGTAGGTGGCATATGAAGAAGGTTCTTGACATGCTAGTTTAATCTTAGATCAAGTCGACTTGTCAGTTGAAACTTCTCAAACTTTACCGTAGCGAATGAATTTGAAAATATATCTAGTCAATTCAGCATCAAAGAAGATGCAAATCTTGTGTTTCATTGAGATTATTCTTCGTCATTGTAGAACACCTCAACACGACGTCAAAATTCGTCTCAAAAGAGCCCCCCTGTGGGTACATGTGGTTTGAGTAGTGCCATTTTAGAGGATGTCTTTAGGAAGGCGTCAAAGGTAGACGGAAAGTTCGTTGAGCTTTAGGAGTTGATGAATGATGTTTGTTGTTGAAAGGTGGAGGTGCCAGATTTGAATAGCAATACCTTGAAACATCTGTGTGTGTGGGCAAAAGCTACGTAATATTTTTTTATTTTACAGTATATTAGAGAGGTAGAATTAACTATGATTGCCTACTTCAACTGTAAGTACTATTTACAGTACCAATTTCAAATAATAGTTTTGTGAAAAATCACGAACAGGTCTGTAAAACTTTGTAGGTAACTGTCCTACATTAATTGTTCAAAATGTATGATAGTTAAGTTTGAAAAACAAAAACAAGAAGACAATTTCACAGCAGAATTTCATTATTGTTCTTCTTGATTAGTTTTGAAATGGTTTGCGGTGTTTCTCGTAAAATTACTAAAGCACGTTTTCTGTTAAAAACTAGATTACTTCCTCGTGGAATATAAATACCATAACCTCTAATCTTATCACTTATTACTTATCATCGGCCATGAAAAGGCGTTAACAGTTCGTAAAACGCCCAAAACGCCCACAATTTCATAACCAGTCTGTTATACCTTACTCTGTAATAGTACAACAAAAGAACCAATCACTTGAGCTGTAAAAGATCCAGGTGTGAAGATGTATCATCGATGGTTGAATCATAGATATATTTGGGCAGGTCGGTGACCTGGGTGCTTGATAAGCCCCCCCCCCCCCCCCCAAAAAAAAAGAGATCATGGAATGTAATTTGCAAAGAGCAAACACAAATCCTCACTTTCACAGATTTGTAATTTGTAAAGTGGCTAATCAGACTTTTTAAAGATTCAATTGAACGCCCTCGGCAAAATTTAATAACAAAAAAGTAAATAGAATTAAGGATTTAATAATATTCAATACCTTCAAAGTAGTTACTTATATTTTTTATCAATTTGAAGTTAGCTTTATTGTGGACCGTGGAGAATTGATTTGAAAGACGACCTAACGGTTGTTATTATTATTATTAGATAGGACTTTCTTTTTCTTCTGTAGAAGATTCTGGGCGAAGGTGAATTTATTACAACTTTTTTTAATGTACTTATAATGTTTTTATCCCTTCTAACATCTTCTACCGACAGAGTTTTAAGCATCATGTTATTCACGCAAGTGACTGAGTAGGACCATTGTCCTCACTTGACAAATTAACTGTGAGAACAGAAAAACTTCCGTGCTTCTTATGTTGATTAAGATAGTTAATGATATTATTACAAGGTTGCCTCTACCTACTTATGCGTTTCGTATAATTCCAAGTTTAGATAATTTGAAAGATCCCGCCACTAACGACGTCGATTTCGAATTCGGTTTTTTCAAATTAAAGAATGCAATTCCCTCGTTTGTAACGAACTTCCTGTGGCTGAGGTTCTGTCTAATGTGGCCGAGAAAGAGCTTGTAATGACAGAAGTGAAACAAAAAGAGTGAAATTACAAGTGGGTTTGTCAGATGTGGATCACGCAACGCAAAGTCGAGGAATCATCGGTGAGTTACAGAAGTGACGTCATTAAAAGGATGATGACAAATGGCATGCATCTCATTTCGTGGAAGAACGCTCTGGAAAAATAGCAAATTTCTCCGAACTTGTGTATTATATAATCTTGGATGCATCAAGGTTATGAATTGCAATTTGTGATACGGGTTTTCATTCTAAAAATCAAAGTAATTGAAAAATAATAAAAAAAATATTTTAATAACGCCAGAGGCCTGGAAAGAAAATGCAACGAACTTTTTCAAAAATTAAGATGAACATTACATTGAAATTGACTCTTTTCTACACACAAAATTGAGAAGGTGCCAATCTAAGCTCTATTTTCATATTCGGGAAGAAAGTATTTCTTTTCAAATTATAAATTCACGTTTTTTTTACTGAATCTCTTTATTAAAGAAATCTCCTTTTCAAAAACATTTTTTTAGGAAAATTCGATTTTTAGAGAATTCAAATTAAGAGCACAGGAAAAACATGATCCCCCAAAAAACAACTAAAACACCCTCAAATGCACGTCAATAACCATCACGACGCCAAACCATCAAAACAACCCCTCAACAAAACCAACCCCTAACACCACCACCAGCACCACCTCCTTACCTTGTATGTATTCACTTGATGCACCACTCACTCTATCCCACATAAACCACAGGTGTAACTCGCTCACTGTCCACACTGCGCGCAATAACATACCCAACTGACTGGCTCTCGCTGGACCACTGGTGATCTTAGAGCACGTGGTAACACCTAAACCCACCGCAGGCTAAGATCTCTCACGCGATCATGCCGACTCACCTGGCGATCAGGTGTTCTCGTGCTGTCATCATAGGTGAAGGTAGGTGTACAGAACTCTTCTCATTGGTTAGATGAAACTTAGTGGGCGCGTAGACCAAGGACTTTGCTGGATGCCCACCAGCTTCTGATCCTACGAGGTCGAGATGTATGTGTATGGAAACATGTTTCTACGCAAAACCATTTTCAGATTGTGTGTGGGGATTTTGTTTCAGTAGTTTTTTCGTCTTGAATTATTGAAACGTACTTCTAGGATTGAAAGGTTTTGTGACTGGCAAATTGGTCAGGATCTTCGTGGGAACTGTCTTTTGAGCTTTTAGTACAACAATTGTGGAGCTATTTGTGACAACCTTTTTGCGAAGTTCCCTTTCATGGTTATGCAAGGTATTTTCGAGAGTTACAATCTTGATTCGTAGAAAAATGTTGTTTGCTTTCTCAATGCCTTACCTACGCAAACTTTCAATGACACCAGGCTTGGGTCTAAATGAAAGAATTAGGATTTTCTTATTGTTTTTTGTGGCAGATACTTTCTATTGATATTAATTCCTGATTAAAAGACCAAGATTACTGACGCAATCATCAAATCTTCGACTTTCAATGAATGGAAATACTATTATGTGATTGTTTTTATGGTAATGACAGGTTCAGTTTATTGGTGTCACTTGAGACAGGCAAGATTGCTATTATTTCCATTCATTCGAGTACCGTTTCTTTGTGTTGATGAAATGATCCCTGTATTCATGGATGGGGACAAGCGACACTACGTCCCGGCGCCAGGAAGGACGTCCCGGCGCCAGGAAGGACGTCCCGACGCTCGCAAAGTGCCACACTCTCTCCAACCACCTGTGCGCGGCGTCCTCCGAAACCTTCCTTCTAGTTCAGGAGCGTCTACGTTGATGACGATCCTCGGTGCATCGTTTGTTCACCAATGATAATTTTCTGTGTTTTGTACACTCATTTTGGTTGTTTGAACATTGTATAATTTTGTAAACTGGCTGAAGAGGACACCTTTTTATGTAGCCCATAGCCTTCTTGCCACTGGCAGGTCAAAAATAAATAATATTAATAGGCAAGATCTAAAAAATGCAAATAAAATCTAAAGTCCTGCATTTAATACAAGCTTCTTGGATAAATTATCCATATAGTGTATCCGTACACATTTTCGTATACCGTCAAAATTTTTGAGAAGGCATACTAATACTTCAAATATTAAGCTGTGAATAAATGTTTGAGAAATGTAAATTAATCTCGTTTTTACCAAAAACTGTTAAAACTGTAATGTAATGATCGAACTTCTGTTACAAAACATAACTCGGGAATGCTATCAAATTACATGCTTATAAATTCTTACCTACAACAGCATCTATTCCAGCTCCTTCAGATGTTTCATGGAGGTAGATAACAGAATGTCATAAAGAATAAAGATTCAATTAATATCCAGTTATAAAACAACGTTATTCCTTATGACGTATCATTATTCTATAATCGTAGCTACCAAAGTATAATAAATCGAACGAAATTCTAATTTGATTATCTGTTGTTGTTTGAAGATAACAAGAAGACAAGAACTAGATGCATCTGTCAGTTTGGTTGGTTGTATTTCTCCGCAGAGGGCGCGGGTTCGAAGTTCGAACCGGTTAGTCTTGTTTCAATTGAGAGGAGCGGCGATGTGTTCACCACGATGCAGTCATTACAAACACAACCTGTTTAGAAACATTTCAGGTGTCAACACTGCAAACTGCCAAAATTTAAAAAATTATATTTTCGGCCAGTAGGGTAAACACAGTGGGTTACATTTATTTCAGTTGAACCAATCATAATCATTTATAAATTTATTATTTCGTTCAATATTAAAGTTCCAATCGTATAAGTAGACGTCACAGCCGTGAAAACCGTTCAATTTTACCAGTTCTAGAACCTAATTTATTGACAAATAAAATCCGAACAAATGCAAAAAATTACAAGTGGGATTTTGTATAAGTTTAATTATACTATAGGTAATAAACATAATGCATACTTAGCGATGCAAAAAGCTTCAAACCGTTCTTGTGCAGTACATCATAAAGTAAAGAACTAACTAGGTAAAATAATACTGAATAATAACTGACAAGTACGTAAAGTCAGCCAAAATAGTCGTGTTTACCAGTCACGAGTCTCTTACAAGGAATTTAAATATTTTAATTCCAATCATATTGGAACGGTTCATTTTAAACCGTGTAGTTAACGCTAATGTTGTGATAAGTACCGACTAATGGAGAATGTATACATACCTTCAGTGTTGGTTATTGAGTGAGGTTGGTACTTCTCTCTTCATCTTGTATTCACCATACTTGGACCGAACTGGTGATCGAATCTGACCAGACTAAACTGCAGGCGGACGAATACGATTATCTGGACGTAAACAATCGATTGAACAAATACACAATGATTAATAAAAATCGATTGGGACGGTGTTTCATGCTGTTGCGAGATTGGTTTTCGGAAAGTGAACGTGAAGTTAGACACGATCTTTTATGTTGTGGATCTCAGAATCAATTATTTGCTAGGTTCTTTCACTCAATCGACTTTGTTTACGAAAAAGTTAACAAATTTCAAATAGCTTTTTAAGTGTCGTGTGAAATTTCTCTCTTTTCAATGACAACGAAAGATTCTACACGATTAAAGTTTTCGTTGACGGAATCAATAATTTTGGTAGAAGGCCGGGTGTCCATTTTCTTGATTTTGCGTGGCACATATTGGAATGCTGTAATCATGTTTTATCAATTGCTATTTTGCTAATGTCAACAAATATAGTTATATTGAAGTATTCTCTTACACAATGACTCATGTCAACATTACAAATATTTTTGGAGGAAGGCAGAAATACTGGTTTTTGAGCTCACCTCAATAATCATTGAAATGGATTTCCGAACTTCTGAGGTACAGATTTTAGGTGCGTGAAGCACTAATGTAATTTTTTTTTTTTGGAAGAACACTAATTGAGCACTATAAATATAGGCCAAGATTGGAAATTATTGCAAAGGGGGGGGGGGGGGGGGGGGGGGCAGCTTCACGCTGCTGTAGATTTAAGTGAGTGCACAAATTTCATTTTTGAAATAAAGAAAATCACTGACGGATTATTTGTTCGACATTTTTCGGTCACCAAAATCAAAATCAATCAAATACACAGAAGGCATTAAGCAAACAATCCGGCTTAAATCTGTGTAGGCATTTATGACAATTCGAAATTAGCATACGACCTTTTAAAATACATATACGAATGAGATTGTCACCGTGACGATTGACCTGAGAGAATGAACTTGAAATGGCGTGGAAGTAGGGTAAGGTGGGATAAATGTGCCACATGTAGGCTGGACACATGGATGAGATACGCACGATGATGGGTAGTGGGGTGATGTCATGGATACACAGATCTTTCACGCTCGGCCTACGGCGAGACCCGGTTAGAAATAATGGATCAAATATCTTTCGTGTTATTTGCAATTTATCTGTTCCTCATTAGAATAAAATTGGATGTTATCAAATTAATTTAAAAACTGTATTTTATGAATACAACTTAGGTACCTATTCACACATTATTCACACACAGACACATTAAATTTGAAGAATTTCGGTAAAAAAAATAGTCATTTCGTTTAATTCAACAATATGTAGAAACAAGCTGGACAGCAAAATGTTTAGAATGTGATCTGACCTTAATAAAAAAAAATCATTAGTGATTACACCCACTACTGAGCCAATCGTATAATTTGCCCAATTTGAAAAAAATGGATACTAAAATTATAAGTTTAGATGATTGTCTTAATCATGAAATAACTTGACAACGTCCTGATTACCCATAAACAGAATCTGGGGCGGTTGTGTCTCGCATACTTGACAAGGGTACACAAGAAATCGTTCATGAATATTTAGGAAGATATTAGGAGACGTTCATGAATTTCATCACCACACCCTTGGATTCAAATCCTGGCTGATTTTCAGATTACCCTGTGTGAATACCTAATAATATGCCATTTAAGAAAGTAAAGAGCCATCCGTTGGTGATATGGAGGACCTACTTAAAGGGCTTCTTCCAGAATTGATACAATTTTTTTAATAGCAGAACTCATATTAAAAAAAACGCACAACAATACCGAACCTTTGGTTAGAATGAAAACCATAAAAAGAACAATTCCGGGCCTTGCGCGGCCCGGACACACAGTAAGTATTGTTGTGAAAGCCCCGTCCCAAATCGGACCTATGGTTGTAATATATTAGTATTACCTTCTACTATTCTACCAATGTACTACCAAAATTTACAGAACGTACTGGATTTACAATTAAAAAGGTGTCATATAGTAATTAAAAATAAACACACAAAAGTATCCTGTGGGTGGCCAGAAATCTGAAGTTCCAACTGAACAAACAAACATGTATACATTTATAAACTGTTTTATCATTTAATTAAAAAATTCAAGGAGGGGTTCCCCCCCCCCCCTAGGTTTACCTGCAATCTCCTATGTATCCAACCCACTGTTCCAACCCAATAAAATATATGACCTACTATTAATAACATTAAATTGCGTGACAGTTACAAAAGCCAGGAAATTCTTCAAGTTCTATGACATTTAGCTTAAAATTCCGATCAATTAACACTTATTTCAGTAATAGATAGACTGCAATTAAATTGATTAGATACACCTTATTTTAAACACCGTCATTCTAATAAAGTGTAATTGAACCCTATCAATATTGTCAGGTGAAGTTTAATTATTACCTACCGACAATTATTATGACACACGCATGCAAGTTGTAATTACATCATTCTAATCGATTCCAGTTCAAGTGTAAGCTAAGTGACAGGTATTGGAGATTGTGTTCGGAAAGTCAGTCAAGCGGAACAAGCATGTCGACAATGTGTGGTCTGTGGGTGTTTACTGACGTCACAGCACAATCTTCCTTCTCATTTACATAATTATTAGTCGCTAGGGATGGGTTTTAACATTGAATAACGACCATGCAAAATGCTTTTTGAGGTTGAAATTTTAATAGTATTCTCGAGTAAAATTAAAATACATGGGTGTTGCATCAAGGCATGAAAGAATGTGAGGGTATTATTATTCTTTTAGAAATAAGTACATGTTGTTAATTATAAATATAATAATACAGTATTGGAAAGCAGTTTGCGTGCAAAATGGACTAGTATATTTTTTAAGGTAATACAACTCCTGAGTATTATATTGGTTTTGGAAAATTTTATAAATAGGCAAATAATTCCATAACTATAAAAATTCCGTTTGGCCATGAATCGGATTCCATCAGAATCGGGAATTTAAAAGTTATGGAATAGGATCCCAAGTAAATTTTAATTGCGTAATCGCATGTCCTTTTCATTGACAAATAGTACATATACAATAATGAACAATACAAATAATTGTACTTATAAAAGTTGTGTTAAGGAGAACTTCCCCAAGGTCACGACGCAAAGATTTTGAATTAGATTTAGTTTGTTACTACTTGAGATTGGAGATTACGATCTGTGCAAACACTTCAATAGCCACTTCAAAATGTAGAGATAATAACAAGTCAATAATCATCAGTTACACAGTTTAATTTCATGTTAGCTTATACATTGACTCTTTTTGCTCGATTTTTCATACAGTTACACAATTAAACATACAATAGCATAGCTATTTCAAAGAGAGCATAGCAATCAAATAGCGAATAATTTTAAACCTAACGAGGTAGGTAGCTACCCAAAAAATAAAATTACACAGCCAAAAGCAAATTTGAAGTTGCTTTGTCTTAGTAAACCTCAACGAATCTTTTTCTTGCGGTTTTGAGTGGATTTCGCTGCAGCTAGTTGACTATGTTTAGCTGTGGCCAAAAGCAGATTGACAAAGTTGACGATGTAAGTGCCGACACAGACTAGGCAGAAGTCATACAAGATAAACAACAAGATGTATGCCAAGTAAATGGACATCAGATTGGAGATGATACAGAGGCCGATCTGTATTTTAACTGCTGGCAAAGTGTTGAAGCAGCCTGCAGAACAAGAAGACAGATAATTAGTTATTAAGAATCCACACAAAAGGGTCCGTTCATTGAGATATATGTGTAGGCAAAAATTATGTTCTACAAAAGTCCCTTGTCAAGTGGACTCCGAATGTTTTAGGCTGAATGTCCATATAATTTAA
This sequence comes from Leuctra nigra, assembly GCA_934045905.1. Taxonomy (NCBI): domain Eukaryota; kingdom Metazoa; phylum Arthropoda; class Insecta; order Plecoptera; family Leuctridae; genus Leuctra; species Leuctra nigra. The sequence goes on from OW203761.1 coordinate 48,821,823, forward strand.
CAATTAAATCAGGAAAATCGCAAAACAAAAAAATTATATTGTGGGATCCCATATCTCTCGTGAATGGGATAATATTAATTTTTAAATCCATTCCCCACGATAAAACTTGTTTTCCGAACTTCAGATTAGCATAAAAAACGCAAATAGAAATATGTTACGAACTTAGCAGAGCAACAATGGAGAAAAAAATCATCCCTCCGAGTCCATTTGGTTGATTGAAAATTGAATCTTCGCCCAAAAGATGTCCTACAAATCCAAATCCTTTGCCGTACCTGAAAAAGAGAAGAATTTCACATTTATTAACAAAAATAGGACCAGAGCATGCCATGCGCATAATGTGCATGCATAATGTGTACAGCAAGGGCGTATTCAGGGGAGGGGGGGGGGGGGGCGAGGGGGCCATGCCCCCCCTCCCCCTCGAAATCAGGGTTTCATCTAATAATAATAAGCACATTTAAAATAATATGTGAAAAAAACAATTAAAAATAATAGACATCGCGTCAAAAACGTTCCAAAATGGTTAGAATTGAGTTTAATTACCAAAAATCTCCGGGGCTATGCGCCCCGGACTTGCATATCCTAATTAGTTCGATAAATTGACCTCTTAGACCAATTTTTGAATATTTTGAAATGTATAATTCCCCAAAATAGCTATACACTGCGATTCAAAATTGCACAAGTGTATGACCTTGATCCAAAATTTGCTCGGGGCTGTGCCCCCGAACCCCCCGTTTTTAACTGTGTTTTTTCAAAATATTAGTAATGTCTGCCCCCCCCCCCGAAATTTCATCCTGGACCTGGATACGCCCTTGGTGTACAGACGCCTCTATATTATGAAGTGATAGGAAGCCAGTGATAAAACCAGTCTTGCAAGTCATCCTTATAATACAAAATATCAATCGAGCTAGACACCTTTATACTAAGGTACATCTGCGTACAACCAACTGATAGGTAGCCGCTGCAAGGGACAAGTTTTATCAGGACATTCGATTCGGTAGTGTTTAGTGGTGCATGCAACACAATTAATTGCTTGTTAATTAAATTTGAGTATCGTCACGAACAAAAAACACGAAATATAATTCATAATACAACATGATTAGTTATAGAATTCAAGCGCGGGATGACAGTTGAAGCGGAAACGTTCCATTGTATTTGAATTTCTCCGCCAATTCACAAACAGTTATACCAACACCACTCACATAAAATCCGCTAATACTCACTTTGACATGAACACTTTCCCACAACTCATGTGCTCACTTATGTCACACAACGCTTCATAATTCTCGTCAAGTTCCAAATTAGTTTCCACAAAATACGCATAATAAGATAATCCTAATCCTATTAGACACGTGAACAATATGGCATGATTAACACTACTATAAACACATGCCATTCTTAATAAAAACTTTAAGCGTGTTCTTTAGCCAAAAACACGCTAGTCACTAGTCCGCAATGTCAAAGAGCTCGACCAATCAAACACAGCGAAGTATCACGCCATCTAACGAATAGAGCATGAACTTCATGCACTTGTAAGCAGGAGGTGTCTCCACCTAGCGGCAGATATTGGTAGCTCGTCGAAACTGCTCAGTCGCTGAAACAGAAGATTCATCTTTGCAGCTGATTTGTAAACTTGAATTATTGGTATTCCATTCTCATGAGGATAGGATAAGGATGATCGATAATGTATCTCATAAAAGGGAGTTATAAGTTACTCTTGTGTACATACATTAAACAAGATGACGACCTGATAAGAATGTTCTCTTCCCTCAAAGTGTAAAAGAGTCAGAGGATGTCTGTGGATCGATGAAATAGCATGATGAGAGAAGTGCTCTGCTCTTCACTCAATTACATTACCTCCACCTCTCACAGGCGGTCTTTAGGGGGCGGCGCGGCGGTGGCTAGTCGGGGGGTGGTCGACAGAAGGGTGGGGGGTGGAGAGAACGAGGGCAAGTCGATAATAGAGAACCAGCGAGCAAGGAGGATAAAAGTATTAAAAACATTCTCTTGGCTGGCTGCAGATGATTATACAAAGAGTGGAGTTTGTTTAACTAGAAGTACAAATCCAGGGTTCTTTTAAACTGCTTTGTATCCGATTTGTTATTTGGGGATTATTCACAAACAGTTGGTCGATACAGTTAATCTCTTTATCATATCAGAAAAAATATTTACATCGTTGATGCATTATGCATGCCAATTCCAGTGATATTGCATTGCATCACATCACTGAATAAATAAATGTAAATTGGATATACAGATCGAGATACAATAATGTCAAGGGGTAGACAAATCAGACACGCCAGGTTGGAATGCCATATATTATTTGCATTCAACAATATTTTAAAACAAATTCTAATAATAAAAAATAGGTATGGATTTTTTTATTTTTTTTTTTATTTTTTTAATATTTATAATTAAAATAAAAATCTTTTTCTTCTTCTTCTTCTTCTTCTTCTTCTTCTTCTTCTTCTTCTTCTTCTTCTTCTTCTTCTTCTTCTTCTTCTTCTTCTTCTTCTTCTTCTTCTTCCTCCAACTCCTCCTCCTCCTATTCCTCCTCATTCTTCACTCCCATTGAACCCAACATTGTCCAAGTCAATCTGCTTTCTTATCGCCGAAATGCTCTGATGTTTCATGTTTGATACATCATAGTATATGTCATATCTTTGTACAGACAGTAAAAGGAAATCTGTAACAGAAATGAAAAAATGCGAAAGATTGAAAATGTTGGTAAATGTGTGCAAAGAAAATTAATTAGCTTATAGGTATAAGCTTAGACTAAATAACTATAAGCTAATTGTGAATGCTAATACTGCCAGCTATCACACGTTACTAAATGTTACCTATCCAAAACTTACATTTGTGTATTTTTTAAATTTATTATCATTTTGTGCACAGAACATTTTCACCACTGGAACAGATTCTATTTCAATATTGACAGAATACCTTGATAAAATTATGATATGAAATTACAATTATTTATTTGAAAAACAGATTCATTTAATCATATATCAAATTGTAGAAAATTATAGTTCAAGCCGCATAGAAATGGTCTAAACTCATTTTTGAAATTTTTACATTTTCTCCGAACTTTCCGGCCCTTCGTCAACTATAGGTATAGACAGTTCAATGTTGTCGTTCGCTGTTTTCTATACCAAAAACGTTTTGGGGCGAAGTTTGGACAAGTTGACTATTTATATACTGCTATTGGGCAACATGTATAGACCCCGAGCCCCAGCTCCCTTGTAAATAAATTGGAAGCTCACCCCTGATTGAACATAAGGGTTTGTCCAAGACAGCTCGAATCCAAAAATTATTTTATGTTGACATATCATTTGTTCTCTAAATAATGTCTGTGGTAGACCATCCAAGGGTCTGTCATAGAAAGGGGGGTGGTGACTGATAGCATTGGGTGACAACAATAGGTTCTGAGACGAAATATTTTTCATTTATTCACTGTCATTTTAAGAGCACCGTTAGTATGTAACAGTATCGTATTTTACTTATAAATCCGCAGAAAATACTATAATAATATTTAAATTCATTTTTATTTTATAGTGAACACTTTGCGGGCCCAAGTTTAGGGATACTCTCTTATATAAGTTGTTTTATGTTCACTCCAAAGATTAACTGTGAATTGAAATTTAACGCAAGTGAAATCTCATAACATTCCATTATTTAAATTTGCCGCTGGAAAGTAAATGTTTATAGAAAATATATTATTAACATTCCCGATCGTCAATGGTAAATTCTCCATAAGCCAGTTCGAACGGATGTTCTCTGGTATACCAATCGTCTTCTCCATGTATTGACGCTCGGGTGTCTCAATTATCACCGCCTTCTTTATTGCATCAGCTACTGACAATACAGCACGATGCAGCAGCATGACATTTCAGTAAGCCGTGCAATATCAAGATGGTGCTTTACATGTAAACAGACAGTCTTGTCAAAATTGTGTGACATTTCAACTAAAAATTCGCTAAAAATAAATGACAATGAACACTCAGCCAATAAATCTGTAGTAGAATTGAATTATGACTGCCCTAACTTGATCAGAGTTGAAAATCGAGTGTTTTATATCGTATGATTTGTTGTTTTGCAGACAGCGGGTGTTGCCAACTATACAGACATCATGGCAATATTTCAATAGGTACTACAATAACTTTGGTACGTTCGTTGTTGAACAATCTCACACTTTATTCAGTAAATCCCACATAATGATTGTATTTAATTACATTTTATTTTTAAAACTAATTACTAAATAAAATCAGATTCAATAGTGTACTTGACTTGAGCCAGTAGCCTCAAATTAATCTTCAAGCGAGTGAATTAACTTTATCAGTGACCATGTAGCTGTTTTTAAATACTCCCATGGGGTCACTTTACCTGCCACTATCTACTAACGCAACGCCAGTACAATATGTTGACATTACTCCTGGCTGTCTAAGAATCTAGCTTATTAGAAACTGCTAACACAACCCATTAGGAGGCAGCTAATTAGACGACAGGCATTATTCACGCAGCCTGATAATGAACGAAGCGATGTCAAAGAGAGGCGCCAGAGGTGGCGCCACTTGGTGAGGGGAAAGGGGAGGGGGGGAGTTGCCCTTGCGGGCCCTCCCTTGCCCATTCAATAGGAATTAAAAGGGTTTCACAGGTTTATGCATTTTTGCTTTTCTGACAAATGTCAAACGTTCCTTCCTTTTCAATGATTCTTTTATAAAAAAAATTGCTATCTTTGAATTCATTGTGGGTAATTTTGTAAAAGCAATTATGTATATAATATCAATAAAATGTTACGTTATCCCTCTTTGTGCTAGGAAATTGTCTCTCATGTATGTATTTTCAAGTAATCAGCTTTTATATAATGTTATTCAAGGATTAAACAGGTTATAGATGGACTTCTGGGAAGTGGTAAAATGATCAGCTGATGATGGCAGAGTTACGTCATTGAAGATGTTATTTCATTAGTGCAATGACTTGTGTAGAGGCGGTCAAAGATCTGCTGGAATCATTTCACACGGTTTGCTATCAGTCACGTTGACTTTGTTTCTTGAGCAATGAAAGATTTCAGGGGAAAATTCGTTAAAAGGATGCGCGACTAAACTGCAATTTGTAAGATTGTGGCCGTCCTAGACTCTACAAGTACTCACCACGATACTCTTGTGCTTATTGAATTTTTGTGATTTTGCCTGTAACACTGTTCAACCGATCGATTTAAAATTTTTACACACATACTAAAGTCATGGGAAGCGCAACGGAAACGCACATGACAGGAAGTGGCCGAGTTTAGTGGATCAGTTTCTGTCACGTGTTTGCACAGTGCTATTCTCCTACCCTTTCTGCCAGGTTTACCTGTTATTCGGGGACGTTTAGTTACATATTTTTAGACGGAATTCAAACACTTTTACGTCTAATTGATAGTTATCACGTGTACTATATGTGTGCACACATATTTCGGGTGATATTGATGACATGGCACTTAAAAAATTGAATTATTATCGGATCTCTCAGACTGACTTTCCAATTGCAACAACGGCATATTCTTCCTTAATTGTACCAAAAATCAAAGTATGTATAGGTACTTAAATTATATTTTCCACATGTATTAACAAAACCACACATCATGAAAATTATTTATTGTATTATGGACCCACCTAGTTAATTTTTATTCAGTTCTTTATTTCAACAAACTATGATAGCCTGATCGGTATATAGGATCTATTGACAATATCTTTGAGGGCTATCAGTTGAATTATTCAAATCGAATTCACTTTTAAGTTTTAATAGATTAATTGTTTATTGCGTCTTACAGTATGAAGCTCCAAAATGTATATTTGTTTCTGAATAGTAACTATCTAAGTAACTATCTATGCATTTTATTGCTTTGCATGACTGTTTAATTCTCCACTGGAATAAATCAGTAATGAAAGCAAAAATAAAAATTAAGTTCTGATGAATGGGTTTAAATTGAAGGTTTCTTAAATAATAATTGTGGTGTAGTTCAATCAATAACGGCAATTGAGAATGTCAACACTCGAAGTGGTACGAAAATATGTCTTTGAATATTCCGTCCCGTTGGCAAATAGGAGCCGTCTTTTCACCCCATCGCATATTCTTATGAAAGGTACGGTCTACTATTTTTTTATACGTCTTTGTATATCGCATAAATTTAGTTTTCAGTTCCAGTTGTATAGTACAGCACTTTTATACTCACAAAATACCTAAATAGGTGCGAAATTCACTGAAACTCGCAATGTATGGCAGCTAAGACTAGAAGATATGATCAGTAAAACACATGGAAATAACGCTATCATGTATTATATTTAAATCTAATTGAACTAAATAAATAGTATAATATGTCAAACATTTGTGTGGATGAAAGGTGCGTGCAAATCAAATAATCAAATAACCGGAAGAAATACTAAAATAATCTCGGTTTAGTTGCACTTATTTAGCCCGTGTAGGCGGCCCGAAGTGAATGCTGATCCACCAAAGTCAAGTTCAAAAATCTACCACCAGATAGCGTATTCGAGCGCTGCGCGTCCCATCAATTCTGTGATTTTCTGAAAATAAAAACTGGAATTGTTTGACCGATCGACTTCAAGCTTTGCATGATCATCGGTACCAACATTTTAGGTGTGTTTGACTATTTTCCAGACAAATCTGTTAAGAACTTCAAGAGTTATTGCCAGTTAACTGCAATTTTAAACTTGTCTTGAATATTTGCAAATTTATTCAAATAATCTTGAGATATTTTATCACTGCACTCTTGACGCATCTGTTTCAAGGCCTGTAGAACAGCGTTTCGAAGGCTTGCTTATCAACGCGTTACACAGCATCACCCTGGTTTCTATGGTAACAGTAACAGACCTCAATCTTGTTTATTTTGCTGGGGAACATGCACTTTTTCAATAGTTTAATCGTATTTTAAATTTAAATACAGTTGTGAAAGAAAGATAATAAAAGAAAGACAGACATAGGATGAAATAAGATATGGATATATATCCAGACCAGAATATATAGAGAGATACTGATTTCTTATTTACAATTTTACTGAAAGCATCTGCCCCCCCCCCCCCCCCCCCCCCTCCCCCCCCAAGTTAGATTTTGGTCAACTGTCACTGTCAGATGGGATTGCCATATTGGAGGGCATTGACCACATCCCTTTCTACGACTGTGTTTATGAGAGTTTAATAATAAAAATTGCATACAAACATCTCATTAGTCATTATTTCATAGTCATCCACGATCATGAAATAATATAATTGAAATAAATTTCATCGCAATGAAGGAATTCTGAGAAATTGTGTAAGATTACTTACAATTTATTATGTAATTCGTCCAATAAAATGAAGAAAATATATTCATTTGAATTTTCATCCAAACATGTATAATATAATGTTTTAAATTTTATACCAGTTGAATAACTTGATACGGCATGCTCTGATTCTATATACTTTCTTCATTCTAAACTGTGATTGCATTTTAATCAGTGAAAGGTAATTGGTGCAAATACTGTAAAAATAATGCATATTCATATTATGCTTCTTACATAATTTTAATTTGAAAGTCACGTAGATGATAAAACTGTTGCATTATACATTCTGGATGACACCTCTAGTATAATTTACTGCTGAGTAGGTACATTTACTTTGTATAAATAAATTTAAATAAATGTGAAAGATTTTTAAAATTCTGTAATCAAAATGAAAAATAAAAAAAATAACGCTGGTAATGTTTGCTAATTTAATGTTTTGTTTTATTAATTATTATTTATTTAATTATTATAAATTAAATAATTATTCTTCATTGTTGTAATAACATAGTGATATCAATGAAATCTTACATCGTTGTCAAACAACAATGAACTTGAACAATGTGACACGCGGTGTTCTAGCGTTATTTCATGTGTTGATGTTGGCAGCAGTGTGGTTTCAACTCCGCCACTCGTTTGTTTCGCACTGTGCCATCGCCCAGTTGGGAGTATTGACTGGCGTGTTTCGGGAGGTCGATTACTCACTAAAACTAGCCTTATCGAACAGTGAAATATGTGTTTTTTAATTGAATTTGTTGTGATAAGTGACTGGAGACACAGTTTCTCTCGAGAATGTGTAAACTAGTGAGGAACGGCCGGCGGAGGGATATGCGGCCATTTTAGTTGGCGAGCGATGCGGCAACCGTGTGTATTCCGCCATCCGAAACAATCAAACTGTTATATTCCAGGTGCAACTCCTGGTATTTTCTGGTATACTCGGTGGTATTTATGAAATTAGTGCTATGTGATTGGTGAAGTTTACCGTGTGAGTGTTGTGGATTAATTGTGAAGTGTGTATTTTGTTTGTAAGTGTAATTCAAAATGAGGTAGGAGCTATGGATACCGAAGTGAAGCAGCGAAATCAAAGGAATCGTCGAAGAGAACGGGCTCAGCGGATGCAGCAAGCCCAGAGAGAAAGCAAAGGCAATGATGGGGACAGTGGCGAAGATGAATCTCCAGCTAGAGAAAAACCACAAAGACCTAATCGAAGAAAGAAATCAAAGGAACCACCTTTTGAAGAGGATATCATTGATGGATTTGCTATCTTAGCTTTCCGCACATATGAGGACCTCGAGGTAAGTGGTTTAGCGTTTTGTTTATTGACTTCACTATCTATTTGTGTCATTAATTAATTACGTCGATTATCTTATCAGTGCTGCACATAACTTGCCGGTGTTAGTTTTTGGTAGCAGGCCTATAGTCGGCATTTTAAACTCATCGAACGCCTGTCAAACTTGATCCTAAAAGTGATCAAATCATGAATACTCATAATTTGACATGCTGTTCAGGAATAGTTTCTCGATAAGTTAGGTACATTGAAGTGGTATGAAAATAAATTAGCTTCTTCGCCTCTGTGAATAGTTGCTCGAGCCAGAACTCTTTCAAGAAATAGACAATCCTTTGTTCATGAAACGTGTAGGCAGCTTGTTGGACCAGGTTTTCTCAGTTTTAATTACGAACAGTGGTTCGGTTGATTTCAATTAAACTGTAAACTTTATGTTCAGTCTTGTTGTGTTGAGACTTGAGAGACAACTTGTTACATGATATTATTTGCAAACAGCTGTCAAAAATGCATCGTCGGTTGAGAAATATCTGAGAGGAAGAAACTGTATGTTGGCAGTACTTGCTACTTGCTATTTAAACTCATGTCAAATTGTTTTTAAATGGCTTCTACACTGTTCTTCGTATTTCACAAGAATCAAGATGATTCAAGGAAATCGGTTAAATTCCACTGTCCTATTTGTTTGAATACAAATTTGAAAATTGTGAGAAACGGGTGTTTACAAATCATTATTAAAGTCTACAGTTCTCCAATGACTTGTAGTCGTAATTGTTTACATAATAATACCTACTGTTGTCACTTATTTTTCAAACACTTAGAAGCGAATCGTGTTTCCCGTACATGCTGTTATTATTCATTGACATAAATAAACATAATATCTAGTCCGATTATGTGCCGGTGCAATGCGTGCGATGGCTAATTTCAGTTTCACACTCGATTCTTCCGTCAGTTTTGCGGGTCTATTACCGTTGTGACGATAAATGATAATATCTCTGAGAGTGGGTGGGTTGTTCGAATGTTGTCCGAAAGCTAACAGTTCCCTTGACTGCGGTAATAAAAGCTAAGTGTTCTCGATCACCATGACAACCGAAGTGGACTGATTGATAATTGCTGGCAAGTTGAAGTAGAGTAGATCCAAAGTTTCGATCTGAATAAGTTAGAGTTGAGACAATCTGCCAGTGAGTTGTTGGTTAAAATACAGGATCAAGTAGGTAGCTGGAATTTCCATATAGGGCAACATTTTATTTTCACAAATGGAAACAAAACAATCAAAATCGGTGATTTTAAATCATCACTACCTATCAGTTTGTATTTCCAGAGAAGGGGAATAGAATAAAAAGTCTCAATTTCTTTGGTTAATTACACTTTAGAAAAACTAGGTCCAGATTTAATCTAGACGTCAAAGTAAACTTTTGACATTTTGAGCCGTCCAATAGCTTATTTGATTTATGGGTCCTCAGCTTGAATTGAATTGAATAAAATATTCCTATTTTGCTGTTCTAGGTCCAAATATAAAATAGGTTCAAGTCAAGTGTCTAGAAACATATTATTTTATTTTTATGTTTTATTGTGTTTGTTTTTTTACCTAACTGATCTTCTTGGTTTGATTGGTTGGGGATTGGGGAATAGGTATTAGGTCCTAGTAGATCAAGTTTGTTTTAGACAATTGCATTTATCTCCTCTGGGTTGGAATTGCGGTAGCAATTTCGTTTGCAATGAGATTTTGCCATAAGCTTTATACAGATTGCTATTCCGCCAGCAATCGAAAATAGTTGTAGAATCGCAACCCTGGGTAGTGTTGTTATGTAATAGTAACTCTCAATGATTTCAATACTTGCAGTTTCAACTCGACCAAAAGCAAGTTTTTATTTTGAATGATGGTACATTCTAAATCATGACGTCATTTCAACATATGTCGTTTTTATTAATGATAGGTATTTGCATCTCCCATGCAAAAAATCGAACCCTGTAATTGCGTCTCTATAGAGGCACATGCATACGGGCTGCAGTTCAAATTGCATTTTCTGAAAATTCGCAGCTGACGCTTACCAAAACTTGTCAGTTTCTCGTAAAATAGAGTTTGTATTGAGCACACTGGCAGCCGCTAGTTTGTTACTCAATACCTACCACACGACTAACGTATCCGGTGAACATGGGGTGGAATAGAAATAGTGGTCTTTACAATGCACTGAAGAATCTACATTACAAGAAGCCTGTGACAAAATGACACTCGCTGGCTTTCCACGTTCTCAGTTCTCTAACAATGTTACTGCATTACCGACATTGTTGTTTGTGCCATTCAAGTTTGCTAACTACCTAACTGAAGGATGGTCGTTCAAAGGCGACGTATTATAGTACTTTTTCAAGTAAACATTTATTTATTCAGTCGTCATGAAGATTTTTTTCAGGACGTTGTGCCCATTTCAATAAGGCTCCGGACGTTGGACGCATAATTTTACATTGTTTTCAAAAGAAGTGTATGTATAGTTCTATTTATGACATTTTATTAAACTTCATACACATTCCGTTCATAACCATTCCATTCCAACACACAACCTAGTGGACACATGATTTCAAAACATTTGCCTGTCTACTTGTATGCTGTTGTACAATGTTCGGAATAGTTATCGGCAGCATATTGGTACTACAAATCCAGATGCCAGATCTTACTCTGGCAGTAAGATCTAGGAATTTAGGGCACAAATGTGTACATATTTTATAACTTATGTTGGTATTGTAGTTTTCTGTACTATCTACTCCACGAGTGAAGGGACAATCTAATAAATTGGATCAATTTCATGGGACGTATCACGATTCACGTTGTCGTCCACTTGAAGTCTGGTAAAGCAGAATTACATGGCCAATACTGCGAATTTCCCGTCTTTTATTACATCTAGGTATCTTTTGTACACTGACGCGATTTGCACATTTTCCCATGAGATATATTGCTTAATTTCTTTGGGCCTTGGATGCACTTATAAGATGCATTGTAAGTGCATCTTGTAAGATGCACTTGCAAAAAAATAGGTACTAGCGGGGTACTAGTAGGACGCCACTTTTATGTGGATCGTTCAACTTTTACCACAAAAGTATTTACCTAAATCCCATCCCTAACCAGAATGGTTCTATTTTTTCGCTTTAAGTAGTACCTAAATGAAAACAAATGAAATGAAATTATGCAAGAAATGAAGACATTATCTCGTGATCCAAAAGATTATTGGCAAGCGTCTCTTTCCTACAGTGTCTGCTACAATGTAGATACCTACTCTACATTCACATTGTTTTAATTACGTTGTAAAAATCACGTCTGCACGTGCAATTAATAACGACAAATTAATTAGCGGCTTCTCTGGGCCGACGTGTACGCATCTCGCAGCAATTTCGCGCCGGCATGTTGGCTACATTGCAGGAACCGTGCGCGCCATCTATGTGTGGCACGAGTTAGTGATGAATGGTGATTGCTGCAGCTTCACAGAGGAATTATAATTTAGCTTCGGGTGAGCTAATGAGCTAAAACAAGAGATCTCTAGCTGCTTTTAGAGAACTGGCCGTAGCGTTTTGTATAAGGTTACCTGAGATGTGTTGGAGTGATGTCGGGTACATGAAGAAAATACATTTCAATTAGCGAACGTTTAGAATGGTTGTTTGGCTCAACTTTTTAATTTGATCACTTGGTCTGTGAAGATCCGATAAAGTTATTGGCAGGATTAAGTTAGTACAGAATCTCCAAATCTTTGGGATTTTATCGGAAATAAATGTTCGAACAGCCGTACGATTTTATCATGTGAAGGATGGGGGGGGGGGGGGGGGGGGGGGGTTGGAAAACCGGAAAAACCACTTGCACTTGTCAGTTTTCAATCCGCGTTTTGAAAGGGGAGATAATTTTCTTGTACATTGTATTAGAAAATTGAGAGTAAACAACTTACCTACCTATTATCAACATGTTCAGTAGTAGGTACCTATCTAGAATTTTTTTGGGTGATAGCTTGTTTTGCATAGCCCCAGGCCATGTTACAGTCGGTCTTCCACATAGATTTTTGCTATTATGAATTATGATGCTTTCGTGAAAATATAACATCTGTTGCCTAAATGGATTTAAAAAGCGAACGAAAATGTTACCTTTACTCTTTGACTCGTGTATTTTATTGGCTGTAAAGTAGAAGATGATGAAGGGTGTCGAACGTATTTCATTGTCAGAAGAGACCCTCTTTTACTGGCCGTTTCGTATAAAAGTAGACAATGAATTGATGTTTTAGGGGAAGAGGATTTCCATAGCCCCACGATCTGGATGGAGAGTTGTTTATTTACATTCTCGGTTGTTGTTTTTTGTCCATGCAAGTCTGAAGGTGATCAGTCATAAAGGTAATTAATTGTAAGTTAGTCTCTGAATTGGAACTAATTGAGAGGAAATGACTGATTGCTTTTGTCTGAAGAGGGCGGGAGTTTACAGAACTTTAAAAAAACGTAATATTTATTATTCGGTAATATCCTACCGATAGTACACTAGGTACCTAGAAAGTACCTATAGGTACCTATTAGTTAGATCCATGCAAATTAATCGTACCTACAATCATTTTCTTGAATTAGGGAATTTCTTACTCACTTCCTCATTATTTCGTTGTTAATCGATAATGTTATATAATATGTGTTTTATGGAAGATTTGACTAACTTGTCTAAATACATGTTTTGGTGTTTTACGACTCATCTCTTACTGATAAGCTTTTACAGCTTTGCAGGCTCTTGAAAAAATGGCCTCAATAAACGTTTACTCCGTGTACCTAATCTAGTGTAATTGAAATGTAGGCTACTACTTAGAGATTAGAATGAGATGCATGCACATGATTTTACTACATTTCTAAATATAGATTGTTCCTGTTGATATATTTAAATTACATATTATACGCTATACACTACATCCTGAGTTACAGGAATCAATCTATTGAATCAGGACTACAGATCAAGAGTCGAGACAAACTTCTAATAACATGTTTGAAACCAATATTCTCCGTACCTAATAATATTGTTCTCACTCAGGCGTGTAGGGGGGGATTTTCCCCCCATCCCCCCTCTGATTCAATTCCCCTCCCTATGTTCTTATACATTTATGTGTCAAGAAAAAAATTTGCTTGAAAGTGTTAAAATCGCGTAGAAATGCACCAAATTGATGTCTGAAATTAAAAAAAAATCCGGGGCTGTGCGCCCCTGACCCGCATTTTTCTGGGAAATTTAGTTCCTACGCGCCTGTTCTCACTCCTTATCACACTCAATTCTCAGTCATTTATTGTTTTCATTTGATCTCGAATCTTGATTTAAAACCCTGGTACCTACTACCTAGGTAATTAGTCTTTAAGTTTTACATATTCATTCGATATCCATGTTAATCTGACATCCCCGTGTAAAATTGGCCCAATAATTCTTGTCTTGGTAGGCACTGTAAAAACTTATTGCGATACAGCAGCTCATGTGTTTTATCATTCTTTTATCGACCATTACATACTTAAAAAATGTTATCTACGGACAAAGTACCTACCTAATTGCTAAAGTAATGAAGTATGCCGCTGCTTTATAAACTTTTGTTACACAGTAATTAATTCCCCTAATTTGTTGCGAACAAGTTTGAGAAATGCACTCTGTGCAACTCGCGTTCCATACATGGGCGCCCACAGGATTTCTGCCAGGCGGGGGCAGGTCATGGGTAACAATATTTTACAAGGTTAAGGGGGGTGTGGGGAGCGCGCCCCCCACCCTGCCCCGCAGGGCGTTTTTTGGTTTTTGGACACCTTGAAATCAATTTTGAGACGTTTTGAGGTGTATTTTGTTGAAATATTAAATATTTTTTAATTATTGCACTTTGGGGTGGTGGGGGACATGTTCAAAACTGCCCCGCAGGGCATTTTTTTGATTTTTTACACTGAAATCAATTTTTTTTTAGTTCTTTTGATTACAAAATGATACTTTACGTTAAACCCCATACAATTTTTATGTTTTCCTGACATCCAGGGGGGGGGGCAAGCGCCCCCCCTTGCCCCCCCCTGCGGGCGCCCATGGTTCCATATTGTTCGAGCAACATTATAGTTGCGAAGTCTGCTACGGAAACATGCACCCGAGTTGATGAATGCAGATGCGAAGCAGCCGGGCTGTCACGTATGCAGCTCAGGGCATGGGGCTCTGATTATTTAATGACATATTAATGCCGTCTTGTTTTTCAATGGCCTTTGCGAATGCAGTTCCTGTCAATTACTTCGAACACTTTATCCATATAATTTGCGAGATGTTTAAAACCATTTTACGTATACGAGATACAGAGGAATCGATAATGGATGACAGGGTAATTGATGTGATGTTTTTTAAAAGTCGACTGTACCAAGAGGTAGATTCTTGTTGTTACTTTTCGTGTACTTGTATATCCTTTCAACCTGTAAAATTAATTACAATTTGTGTAAAATAGGTAATAAGTTCAGCTGTTTGGTTAACCAAAAATAAATTAGGACAATAGGATCTTTTAACTTTTTTTTGGTCAAAAATAGCTTAATATCTATCCCAAATTTTTCACCGATGAGTGAGTATTAGAAGCTTGGACACAAATCTTAAATTCATGTGGACGGTCTTTTTTCTTAGGTCAATCCAAGAACTAGGTAGGTACCCATATTTTACTACCCTTGGTAGGTACCTATGCATTGTTCGTTATTTTTCAAATTTGTAATAATTTACATGCATGATTTAAAGGTTTACAAGAGATAAAATCACAAGAATGTATCTGTGGGTACTAAAGCCGACTCTTAAAGTACTATACATTTAATGATTTGCTATTGATTCCTTTCCCCAGGAGCAGGGTAATCTTGGGCATTTAAACTGGTTCCATATAAGTCCTGTAGATCTCTTTCTATTCACGAGTGTATCTCTAGGTGCTTAATAATCACATACTGATTTACGATCAATTATCTGCGTAGAAGACAAATGAAAGGTGAGGAATTTGGCTGAGGTGGACCTCTGGTCATGTGGGTTATGTGAACTCAACTCTGTCTAGGCCTGCCATGTCGGCACCTCACCCCCTTTCAGTTTCAACTTTCAACCAATCGTTTGCAACCAGTGGCGTGCGGATATGTCTGGTCATGTGGGTTATGAACTCAACTCTGTCTAGGCCTGCCATGTCCGCACCTCACCCCCTTTCAGTTTCAACTTTCAACCAATTGTTTACAACCAGTGGCGTGCGGATATGTCTAGTTCCAGTTGCCACCGAGTTCAACGCAACATTTTTGTATCCACTTAAGGCCTTTCCCCAAATTTCAATCTTTACAGTTTACACCATTTTTGTTAACAATTACCTACATGTACGCACCTACTACATGACCATTCGTTGTCACAAATTTTGTTTATTGAAACCGAAAGTTTATATTCTTATTTCTCGTCGTACGCCTAGAATTTTGCTCCAATGGTTTCGAGCTCGATTCTGCGGCCCAGTTTTTCAGTGGTTTTTCTTTAAGCAAATGACGGGAAGGTTCCAGACTATTAATAGGCCTCCACCCTATCATAATCATTAATCCGTCGCCATTGGCATAGTCGCAAAATAGTACGACTATGAAGTATGAACAACATTAAAAATAGTCGTTAACGCCCTCGTAAGTGGTCTACAATTGGCGATATTTCTCACACTTGTCATCTAGGTAGTTGATCGTCGTCAATTTCGTTTATTGAAACCGAAAGTTGTCTATTTCTTGTAGGTAACATCCTTTCTTCAAGGCAACGTCATTCATTGGTATCGAAATCAAGATGGCCGTCACCTCGAGCGAAGATCTAAAATAAAGTAACTAGAAGAATATGACAGTAGCCTCTTCTTAGTTTATTATTAATCGTATTCCATACCTGCGAGCAGGAGATTAATTGGCTTGGATCACGCAAGGGGTTTCGCAGAATTCCCATCCGATAAGCTCAGTCGGAGAATAATAACCCAGAGAGGAAGACCCGAGTGGATCATTGCTAGTTTAAATCCCTGAACTGGAGTTCAAATAGCCCTTGTCGTATTGTACCAGAGCAGGTGCTCTTGAAAGATGAAATGGAGCAATCAATAGCCCCGAGATGTTACCTTTAAAACTTTCTATTATTTACTGTGTGTATGTTTAGTCGATCTTCATAAAAAGTATCCTTAAAAGTAAACGTGGGTTTGTTTTTTTATGTGGAGCTACCAACTGCTCGCTCATTAGTTAACTACGTAATTAACGAATTAACGCCGGGGTCACGTACCTGCACTCACGTTCTTCAAATTATCGAGAATTCTCGTGAA
This sequence comes from Leuctra nigra, assembly GCA_934045905.1. NCBI lineage: Eukaryota > Metazoa > Arthropoda > Insecta > Plecoptera > Leuctridae > Leuctra > Leuctra nigra. The sequence goes on from OW203761.1 coordinate 48,838,699, forward strand.
AAATCATAATCCGTGTCGGTTTACGTCAAGCGAATGTCGTAAACTGCAACAATCTAGAACCATATAACTGCATACATATAGAAAGAGCTTCATTTTGTGGCTTGAGTTTGGTAGGTACCTACAATCGGGATGAAATTATGTTTCTAATTTCTTTTGTTATCAGTAGTATTTTTAATTCGATTTTAAAACTTACTAGTGAACTCTGAAGTATTTATGAATTGGAGAAATTGTAATTTAATCGGAGGTTCCCTAATAGGAAGGGTGTTTTGATATGGAGATTGCATCGGTAAGGGTGAAAGTGGTGTGTATGAAGATACAATTTTAAACCTTATTGAATTACATGGAAATCGTTTCACCCCCTTTAAGGGGAATTTCTTAAATTTAATCTCTCATCTTGACAAAATTGTGCACTGTCCGACATGAATTGTGGTTCCAGGCTAACTCTTCTATTCCAGTGGCTGCTCATTGCAACTGGGGATGGAGAGGTTTGCTATTTAAATATTGCCTGTTCAAAGTTATGACAGTACACATGTAGCATGCCAAGTTGTAAGGTAAATATGTGAGAGCTGTTATTCGTGGAATTAATGTGTGTGCTAAAAACATTGGCATTTGTTGTGACAACATCAGTTCAATGATATTATGACACTTTCTATGCGCCTCACTCACACTTCATTGAATCGATTTCATTAGACATCTTAGAGCTAATTGACAATAATTAATAGTTTTATTAACAGCTTTTCTGATTTTTCTACTACTTTTCTTGAATGTGTGCTCTGCATTTTGTTGACTATCCGGGTAGAAGTTCGAATTCAATTCATGGGTTTATCTAAAAATTTAGAACATGAAGGTAGGTCACACAACACTTATGTGTCGATCAGATACAAGTAAGGGTTACATTAGAAATCAGTTTACTTATCCCGTGATACACGCCAAATCAACACAATGTCGAATGTTTATACTGTTTGAGCAGCTGAGCTGTATGAAAAATGACATTCAAGCTGAAAATTCTCAAAAATTAGAAGAAAGAAACTTTTATGATATATTAGTAAGTAGTAACAGATCTTTAATTTTAATAGCTGGGCCCTTTCTCGAATGAAATCAAAGTACAATGTTAGCCCACAAAATCATTCCATTTTCTCATGGCAATTTGATTAAAACAATACATGCATCAGAATCCATTTGTATTCTGGAAGTGTAACCATTTAGAAGGAGGTCTTCACCATTAAATACATCGTTAAATGAACACTTCCCTTTCCGCTCCGACCTCAAAACACTCTGGAATCATAGCAGATTATTACTTAGTTTTCAAGTAATCTCAAACCACGACTCAAGCGAGCATTATTATATGAATCTCATCAGTAAAGTGGTAATTGCTTTTTTCAATCTTCATTTACCACTGAGCTTTGCGGATTAACTTTTCATCGCTCTGTCTTCTTACCATGCGCGACTTCCGTTCACACTCGTTTGCCATTCCTGTGCTGTGAATAAGCTGGCTTCTGTTGACCTTGTTACTCTGCCAAAATATGCACACGTTCGCGCGCCGCGCCAAATGAAGGCCAATTATTCCGTGGAAGAGGTTTCGCCTTTATTGCAGAGTCATTGCATCCCCTCGCCACCTAGGTTGTGCTGTTTAGGTGGATCAAGAGTTATGTGGCTTATTTTTAGAAGGAAATGTAAGGTGGGCACGACAAATAGAAAATTAGGTACCTTTTTTGTACCTATTTGTTATTTCAAAATCTGCCAGTGAAAAATTGGTAAAACTTTTACATTCACATACCTACGTAAGAGCTTTAATTTTCTTGGGGTTTGCAAGTATTTTTGTCCTGAAATTAAATTGATATTCAGATGTTGAGAGAAGGGCCTAATATTCCGAAAACTTTTTTTTATACCAAAATGTTTATATCATTTTTTTGAAAGGGTCGGTAGGAAGTGGTTCAACATTTTACGACTTTAACATTTACTAAGTAGTAACTAAGGACTACATTCCATCCTGAAAGCACACACATTAAATCCGATTTTTTTTATAAAATATAGGAACCGTTATAGTGAAATTGAAAGGCATGCAATAATTTTGCCATCACCGACACTTCCCGACGACTGACATCCACACACACAACTATTTTAAATTGAGGTATTTCACCTAAGTATATTGTCGTGTCTACTTTTCAATTCATGTGATGTATTCAACTATAAAGAATCATCTTCTCTGTTTTTAGTACTCCGTTAGGTACTTTTCATCCGCAACGTCGGTGCGAAAGTGTTCGTTAGACTGTGAGGCTCGCACTCCTGACGGCTTCACCAAGCGAAACCTCTGCTAAAGAAGAGACACCCCCGACTCTCTACTAAGTAAGGGGTTCTGGAGTAATGCCAGTCTAACCCCTGCCCACCCAACCACCCCCCGTCCCAGTGGCTTTTAAGTGCCAGGGGTTGCCGACCCCCCCTCCCCCTACCGTCTTTATGAATGTGTAATCGCTGCTACATTGCAGTATGGCGCCTTCAATGTTCATAGGAAGCCTGACAAGTTATTCTTTTGATGAATTGTTTTTGTCACGTTCATTGATTAAGTTTGTGTAGCACGTGCTCATCTGGATTTCAATAATGCAATAATCCTTAGAGGAAAAAAAACTTGTAATTTTAAAGAATCATAAAGCGAAAATAATTTGACAGATGTTTTGCCAGCACAAGTTTTTAAATTGACACAACTGTCTAGTATGTTTCTTGTACTAATTTGTCTGACAAGTCAATCTATCTTTGGCTTGATGGCCAGTTATTATTCGGTAGCTAATCTATTAGTGAATTATGTAGTTCTCTACCTACTTGAAAATTAATTTATTTCGTAGTTGTTTTTAGGCTTCGATCGCTAACGAGGACGTGCATACAAATCACAAATATACATGTGAAGTTTTTAGACAACAATGTAGAGTAGCAGTGTTTGTAATATAAATTAGCAACAATTATCATGAAATGCAGACTTAACAACCTTGGCATATAGAGTAGGTCCATAAAGTGTCTTGGTACCAACATTTGCTTTTTTTAATACATTCTTATTATTCTATTTTGTATTCGTGAAGAGGTACTAATTTCTGTGTGTGCCTACTATCTGCACCACTGGAGGGAGGGACATGGGTTCACACATGATTATCACGGATGATAGCGCGCCAGTTTGCACGCCCCAACATTTTCACGCAGTAGATTTATTTCTGTGTTCCTACAAGAATTAATCACTATTTCACAATCAAGTCCAACAAAAAGTCATGAACTGAAAGGTAAATGTGTTAAAATCTATTTTCACAAAGAACTGAATGAGATTAAAAAACAAGAGAAATGTGAGTTGGTATAAAAACAAATAAAGTCAATAATAAAATGTGTTTTTTAAATTAATTCACAAGTTTTTCTTGTTTATCTGAGTGACAAGTATATTTTTTGGCAGGTAATTTGTAAATTAGTAGGCACAGTTCATCGTGTCGTGGTATAGAGGCACTTCAATTTTATACAAAATAGAAAAGTTGCTTGCAAGCCATAATTATTGTTGCATTATTTGTCAAGTTAGCGCTCCCTGTATTGTATTACAATTAAATTGAATGTACAACTACATGAATGAACACTCTAACAATACGCTTTTCAGTAATGAATTAACTTGTCTCTAAAACGTCCCTGCTTTGAAATGAATCTGCTTTGATTATCTGTCGGAGTTTTGACGCGCGGGGGGCAGTGAAATGCTGATTGTCTCTCCCATAGCGCCCTCACGCAATGCACCACCACGCTTCGATGCACTACACAGGTAATTGCCGACCACACACGGCAGCGCGATCAATACATGCCAACACTTAGGCACGGCGAGATATGATCGGCGATGGCATTGTTGTGCAAATGATATGCGAGGAGGAAATGCGTTGATAGTGAGATGTTTTTGTGCGCGATGGCTGATTTACATACGCGGGAGTGAAGACAAAATCATGGTATTTACGGCATTATTTTTGACAAATTTCAAATTAGTTTTAACAATTCAATAATTTTTAAGTTCTTGAGCCATTTTGCCGAAAATTTATAAAATACCTACCTATACAATTTATTGGTCTCAAATAACCATCAAAATTTTAAGTGGTTCGGGCAAACGGTTGATTTTCAAGTTTCAGCCAATCAGTGCGGCAATTTTTTTGCCAAATTTCAAAAAGCTTAAAATGTCAATAATTTTTATATTTCTTGAGCTATTTCGCCGAAAATGTATTTGAAATATGATACCAATGGTCTCAATAACCATGCAAAATTTTAAGTGGTTCGGGCAAGCGGTTGATTTTCAAGTTTCAACCAATCAGATGATTTTGCTCAATAACTTATAACATTAATGTGTATTCATAATTGACGATCAATAGATTGGTTGATCGGTGTGACCTGGGCGGTGCCTAACATAAAAGTGCTCTGACCATAATAACGCTCTGTCTGGAATTGACGTTTATGCATCTATTATGGCGTACTTTTCTCCAGAGCTACAATTTACATAACCTCACAAATCGTGGCGTACTTCACGGTTCATTGATTCTGAAGTTTATCTGTCAATAGTTGGTAGCTCTGCGTGGCTCGCGAAGTACCAACCTATAGGAGATCGTCTCGGGAAGATTTGGAGTCAGGACTCCTGAGATCAAATGTAGGCGGTGATGTGCCTATTAGCTATTTAGCATAGTTCTTTCCTATGCTATTAGCACAGGAAGGGAGGGGCTCTAGTTGCTTATTAGTACATGTAGTTCGGCCTTCGCGGAGTGTACTAATAATGCGGGTGCATAGGGATTATGTGATAACACTAATCTATCATATCTTTAGGTAGCTTATTTTTTATCCCGCTAGTTTGAAATTCAGGTTAAATAACTAGAATGTAGCAGTAGATTGAAAGATATTACTATGCAGTATTCTGAAACATTCTATTGTTTAAAAATGACTAAGTTTGATATCAAACCCCGCAGGGTATATATTTTATCAATTATATCTTCATATTCATACGTTTCGAAATGGAATAACCGTTATCGTTCACCGATTTAACGAACTCGGAACAAAATTAAACACTCGCGTTCGTCGAATTGGTCGAATAACTCTAATGTAGCCCATGGGAAAGATAACTATCCGGGTTATTCGACGGTTAATATTTTATTTTGAGGTCGTAAAAGCCGAACCACGGTGGATTATGGTAGTACAAGAGTAAATTGACGATAATCAGCAATCCAAGTGTACACACTAAATTACACGGATCGATTTATTGAATTGAGATTAGGTCTTGAACCAAAGTATTATAATAAAAGGCAAGTATATTTCTTTTTTCTTTTGCTTAGTTAGCTTTGCTGTGTTTTACATTTTCACATTGGTGAAGTACTGAATAAAAACATACAATAATTAGTAAAAGAAAGACGAAACACAAAAGGTGAAACACAAAAGCATAGAGAGAGACAGAGAAATAAGCAACGGAAAACAGTAGCAGACACATAAAAATAAACTCGACGAAAAAGCTGTCGCAAAAGAACGAGGATACTGGTCAGTCATTGATGTGTCCCTATTGATTCGCAGGCGTACGTCCCGCAGTGGCGCGGCATTTCATTCATGGCATTGTGAGTTAGTGGTCATCAGCGGTCGCGGCTTGTAATGTGGCCTGTGCGGATGATTTGTAGCACCCACACTAGTGGCGCGGAGTGGACGTGTGGGTGTTGGAATGCGTGCCTTCCTGTCCCGTCCCAGTGTGCACATTCGCGTTGTCACGAGCTGATGTGTCCCTATTGATTCGCAGGCGTACGTCCCGCAGTGGCGAGGTGTTTCATTCATGGCATTGTGAGTTAGTGGTCATCAGCGGTCGCGGCTTGTAATGTGGCCTGTGCGGATGATTTGTAGCACCCACACTAGTGGCGCGGAGTGGACGTGTGGGTGTTGGAATGCGTGCCTTCCTGTCCCGTCCCAGTGTGCACATTCGCGTTGTCACGAGCTGATGTGTCCCTATTGATTCGCAGGCTTACGTCCCGCAGTGGCGAGGCGTTTCATTCATGGCATTGTGAGTTAGTGGTCATCAGCGGTCGCGGCTTGTAATGTGGCCTGTGCGGATGATTTGTAGCACCCACACTAGTGGCGTGGAGTGGACGTGTGGGTGTTGGAATGCGTGCCTTCCTGTCCCGTCCCAGTGTGCACATTCGCGTTGTCACGAGCTGATGTGTCCCTATTGATTCGCAGGCTTACGTCCCGCAGTGGCGCGGCGTTTCATTCATGGCATTGTGAGTTAGTGGTCAGCAGCGGTCGCGGCTTGTAATGTGGCCTGTGCGGATGATTTGTAGCACCCACACTAGTGGCGCGGAGTGGACGTGTGGGTGTTGGAATGCGTGCCTTCCTGTCCCGTCCCAGTGTGCACATTCGCGTTGTCACGAGCTGATGTGTCCCTATTGATTCGCAGGCGTACGTCCCGCAGTGGCGAGGCGTTTCATTCATGGCATTGTGAGTTAGTGGTCATCAGCGGTCGCGGCTTGTAATGTGGCCTGTGCGGATGATTTGTAGCACCCACACTAGTGGCGCGGAGTGGACGTGTGGGTGTTGGAATGCGTGCCTTCCTGTCCCGTCCCAGTGTGCACATTCGCGTTGTCACGAGCTGATGTGTCCCTATTGATTCGCAGGCTTACGTCCCGCAGTGGCGAGGCGTTTCATTCATGGCATTGTGAGTTAGTGGTCAGCAGCGGTCGCGGCTTGTAATGTGGCCTGTGCGGATGATTTGTAGCACCCACACTAGTGGCGCGGAGTGGACGTGTGGGTGTTGGAATGCGTGCCTTCCTGTCCCGTCCCAGTGTGCACATTCGCGTTGTCACGAGCTGATGTGTCCCTATTGATTCGCAGGCGTACGTCCCGCAGTGGCGAGGTGTTTCATTCATGGCATTGTGAGTTAGTGGTCATCAGCGGTCGCGGCTTGTAATGTGGCCTGTGCGGATGATTTGTAGCACCCACACTAGTGGCGTGGAGTGGACGTGTGGGTGTTGGAATGCGTGCCTTCCTGTCCCGTCCCAGTGTGCACATTCGCGTTGTCACGAGCTGATGTGTCCCTATTGATTCGCAGGCGTACGTCCCGCAGTGGCGAGGTGTTTCATTCATGGCATTGTGAGTTAGTGGTCATCAGCGGTCGCGGCTTGTAATGTGGCCTTTGCGGATGATTTGTAGCACCCACACTAGTGGCGTGGAGTGGACGTGTGGGTGTTGGAATGCGTGCCTTCCTGTCCCGTCCCAGTGTGCACATTCGCGTTGTCACGAGCTGATGTGTCCCTATTGATTCGCAGGCTTACGTCCCGCAGTGGCGCGGCGTTTCATTCATGGCATTGTGAGTTAGTGGTCAGCAGCGGTCGCGGCTTGTAATGTGGCCTGTGCGGATGATTTGTAGCACCCACACTAGTGGCGCGGAGTGGACGTGTGGGTGTTGGAATGCGTGCCTTCCTGTCCCGTCCCAGTGTGCACATTCGCGTTGTCACGAGCTGATGTGTCCCTATTGATTCGCAGGCTTACGTCCCGCAGTGGCGCGGCGTTTCATTCATGGCATTGTGAGTTAGTGGTCAGCAGCGGTCGCGGCTTGTAATGTGGCCTGTGCGGATGATTTGTAGCACCCACACTAGTGGCGCGGAGTGGACGTGTGGGTGTTGGAATGCGTGCCTTCCTGTCCCGTCCCAGTGTGCACATTCGCGTTGTCACGAGCTGATGTGTCCCTATTGATTCGCAGGCGTACGTCCCGCAGTGGCGAGGTGTTTCATTCATGGCATTGTGAGTTAGTGGTCATCAGCGGTCGCGGCTTGTAATGTGGCCTGTGCGGATGATTTGTAGCACCCACACTAGTGGCGCGGAGTGGACGTGTGGGTGTTGGAATGCGTGCCTTCCTGTCCCGTCCCAGTGTGCACATTCGCGTTGTCACGAGCTGATGTGTCCCTATTGATTCGCAGGCGTACGTCCCGCAGTGGCGAGGTGTTTCATTCATGGCATTGTGAGTTAGTGGTCATCAGCGGTCGCGGCTTGTAATGCGGCCTGTGCGGATGATTTGTAGCACCCACACTAGTGGCGCGGAGTGGACGTGTGGGTGTTGGAATGCGTGCCTTCCTGTCCCGTCCCAGTGTGCACATTCGCGTCTTCATCGGAGCTGATGTGTCCCTATTGATTCGCAGGCGTACGTCCCGCAGTGGCGAGGCGTTTCATTCATGGCATTGTGAGTTAGTGGTCATCAGCGGTCGCGGCTTGTAATGTGGCCTGTGCGGATGATTTGTAGCACCCACACTAGTGGCGCGGAGTGGACGTGTGGGTGTTGGAATGCGTGCCTTCCTGTCCCGTCCCAGTGTGCACATTCGCGTCTTCATCGGAGCTGATGTGTCCCTATTGATTCGCAGGCGTACGTCCCGCAGTGGCGAGGCGTTTCATTCATGGCATTGTGAGTTAGTGGTCATCAGCGGTCGCGGCTTGTAATGTGGCCTGTGCGGATGATTTGTAGCACCCACACTAGTGGCGCGGAGTGGACGTGTGGGTGTTGGAATGCGTGCCTTCCTGTCCCGTCCCAGTGTGCACATTCGCGTCTTCATCGGAGCTGGCCAGGGTACTTGACTGACTACTCGGACTCTTGCGATACTCGTTTCTTGGCTTTCACAGAGAATTAGTTTTTATTGTGGGGAGGTTTCTGCTATTGTTGCTTGTTTTGCGTCTCTCTAATTATTGTATGTTTTTGTGTCTATGCTATTATTTTTATTTGCGAGTATTTCATTACTTATTGTCTTTCTTTCTGCCAATTATTGTGGACGTACCTATACTTGTGTCATGTGTGTCCCTGCTATTGTTTTTCTTTTCTGGTATTCTTCTCTCGAATAACTGATCGGTTTTGTGTTCCTACTAAATTGTTTTATTGAGTGCTGTTGTTTCCACTATTGTTTTTCTGTGCTTGTATTTCTTCTCTCTAACTAGTGTAATTTTGTGTGTCGTTTGTTTTTTGTTCTGCTATTGTTATGCATTGATTATCCCTCTTAGTTTGGTTTTTCTTCCCCCCTTGTGTCTTGTCCTGTGCTCTCTCGTGTATGGGCGTTCTGTTTTACCTTCTCTCTCTCTTGCTCTCTCTCTCTTCCTCTCTCTTCCTGCCTCTACAATCAGGATCAATATTCGATCTCTGTCATGTGATGGGATACGGAATGAGTTTTGCCTCTCCTCATGGTAACACGCTTTTGATGCGGTTCGATTGACATTTCACCAGAACTTGAGAGTCTTCCTTGCGTAGAACAATTTTCGGAAACATTTTTTCGATAGTTATCTTGATCTTTAAAAATCTTTATGTATCCTAATCTCTGGTACTGGATCCACAAAGAAGTATTATCTCCTAATTATCTATTATATTATCTTTCATTTAACACAGTGTTTTTGTAATTAAATCAAAATCAGATAGCAGATAATTCGTTTTATGTATCCAGCTCCTGGATAGTACTGATTTTGCAGACACTTCAACTCTCTTCTACTTATTTTTTTGCTGGTAATCGTCCACACTTTCTTCATTATTGTTATGTTCTGAACGGATTCACTTTCATTTGAACCAAGATCCACCTGCTGTATTAGAATGCATCTCGCTTCGTGTCCATATGGACTTGATATCTACTTCTTGATGTCGGCTTGAAACCCCTCGAGGCTTCTCTACTCCTAAATTAGTAGTAAATTATATGGCCTGCTTTTTTCCACTGCATGCGTCTACGTCTTCGTATGATTCACTCTGCCTTCTCAGTCATAGAAAAGCATCTCCAAGACTTCGAATTCGTTTAGCAACGGAATTCCACAAGTTATATCACTTTGTCGATTCCGTTTGGTAGCCGGGTTCTTGTGAATACAGTTTTAGATAATAGTCCATGTGAAATATCTTCGGGTCCGATTAATTCGGATTCGCGAAGCTCCCCCCTTCCCCTCTCCCCCCGAGGAGACGGCGGATCGTTCACGATGGAAGGTATGTCGACGACGGACGGACGTCCCGCGAGGCTGCGCTGAGTTTGTATGGCATTTCTTTTGTTAGTTTTTGAGCCGTGGTTTTCGGTAGCTCGCTCGGTTGCGTGGCCCATGCAACTGAGAGAGACAGAACACACAAGGCAATCTTCTCTAAACCTACTATCAAGAGATCTCGATTACATATTTTATACACCGTCGAAAAAGAAAATCGGTTCTCTCCCTCGATAGACCTATATTTCATTATTGAAACGTTTTTTTTTTACATCGTGTGGAATTTGACGTCGATTTAGTTTCAGTCAGGTAAATGAATGGCAGAGAGGGTTGTCGCGACCAATTAACTAACTCGAGTGTCATTATGTTTTCAATTAATTAATCTGGTAGTTTTCATCGATCGACCACGTGCACTCTGCCGGCATTCCTGGCGCGTCTGACCCTGGGTCTCTGCAGGGGGCTTGGAAGTGTTCTCGGCGGTGGGTGGCCGGGACAGTTCGCCTGGAATTCCGCCTGTTTGACTCATACTCTCGAGAGCCTGTGTATCCACTTTCAATGTTGTCTGGTATGCGTGTTTGTTTTATTTACCCCCGACCTGTTTGTTTGTCTAAGCGGGTTCAATTTAAACGCTCAGACGCTAGATGTGAAGTCCCCCACCTGAAGAATCAAATCCCGGCGTGATCCTGTGGCGGAGGCTGGATGAGATGGGGATATATGACGGAATAAATATGTCTTGGGAAAGATAGCAAATTGAGTCCCGATTCACTGGCTTTATCACACGGAATATTTGATTTATTAAATAACCTCTTTAAAACAAATTACACACTTATACATATAAATGATTGATTTCGGATTTATAGCCGTAGTGAACGAGAAATCAACAGGGATAAATTTGAATATATTGACATGAGTGTTGTAGAAATTGATCTACGGATATCACATTAAATCGTTGAGAAATACATAGTAAATAAACTTACAATCGCCTGCCTGATACGGGGTTCAAATATAAAGTTCCATGAAGGAAGAGAAGATAGTTTTCCAAAGTAACTAAAAAAGTAACTGTTTCCTATTGAAACGCCATGTTTTATTTTAAATCTTTAACTCTTTCAATTAGTGGCCCAAGTTGGCTCAGGCAACTCTGTAGATCCCGAGTTCGATTCCCGCTGTCGTTCTTCCTGACTGAAGTTCTTCGATGGTTTCCCTCAGTCGACGGGAAAATGTTGTGAAGGTTCCCCACTAACAGGCCACGCCCACAACCCCTTCCTTCTAACCTTCTATCCTTCAAAATATCAAGTAAATTACACATATTAAAATTGTATCGTTGGGAAATATGTACTATACCTACTATCTCCGGAAAAGGGAGAATGGCGATCTATAATGTAACTGAAAATGTGATCCAATTTTTACCTATTGTACCTATCGGAGCTTATTTGTAAATGTTCAATCACTTTCCATTGCCGTCCCACTGTTTCGCAACACGCATCTGATTCTGAATCTGTGCCTCGGCAATCGCCCGACACAACCAATATTGACAGATATGATTAATCCTGTCATTGTGTCCGCCGCCTTTCTCTGCGGTCTTACCATTATCGCACTCGGTGTACAAACAGTGCCAATCTGGCGGCCTCCGTCGGTGTATTTAGCGCTTTGGGGAGGGCAGAGGGTGCGCTCTAGAGGGTGCACTCTCTCTCTCTCTCTCTACGCTCTCACCTACCCCTCTCCATGCTATTGATCAGACCCCCCCTCCACGCTGGCCACCACACCCCTCATCACCATCGTGTACGTGCACCACGTTTTAGAGTTTACAATTCATTTCACAAATGTTGATTCCCAGATGTTTATATGTGAGAGGAGATGGGGGGGGGGGGGGGGGGGGGGTTGTATAGTAAATGTCAGTCGTTTGACGTTGTCCCGACCGACCAGAGGTTTTGTAGTGCTCGGTTACAATGAGAAAAGAGTGTGACACCATTTCTCATTTGATTACGTCAAGCCGAGCATCTCTATAGTTAATTTCCAGTAAATTACAAAATTTCTCCTAACAGCAATGTAGCAATTAGCAAATCGTTGATCTCTACGATGTGATTTTTAGTATATAGTATAGGTATCCTAGGTACTCTATTTTCACATTGATGGAATGGAATCATATGTTCTAAATTTTAAACGTTTTTGGCCTACTTTTTGGCCTGCTTTATTATAAATATTTTTAACAGCTCCTCCAAAACTGTGATTATAATCTAATATTTTGAGCCTCTCGCTTTCAGTTTCTCCCATACAAAAACCTGAACTGATGTTTAATAAATTATATAATTGTAATTTTTAATTTAAGTTGTTTGTCTCGTAAATTGAAGTTTAGAAAATAATTTAAGACCTACATACGGTACTACAGTTATTCATAAAACCCCTACGGCAGCTTCAAGCCAATTCACGCAAATTTCATTTTGATTTAAAATTAATTATCATTTGCTTTTCACTCTGGTACTTATTTCCTAACAACCCAGCGTATTCATATAATCATCGGTATCACTCTTATTGGTCGAATTAAACCCCCAATGTTTACTTTCACGTCAAGGGGATAAAACACCATCGGGCTGTTGAGAATCCCCCGAGCAGCTTTTCACAGATCACTCGAATGCTGAGAGAGAGAGAAGCAGCTGAGCCTTTCCATGTCTCTATGTATAATGTCTCCCATACAAAACATACCCCGCATTATAATGGGGCTCGGAGCTAACGTAATTGCATGGTATCAGTTTAGAGACCTAAGTATAGTTTAGTCTGGAATACCGGGGCATTGTCCCAGCACGCAATCAGAGCTGAAAGACGTTTTTTTTATATCTTCACTTTGGTAATTAACAGACTTTTTTGTTTTCTTAAAAGTAACTTAATTTTTAATGGCAGCCGCACAGGTTAATTTTAATTATAACGCCGCTCGGTTTTTGCGAATGCCTTGAGTATTTGTTACTGCCAGGTGTGTATAGATTTAAATCATATTTGTTGTTATACGCCCCCACTTGTAAGCATAATTTAAACATCAGTATTACATATTGGATGGGAGTAAAACATTATTCATATTATGTACATTTACACTTGCTGTGTGTAAATAATAAGTAAACGGCTTACGTGTTCTTGTCTGGGGTTTGACGGAGAGTGGAATAACAGCTGGAAATCAGCTTGTTTTGTTGGATGTTACATTGTGGCCTGCAGATCAAAGAGCAGCATGACAATAGCTTCATTCCAACGTCAACCAAGGGAATTAGAATTTCATAGATGTTTGTTTTGATGTATGGATTGTAATCCATAACGTCAATCCCTGTTCGAGTTTCATAATCTTCATCATCGACGAAGTGGAGGTTTAAATTCTACTTTTCTTTAATTATATGTCTTCGTTTTATAGTATCGTAAATTCATAAAAAAAAATGCTTATAACTACTCTATTTATGGGCACATTATGTAATTTGCATTTTATTGATGCATAAACCGAGCATTGACGTCTTTCAATTAATAAAGGAAATCATTGGGTAGCTCCCAAAATCTTGAAGTCAACAAACCCGCCTAATAATAACGATTTTACGACAAATATTACGTAGGTGACAAGCAATTGTTTACTGTACTTTAAGTTGTTATCTTCATTATTTTACCTACACAAGCCATATACAGCATATACATGTTTACTGTGTAATCCTACGGTTTAACCTGTCTGAATATTACAAATACCTCCCACTTTGTGTAATGTATACTTGTCAAGCGTCCAATAACCGTACTCTCTTCATATTATTAGAATTACCTCTCTTAAAAGACTATTAACTACATATAAAACCACCGCATATAAAATAATATCTTGATCTTTTAAACGCAAACTCCATGTCACATTCTCAGATGGCATTTCTCAATTATAGCATAATTGTTGGGTTGTATAGTTTTATCGCCTGCCATGTATGAGTATGGAAACACCTTGGTGGTTTTTGCCGTGCGCGTTGATATCGGGAGGGGTTTTATGGGCAAGGCGACTTCGCATTGACATGGGGGAGGTCAGCTACTGCTGCAGTTGGTTTTGCGGAGGTTGGAAATGCACTTGATGCATTGAGATGCAGTATGCGAACTTGAGATGAAAAGCAATGCGAAGGCTACGATTTTAGATACTGATTGAAAATACAGTTTGAGATCTCGATTGGTTTCTAAATCGTTTGGCGCAGCAACGCATATTTGGAATCTTGTTGTTATCTGGAGTTTGTACTGTATTGTTAGTGGCACGAAAGCTCTCCGTCTTTTTATTTCAACTATAATCATGATTGAACCAATGTGGTGTGAACAACGTATGTTTGAGATCAAAGGGAATCCGTATGCACGATTAACACCGGTGCATTTATACAAAGAGAATGTAAAATTATTTGCCAATCAATGGGACTAATTGCAACTAATATTTGTGCAGCAAATTGAGTAGGTACAAATGCTTTTTGGGTTCTGTTCTGCTATTGACATTCCGCCGTGTTTGTATTTGTTTGCTCTCGTCTTGTATCGCTTGTTGAAAGTTAGATGATAATTAATCGTTGCTGGAGACTCCAGCTATTTATTTAAACGATTCAAATTAGTTTTTTTAAATCACGATTGTTATTCATAATCTAAGATATGTGAAGGTATGTAAATTATCTGTCCCCGTAACAACCAAATTCAGTTCAAGATTCTATTTTCCCTAACAATTTAAACGAAATTAAATCCGTTGTTAAAATGTGAACAGTGCTGACTCATAACAATTCGTTTTTATTTTTATTCTGCTTCGTTTTAAAACTGGATAAATGCATGGCTCCAATTTGTAATTCACTTTTTTACAGCTACAAATAAGCGCATTATCATTCAATATCGATGTTCATGCATCACAGGTAACATTAATATGTGATATGGTGAAATATCCTCGGGCAAATGTGCACGATGAAATGATTCGCTACTTTTATCTTTACCTGCCTTCATTTGATGTTTGCGCAAAAAGGCTCACAATGTGGATGGAAAATGTACTTATCCGTTTATGTTTGAAAATTCCTTCTTCCTTTATTCGCACACCGGCGCTATTGTGCGCGCGCGAATACGGCAGCCAAGTAGCTCTCCACGTTTGCGTGCCGTTTCCAGCTGGCTGGATGAAAATCTCGTTTTTTGTTTATTTAATACTTACCTAGCGCTTTATAACGCAACACTCTATTTACTTTTCCCGTTGTTTTCGACAAAATACTCGCTTATTAAGAGGGAAATGGAATGGAGGGTGATTTTTCCTTCGTTATAAAGTGTTTTTTTTGGAAAATACACAATTTAAGCTCTCAATAAATAATGACGTAATCTGAATTAATCTAATTGACAAACATTGTTTTAAATATTCAATATCACGTTTAATGTAAAGCATAAAATAACACAATTTAAAGACTTTACACTCTTTTGACTTTACATTAAGACTCTTAATCTTGAGTATAAAGTCTTTAAATTGTGTTATTTTATATTTATATTCCTCAAGAAAGAAGAACTAATTACTAATTAATGTAAAACAGTTTTATTAAACAATTATTGGACATACAAAAAGATGTAACGATACTCCAGTTTGTGTAGTTCTTTACTCGAATATACGAGTGTTTGAATATTATGTAAGCAAAACACAAAATCAGTTTGTGTCCCCTTTCCTCTCGAGTCAACATAAAATCAGCTCATTTCAAACAAACCCGTGATTTATGCACTGAACAAAAGCGAGCAGTAAATGTCTCTCTTGTCTGCCATTCGGCGTCAATGCGAGTATATTTCCTCGACGACATGTCGATTTGCTTCTGTTTGACATCAGCGCGTCAACAGTCTGTCATCTCTGTGATCGACGTATGCAAATTCATACACAAGAGGGTGACGGCGAAGAGAAGAGAGTTGCTAAATTTATACCCGGAGGCGGCGAGAAATAAGGGTCATTTGACATACTGACAGGAGGAGTATTCGGACGTAATCATGTATTATTTTCTCTGATTGATCATAGTTGAGGGAGTCATATTTTCTCTTGGCTTGTTATGTTTGGTGTCGCATGTTTTTCGGTCGAGGTGGCGCCGAGTTGCGGAAGTGATGCTGTTGGAAGATAAACAGCTGTGTAACTTCGAGGTTTATTCTTTTTTGTATGTACGCTTAGAACCGAGCATGGCAGTGACTAGTGGATTACCTTTACGTTTCATCGCTTTTACAATATACCTACATGGAAATATGTGTCATGAAAATACACGTATAAATGAATATAGATCGTTAAATTGTTTCGAAATGAATTGCAAAATGATTTAATTAATTTTGAGTGTTATGTACGCGAGGTTATGAAATGAACGAACATTACCAACATTACCGAGTAATTATACCGATTTATCAAAGTACAGCGGAAAAATAAGCGAAACGGAATTTAGAAAAATAACAATGTGCGGACTGTAAATGTGAAGAGTAATTCGTTCTAGTCAAGGGATCAAGAGGGTAGGACATGCTGTGAATGTGTAAGCTATTTATAATTACACATCATAACGTCAAGAATCGAGCTACGTAATTCAATTGTATTTTAAAATTGATCTCTATTTTATCGCTTATCGTACAATTTGATTCCACCCATTTTCACCTACTTTCTCCAACAGTAGGTGCAAAAATATTTACTAAGATAATAGAAGATTCTTTCTCTAGTACGATCCCTGCTTAGCCTCCTGATGTGGGCTTGTGGTCACTATCTGCTTCCGTCTCGCGGCTTGTTTGACACGGCATGATCACAGCGAAACATATGCAGTGTGTGCCAGTAGCATCGTTTTATGCGGGATGCATGGGGTTGATGCCTAATCGACTCAGAGATCAAGGCCGTATTCAAATCATCAGCGCCAGCTTGCGAACATTAAGACTCCGCTATACCCCCAGGGGTAGTGTTTACTTAATATCGCCAGAACTTTTTAGACAGTTCATAAAACAGATGATGTAGCTGGATATGTTTTAAAAAATACTATAATCTTAAAAAAATAATGGATTGATCACGGGTATTAAAATAATAAAAACCACACGAAAACTACTACGTGCATTATAATAAAACGACTACTAGCACATTATTTTAATATCAGTGTTCAATCCTAGATTATGTTTTTCGTTGAAATTATTTGAACTTGCAAAAGAGTTATTGAAAACCAAGTAGGTGTAGAAAAGTATAGACAAAATTTGAAGGACATTCGCGTACAATATTTGTGAATTTCACACTCGACTATATAGAGGTAAAATTATAATTATTATCGCCTGTATCTAATTTGGGTACATATATTGTATTTCAAAGCTCATGTTATAGCTACGTAAACTTGTTTTTTTACAATGTGAACGGTTTTATGACGATATTTAATGTAACGTCCGTGTCCAGACGGGTCTAACATCAGCAAGGTGTTATAATGTCCGGTAAACTACCCGCAGATTATTGCTCATATTTTACCTCTATGATGAAGATTATGTTGGTCCGATAGATGAAATGTGCGCCTGCATAAAGCTGCATACAGATGCCGTTTTCCCTGGCTAATTGTCTGTTCCGTATTGGATTCAAACGAATTTATCTCTACTAAACAGATCGCAATTTAAATTTAAAATGACCTAATTTCCATTTGAAATGATGTAATTTATTGGATGTTTGTTTGTTTGAATAGTGTGGCAGAGTGGTTGATCTGTTTCGAATAAACGGTGTTTGGAATGAAACTCAGTTTGGAGGCACGGAATGAATTGAATGAACCGAGCCAAATGAACGGAATTCTGTTAAAGAAGTGGTTCCTTGCCGAAGCTTGGTTTATAATTAACATCCTTTCACTAGATCCACGAGGGATCGGCATTTGTTCTCTTATAAATAACTCGACCAAATCAAGTTCACTATAAATTCGATTTCGAATGATAAGAATCAATACTAATCATTTTTAATTTTCAAAATCGGTTCATATTTGGCCAAATAATTTGTATCTCATATTTTATGCGTGCAATCAGTTTCGGCCAAATATAAACCGATTTTGAAAATTAAAAAATGACTTTCATCTACGTTCAATATGACATTCATTTTCGAGGTCAAAAGTATCAAAATCGCAATTCCCTAAACATTTTAAAAATCCTTATCGTCTAATTAAGCGCATGAATGGACGGGTTAACTGCTCATTCTTGGCAATCGAGCGCTTGAATAGAAGCCCGTGCTCGGGAAGGGTCGGGATGGGTCGAGACGCAGGTATTTGCGAATATACCTGGGTATCACGATTCCTTGATTCGTACTTTACTACGTCAAGAGTTTCTTTTTCGTAAATTGTGTAGTTAGTACAACCTCGGACACAAAAAATACCTTATAAGATAAAATTGCGAAACACGTAATTTTTGCAGACCTTTGTATTACTAATTATTAACTTATTTCTATAAAAGTAGGTAGGGGAGACTGGGACACCGTGGACCACTTTTAAAACAAACTTATATATCTTTTTAATGAGAACCTCAAACTTTAAATAATTTGTGTTTCAGAAAGATTGAGGCATGCATATTTTTTAAAACAGTTTCCTTTCATAATTTTAATTATAAAATAAATACTCCGTAACAATTGTCCCTCTGTACGCCAGTCTCCCTAACTATCCTTTTCAATGATCAGATCCTGTAAACTTTACCCCAAGAAGTATTTGACCTGTGCAACTCGTCTCTCATATCGAGTGAAGTGTGATCGTATCGAGACCGTGCAATGGACCTTGTCCTCCTCCTGTATTTGTTTGTCGTTTGCGCGCGCTCGCTTCGCTGCGTACGAGCACCATAATGAGATGGTAATTGTCTCTGTCGTGTGACAATGGCCCTGTGTCGATGAGGCGTGAAACCAACGCCTGCCGTCGAGTCTCGAGCACACAGGAAGCACACATTATACCTGTTGTTCACGACGTCCAGGTGACAGTTTCATTCATTGCACCAGCGCGCGAGGACGATATTGTGTTTTCACGCTGACAAATGAAGATTTATGCGCGGGAATATGTGGGTATCGGCCCCGTGCCCCTCCCCTGTGTAATTAACTTACCTTGGCCAATTAAATACCGGATTGATTGCACTCCTCAGGCTGCCATCCTTCATAAGTATTTTTCGTCTGATTTTTTCCATGACTGCCTCCTTCCTACCATCATTACTAGTTCTTCATTATATTTTTTTTGTCTGCGGGGCTTAACGTCGCACTGTTCTGCAGCGAGGCTAATGGCGACGGATGAATGATTATGAGGATGATTGGGAGATGATGGTGAAGCGAGTAGGTAAGGATGGAAAGTGGGAAGGAGGCGGTCGTGGCCTATTAGTAGGGTACCTTCCCAGCACTTGCCTGTCGACTGAGGGAAAACCACGAAAAAACCCCGGTCAGGAAGGACGGCCGCGGGAATCGAACCCGGGCCTCCGGAATACAAGCTCAGAGCGTTACCACTCAACCTGTTCCGTTTCTTCATCACTTTTTGTAGAACTGCAGAAGAGTGTGACGTATCAGAAAAAAGAAGGCATCGAAGCCTATAGGGTATTTCTACGTGTTGCACAGGAAATTACTGGTGAATATCTTTTGAAATTGACTGGCGTAAATGGGCTAAGCATACAGATGGCAAAATCAAACGAGAAAAATACTAATGAGTAATGCAATGCCGGTATAATTTATTAAATTAATATTCGGGGGCCTTCCTGAAATAAGTGAGAGTGAGTATGAGAAAAAAATAGTGAGAAAATCGGTATCAGCCAGTAGAATCTAAGCATGTTGGATTCTTATTGGTTGATAACAATTTCGTCATTTTCTTTCTCATACTCGCCCTCACTTATTTCAGGAATAGGGGTCCAGTGACATTGTTAAAAGGGGTAAGTCAGGGGAAGACAAACATTTATTTCACACATCACACATCGATTCGGACCTTCGAAATGGCACTAATCGTGAGTCGTCATGTCATTGGTTCTGACGTCAGAGTGCGTGGTGAAATAACTTCTCCTTCACGTGGCATGGTCTCATCACTGCGTCGGTGTCGGCGTTGAAGTGTTGATGGTTCTGGCAGAAGCACGACGACGCGGTTCCTGTCTGATACCTCGCTCAGTTGGCCTCCGAGAATAGCTCTCAGACTGTGTTGGTCGCGAGGGCAACGGTTTCAAGCGTGTCTCCAGATGCCACTCTTGCAAGAGACTTTCTCGCCCAGCGAGCCTTTTAGACTCGATTCATTGAGATTTAAAAGCCATTCAATCGCAAATATGTATTCTATTTTTTCAAAGTTTGTTTGAGGCAGATGGTGGTCATAATATCAAGTGACGTAAAGCATTTTTGGGACAAAACACATCTACGACTGTGTAGTGTTATGTAAAAGGGGTAAAAAATTGGGAAACTCGCATGTTAGAACGAGACGAAACGTGATTGAATATTCTATACAATGTCTGTGTTGTTTTTTCCATTTGTTTTTTCATACGATCGTAACATAATATTATGAACGTACTTTATTTTGCAAGTGCATTTTAATGTTTTACAGATTGATACAGGCTACAGTCGGAGTAGAAATGAAGTAACTGAATTGTTCATTTCATGTGCGTAATCTTCATGAACAAAACGACCTATCCTGGATGTATGTATGTGATATTCATACCTGCAAGGAAAAAGTGTGTAAGGTCCAATAAGGCCCCTTTCAAAGGCCCTTTGAAGAAAATTGTAGCATTCTGCATTTTGCATCTCCGCAAACGCGTGACAATAATTGTGTAATTGTTTTTCTTTCTTGACGAATACTATGTACGTACCTATACCGTACCTAATTAAATTTGAGTAATTTTCCTACTGTCCGTGAAATGTCAAAAATAAATAGGTACTTGGTTAGAAATTAGAAGGTTACTTGATTTGAGTTACGTAAAACTAGTTCGCTACATGAAATTACCAATTATATTCTTGCTCTCTGAAAGATAACTTCAAACGATATTCATGGAATATTGTCGAGTACAAGTCCGTAAAAAGCCAAATAGCATTTCCATATTTAATTTCACGATTATTACTATTATATTCTGCTTACAAAGTAATAAAATGTCAAATTATACGTCGTACATACAAGACTTGCATGAAGGTAGTCTACTTGCACTTAGTTTATCTAAAATATGTATCTCTGAAGTATACTTATTAATTCCCTTCTTTATTGTTATTATATTACTGATAAGAATAATGCCATGTATTAAATCTTTTATAACCCTTTCACAATTTGTCAACGGTAATGCCTTACTGCAGATTGTATGGAAAGCCAGGAATCGAGTTGTTTGTCGATTTTACTCGTTTAAATAATTTCTGGCTTTATGTAAAATCGCTACTTAATAAAAAGTCGCGCAAACAAAGTACCTTATAAATAAAAAGTTAGGAACGAAATCCCTACATTGAGTTATTTACAAGCTTTTCTCTTTCCCTCTCTCTCTCTCTCTCTCTCTCTCTCTCTCTCTCTCTCTCTCTCCTGTGAGTGTAACGGGCGTGCGGTCTTCATTGTGGCGTTTTTTCACACTGGAATAAGTTATTGATTATTCAAATGCGCTGCTAAAGCTGTGTGTTCCATAGCGAACAAAAGATACGTGTTTTGTAAAATGCACAGCCCCCTTCTCTTGCTCTCTCATTGCTGTCTGTGCACAGCCCTCAAAACTTCCGCGATCTCCCGGTGCGAGGCGGCGGTGACAAGGCGGGAATTATTTGAAATCTTTCGTAGAATGGAATGATTCAAGACTCAATCGTTTGAATTCCACAAAACGAAATGGAATGAAATTTCACTTCGTTGAAATATTTGAAAACTCCATGTGGGAGATTAAATAATCAAACTAAATTGAAACGAACTATTAAATTACGTATTCGATGTCGTAATAATAGTATACCCATATATAAGGAAATCGAAAACGGAAGTAGTTAACGTGTGTTAATCTTGTCGTGTTTGTAGATGATATATTTACGATACGGATAATTGACCTATAATATTGTAATTATCTATACTAAGTAAATGACCATGTAGCATGACACTTTTAATTGCCTGAAGTCACATGGGATGCAAGTTTCTGCTCTAGGGTAAGAGTGAATAATAGGGATTGGCGACAGCCAAATTCGAAGGAGAACGGGATTGCATGAGACAGAATCTGATAACGGCCCCGCTTTTTTATACCAGAGTCATTTGTACCCCAGCCGCTTTGCCGAGCGCTTGCCACCTGAATTTCGACTAACTATTAGGACTGCCTGGATCCAAATGACGTTTATTAATGAGACTACATTATACCACTTCCTGCACATCTGTTGCCGGCAAAGTGGTGAACGCTTAAAAGGAAGAGTTTGCCTAAAGTACACCGTTGAAGTTTTCGGAGGTGTTTGGGGGGCGATTGTTTTTTGAGGAGCGATTCAGAAAACTGATTACGGAAAGGTGTTGATAAAACGCGTGTTTGTATAAGAAATAGTTATCTAATGTGTTTTACACCTGTTTTATTTGTCAACAAGGTGATATTTTATTGAATCAGCTGTAAAAGAAGTAATTTGCACTCCATTAGGTACTTATGAATGTATTAAATTAGACTGATACTTTATCTTCGAGCGATGAAGATGTTCATAAAATAATTGCTTTTACAACCAGATGGAGAAATTCTTTTCATCGCTTGGAAAGGTAGACGAACGCAGAGAATGTTGTTGAAGATCTCCAAGATCACATTTCATCTTTAATGTCGAGATATCAGATAAATCCAGCGAGCAATAAAATTATAAAACTAGTAAAACCCTCGTTTACATTCAAAGCAGCTTAACTTTAAGTTGATCATTTATCTTTTGCCTTGGATAACTATTTAATATCCAAAGACTATAAGAGTTGATTCCAAGATACAATGTAAGTTCTTACAGCAAGGTATTACAAGATAATGTCATTTGTAACAACGCTCAAAACATCTTGTATATCGATACTTATCAACATTATTACGTTCACCGCTCACGTTATCTCAATTAAAATTAACTTGTAGACAACTAATCACTACCGCTTATTGTTTAATCAAATCTTGACAAGTTGTTTTATTACTCTTTAATAGGTTTTTTTAAAAACAGTTTTCGGTCGCTAATTCATTCGAGCATAGCAATCCTGAAATTGTAAGCGCGGTCATTAGCGGGCGAACAGCTGAAGGCAAACTGGCAACTTGCCACAATATCCCTCGATTTTTTCATTTTTATTAATGACATTTTGACGTTGGAAGTTCTACAGTAGAACAACCTTTTCACTTTTAATAATAACACTTCGCTGGTGGCTATATAATCATATTCTCATCTGGCTTGGTGTTATTGTTGATAACAATGCAAGCGGTGGCTATTTTCTATAGTTTCTAATGGGATTAATCTGCTAAAGCGTCTGCTGTGTGGTAATTGTGCCAATGCATGCAGAAACCTTCAGAGGAGGTGGGAATTAATTGCACATCATCTTTTACCGTAACACTGACGATGAAGATGTTGTTTCACTATTTTTTGTGTTTATTGTGTCTGCTTAATGGCATGCCTGCTTAAACATTCTTATGATTAATGTAATTTGCTTTTTTAACGGCAGCTTGGTGCTTATTTTTCAGATTAGCTTTCCCTACGCGAAGTGCTTTGATGAATAAGTAGTGATTATTTTTCGGTCCCTGTGTGTAAAATCGAGCGAAGTCTTGTCTTGGGAGTTGTATTTTCCGCTGTTTTGGCTTCGAAACCGCTGTTTGATGAGTAAATAATTCGATGTAATTTAGAAGCTCTTCATCACAGACTTGTCCACCGACTCCGAGGCAAATATTGTAATTATTTATACCGAATGAACTAAAATTAAATGCCCGCGATAACCCCTTCACCTCTTGGCTGTTTGCTCTCGGTTCGCCAGAGGTTTCACGGTTCACACTGAGGTTAGGTTTCTACAAGTAACATTATTTATTGACGATAGCAACACTTCTTCGCCTGTGATGGCGACTTAGAGGATTTATTTTGAAGCACGCGAGGGACATTTCTTATACCATTTCTATTTAAGGGTAGGCAACGTAACCTTTAAAAGAGTTTTATTTCCATATTCGTCCGTGGAATATAATATGCAATTTGCATGTGTAGGGAACGTCGATAGACGATAAGAAATCCGACGTGGCGAACTTATTTATTTATTTTCGAACCACTTTGCCGTTTGTAGGAGTTACTGTGGAAAATGAACGGAGAAATTCTTTTAACTTATCTTTGACATATTCTTGGGTCACCTTTGACAATATTTTCTTATATTTTTTGCCAATGGAATGCACCTAGTACTCACATTTGTATGCAATGGACTTCTAAGAGACCCAACGTGCAGTGTGCTAATGTCCCCACCACCAACTTGGTTGAAACTATTTGAAAACATGCAAAGAACCATTCTTGTTTTTGCCATATTCTTGGATATCTCTCACAGTATTCCTTACATAATTCATACATTTCCATGCAAGAGGCTAGTAAAGTAAGTGACCCCTCTGTGGTGTTTATTTTCTCCACCACGTGCTTGCATAGAAATCTGTTTCGATCATGTTTCACTTGGTTGTGTGTGAGGTCAGTGCACAGTGCAGCGCCGGCAGTCTACCCTCACAGGAGCAACATACACACTCAGCTTTGTGTGCTGGACAGGTGGCTAACCTGTATGTCGCCAAGGTGAACTGCCCCCCCCCCCCTCCCCTTCGCCGATGCCAAGAGATGTTCTTCTTTCTTTGTCCGCGCCGTCACAGTTCACTATGTTTTATGTGCTTTTAAAGTGTTATAAAGTCAAGTCGATTCTGGATGTAAAGCTCTGCAACATGGTTACCTTTATTGCCATAGGTGTTTTAACGGCGCACTTATTACTAATTCTAAAGAAACTCAGCATATTTAACCTCGATACATCATTAGGTACACCCGCGGTCACATAAATTGCAGACGAAAGCACATAGGTATTTGAAGATTTCGAGCATGTGGGGTTGGAGGGTTTGATTATAAGAACCAACAAACCACCTCATACATAATAATTATTCCTCCATACAACAAATAATGTTGAGGGTAATTGAAGCTTTAATTTGCAGTTTACCGTCAATTTTTCTGGCCGCGGGTGTATATGGCAGCCAAGGATTACAAATTAATTATTGGTCACTCTAACACTTTATTAATTTTTAATAACAAAATATATTGTTAACAATACGACACAAAAGAACACGTTACCGTACATTTATAGATGGATTTCCGATTCATCATGATCCCAAGTCAGCTAGGGAGTGATTTATTCCAAGAAAACTCCATTGTTATGCGAAGTTCATCGCTACTCTTCACTATGACGGCCACAATAAGAGCTTCGTTTTATCATCGATGCGAAAGCAGAGGGTGGAGCGAATTCGCAATCGTGTATACATACACTAGTATTGTTTCCAGTTGTATTTGTTTTGTGATTTCCAAGTTTTGTTTTGCTAATTATAAAATGTACAGCCCCCGTAATGTATTCCTGCATTTTCATAGCTCCGGTGTATGTACAAGAGTACAACGCATATTGCTCTGGCTAGCTTTGCATATATGGCATTGATGTGTGGTTGTAATTGTGTTTGCCTGGTGGCCTTTCCTCCTCTCTCGACACGGTATTTACAAATACCGGCATTTCAGTCAAATCACTGCCAGTCGGATGTTTTACACAACAAAGTGGCAGGTTTTGTCAACATTCTAGTGTGCGGTGATTGAGAGGGAAATCGACGGGATTCTTTGTGTGGTTTCGCAGCGCCGCTGGGAGTTTTGTGTGCGCGACAACTTAGAACAGTTTTTGCAGTCGGTTATTAAACGAAATCAGTCAATTTCGATGATGTAATGAAGCCCCCTGCGGTAGTCGCGGAGCTGTGATATGGAAATAAATTTCAGAGGTGGTGTCGCTGTTATTTGGTCTCTTCTATAATGCTCTCTCTTTATCTGATACGGTGCCAGAACGTTATTTCAAGGGCCGTGCATCATTTGCAAAGGGATGTTTTGTGTAATTTCATACGATACGTATTTGTACAAGATGCTCCGAATGAATTTATAAGATTAATTCAGCCACTAAGATGAAGCAGGTCGAATTATTCGACGTTTAATTTTTCCTTGATCGTAATAACGGTCGTCATGTGATTCAATTCCCTTTTTTGTATTTCTGTACCTAACTATCACTATTTTTTCCCGTATTTAATTAAAATATTTGAATATTGATTACTTTTTGTCTGATCAATCAGATAGGCAAAATAAATATCCCTGCTTAAAAATCTTGGCAAGAACTTTGCAAGAACTTTAAAACGTAAGAAATTGTAAAATCTTGACAATGTATTGTATAGACTATAGATCCTAGAAAAAAATTCAAACAAGTCTTGATCTTGCTCAATTGGCAAGAAAAAATATATAATCAAGAACTTTCAAGATTTTGACAAAATTTGGGCCAGTTCTTGGCAAGATTTTGGCAAGATCAGGATACATTGATCCCTGAAATTCAATATATCTTGACGGTTTTGTCCGACCTATTATTGGAGGGCATCACCCCAAAATGTTTCAATCCCTCAATTTCCCGATCGCAGACTATAAGTACTCGGCTAAACTCTCTCCCCATTTGACTTTCCTCGGCCGGCGCTTGCATTTCATCTGTCTCTCTCTCTGGATCATTGCACTCGCACGGTGCAGTTTGATCGCGATGCAGTCCGATCACGCGTTGCATTCATCCACCGGGCGTTGGCTGCCGAACTCTTTGCTCTGCTCGGATTTCTCTCGAACTAATCCGCGCATCGGTTTCATTCTCTCTCGTCTGGTAGTTGAATTCAATTGGCTTAAGATAGGAGCTGTCATCGATCACGCTGTAATCGCCGTGTCAGGCAGTTGCATGATGGCCTGTTCAGCCGGTGAGAGATATGCATGATAAGTCAGGAGGAGATAAAAGTGTGGAAAAAAACTAAGTGAAGAACAAAGATTGGTTAAGTGGAAGGATTGCCAATCCGCCATTTTTTGGATTGTGATCGAAAGCCGATGAATACATATTGTAAAATTTAGATCTCCTGAAGTTATGATCTACTGCATTTTAAACTTGGATTAATGAGATTCTGAATTTCAAAATCGCTCAGTAACTTTTGGGAGTATTTTATTTTAAGTATATTTTGCGGATTTTGAAGTGCAGACATAAGTTATCTTTACAGGTTGTAATACAAATAATATACCTACATAAAAATGCAATTATACATCATCAACACGTCGTGTTATATCCGGTTGGAAATCAAATTACCCAATTTTAATTAAAAGTTAATTAAAAACAGGTAAAACACACACACACACTCATATATATATATAAATCGGTAAAGGGAGTGTCCAAAACATTTCTTACAATTTGTAAAATGTCTTGAAAACTCTGCGAATGTTTGATCTTCTAAAGTGACGTCACTAAACTCGCAAACAAGTTTCTTCCTATTCACAACATCGCGCATCTCGCTGTGATTTATGTCTATTTACATATGAAATATTTCACCTCGCGCCGTCGCGTGATTGTAATTTCACACGCTTATTCCTGCGACACGAGATGAATCTCGCTGTCACTGCGTCTCGAGTGAACGTCGTCGAACTGCAGGTGTCCGGCACCATTGGCGGTGGGGCACTTTACTGATTTTTTTTTTAATTTTTAACAAAATTCAGCCACAATTTCATAAAAATTTTACAAACATGTAACTAAAAATAATAGTAAAAATATGAAGTTAAATCAATAATTGCAATCTTTTGGTGAAGGTGGTTAAAAAAAGTTAAATTAATTTTAAGTACCTCCAAAATATTGCAATATTGATTTAGCTTCATTTTTTCTATTATTTATAAAAATCTTTGTTTTTTTTATAAAAATTTTACGAAATTTTGGCTAAATTTTGTCAAAAATGTCAAAATTAACATTTTTTAATACATATAAACTACCTTAAGCAAAATATTGCAACATTGATTTAGCTTCATATTTTTTTTTTTTTTTTTTTTATTTTTAAAAATCTGGATTTTTTTTTAAATTTATTAGATTTTGGCTAAATTTTGTCAAAAATGTGCAAAAAGTCGGTGAAGCGTCCGATTACCATCACCACTGCATTGCATTGCAACCTTGCAAGTGCATAACACGGCACGAAGCCTGTCTTGGCCGGACCTTTAAAAGCAGTTAAAGATTAATTACCAGACAACGTCGTTGAGCATGCACAGTGGAGATTTAAATTGCAATCATTTCTTGTCGCTGTGTTTTGTTTTGGTTTCGTGAGGTTGTGCGGCTTTTTAAATGTATAGGTAAATTGTTGTTTCGACTACTTTTTTATTTTAGGTAACTATACTATAGGTTTTTATGGCGACAGATGAATGATTAAGATGAAGATGATGACGATGATGATCGAGAGTTGATTGATGAAGAATAGGCAAGGTTGTGGGAAGCGGTCGTGGCCTATTAGTTAGCAACATACCCATCATTTACCTCTCACCATTTACTGGAAGGAATCCAAGAAAAGTCTCGGTCAGAGAGGACGGCCACATGAATGGAACACGGGACATCTGTAGGCCTATTCTAGAACGTTTTCCCAATTCCATTTTGATGGAATCCGGTCACGGCCATGAGGATAGGATGAACTCGAATTCCAGTGGAATTGGGATTTTATAAGTTCTAGAATAGGGCCCCTAACAATTGTATTTTAGAGGCTCATTAGTGCTTATTTTTTGTCAGTGTCAGACGACACTATCAGAAAAATAATAATTAGGTACAGAAAGTAGAACATAAATATTAAAAATGTACCTACAAATTCTTCAAACAGTAATTGAAACATATCTTCTTTGTTTGTATTACTTCTTCTTCCTCTTTGACCCTGTTACTTTGTCAATTGTCGGTTTACAAAACAAAACTCTGAAGTTGAAGTCCCCGAATGGCTGCTAACTTCAATGCATCTGTTACTACTGCACTGCGATCGTACAACTTTGCTCAACAAACGATCGACAACTCATATGACAGATTAGCATTGACGCGACTTTGTAATCGATCGACTATGACGTGTCAATGCTATTCTCCCATTAGAGTTGTCGATCGTAAGTTACACGATCGCACTCGCCACAATGTTATCGACTCGGTCTCGATGCACTCGACTCTCGGTGATGGCACAATCGATCAGTCCGGTTATCAGCTGTCACACTTGATTATCGATTGCCGAGAGTGGAGAAGCGCGCACTTTGTCCATCCCGATAACTTCTTCATTACTCATACTGGCAGGTACTCACAGACAGTGTAATTGCCACTTCAAGTAGGACTACCCATCGAGATGGAAGTATTATCTTTAGTCTAGTCGCGATGCCATTGAAAGGACTACTTGATTACATGATGTTATGGATGACATCGAAACATGATATGATTTTTTATATATGTTATTATAAGAATATCATAATATGGTATTCGTGTGCTCGTTACTTAGTGATGTGTAGGGGAGACCGGGCCACAGTGGGACAGTTTAGGAAGGTCGGTTGTACAACAGCACTAAATGTAATTAATATAAAAAGTGACCCTCTTTGCCCCGGTTTCCCCTATTTGTGAAAATCGTTCGCGAAAGCCGAATTGAAAATCGCGTCGTCAGCAATTCGAACTTGTTTTACATGCTTTTATTTATGCAGATTATGTAATTGAGTTTGACAGCGAATCCGTTTGGATAAAACTAAAATCATTTCCGAATTCACTCAACCGCCTCACGGTTTTCCACCTCGATTTGTCAAGCAGTAAGAAATTCTCCGATCAATTCTTCGAACCGCGGTTGAACCCTTGAGCCTTGAACGCTTGAACCAGTGCAGCGCGGCAAGAAAAATAGGTCTACGATAACCCGTCTCGCGGTGTAATTCCATCATAGACTCGTGGAGAATGTATCACATCTTCATCCCGCTTCACCACTTGCTCCTATCTCCTCTCGATCTCCTCTGGACTTCTTAATGAAGCTCCACCGTATCC
The DNA here is from genome assembly GCA_934045905.1 of Leuctra nigra. NCBI lineage: Eukaryota > Metazoa > Arthropoda > Insecta > Plecoptera > Leuctridae > Leuctra > Leuctra nigra. The sequence goes on from OW203761.1 coordinate 48,868,587, forward strand.
AGCCTCTCATTACCGCGTCCTTCGATTAGCCGGATCACGTGGTCTTATGCATGACTTCCATAGACTCATTATAATATACCTCGGCCGTCTAATAGGGTGGCTTTCCTAATCATTCCCTCCTTGTTACTCTCCGGGGATTTCATGTTCGTAGAGAGAGAGAAACGATTATAGACTTCGAGCTGAAAAGCTATTTCCGATAATCCCGATAGGTTCTGGTTTTACCTTCCACTCTTCTCAAACTGCATTCAAGAAATGAGATTTCCAGTTTGTTTCATATATACGAGTTCGTGCAGTTGGCGATACTGTGAATGATGGAACACGTCACTCAAATGATGTTTTGTTGGTACTACTGAATGATGGGATTATTTACCTTTTAAATCGACCACTTACCGACTGGATACCTATATTCCCCGGTGATCGTTTCTATTATGCCGTCCGGTACATAAATATCGGGAGATCCGATTCGGCATGCCTGACTTTTAAATTGAATGCAATTATGGTTGTGACATAACAAGTCACTTTTTTAGTGGCTGAATCCGTCAAAACGTTTCGCCTTTTTTTATCGTGTAGTTTATTTTGCGAGTGAATCAATCTCATTGTAAAAAGGCGAAGCGAATCTGACTTATGTAGAAACTTCCCGAGATTGCTTTGCTTTCGACGCCAACGAGCAAATAGATTCAAATATTGAGATAATCTACTCATCCAATTCTCTGCGTTTTCCGGAACGATGATGCAATCAGTGCAGTTTGCAATGCATGCCCTAACCTAGAGTTTAGTTCTAGTTGTGAACTACCTTTTTTTTTTAGCTGAGATGGAGAAAGATACACTACAAGAAACAATACAAAACTTGAAATCTTGTAGAAAGGTAGTAACGATGCTGAAAAAATAATCTACCCTGGGGAAAAGTAATAACCTACCAAACTCCTTTGCCTAACAACATACTTATTTGTTAGTATATTCCAATATTGTATCGTTTATTATATGTACTATGAAGTTACGGTTTTCTACTGGAAACGTTTTGGCAGCGGCGTTGCCTACGCAGTTTTCGTAATAAGATTATTATTTACGCAAGCCGAAGGCGCTTGCAAATCCCATACAAAATGGTAGCATTATACACCGACCGCATCTTCAATTTGTAGGGTGTTATTGAAAAGCAATATGTTTCTATGGAAAGAAATAAGCTTTTCAAAGGAAAGTAATGGAAAAATGATTGGTGTAACAAAGTTTATCTAGCACACTAAGGGTCAGTTTTTCAATACTGTTACATTTTAAATAGTTGATTATGACTATATTTCTATGGCAGTAACCAAAACCTAACTACTAGTTTTAGCAGAGTATTGAAAGACCGGCGCTAGTTTCATTCGAGATGTTCTTGCGGCTTCATTTGAAATACAACAATCTAATTGAATTGCCTCATTTGTCGCAAACCCCCCGTGTTTTTCCGCCCCCACCCTCTTCAAGTTGAACATTAGCCATTCAGCGGTGTCTCTTAACATGTCTTGATTAAACCTGCGATTGTCTGTGCGAATGCTACTCCATCCCCTGGCGCACCCTCGAGCGTGAAGGGGCCCCGCGACGTCGGGGGTGCGTACGACTGTCGAGCCGCCCCTCGACGCCGAGTGTCCTCTTGACGACGTCCCGTCATCGTAGTCATCAGCCAGGACTCGAACTCCAGGCCGGCGTGGTGAAGCCGTCATCGAGAGGGTTGTGTGTGGGACAGAGGCGGAGGGATCGAAGTATTGGGGAATGAATATTTCAAACTTGTTTTATGGACTTTTTGGCGTGTGGAACGTTTGGAACTGTTTCAATAATCTTCGATTTAGTTCATTCTGACTACAGTTTGAGTTAGAACCTGAAAGAATGATAAAGGTTTTGTGTAAAATCTCTAGATTCCAATGTCTCTTGATTTATCACAGTGCTCAACTCAATACACGAAATCTCAATATGATTACAAATATTTCAATTCATGAATAAAAAATGTTTTACTGAAAATTGAGGTAAATTGAGAATATAGTTGAGTGAATTTTGAGAAGAAAATTAAATTGTATGATTTGCAACCTCTTCACCCCGAGCCTTCTACTCAGATAGATTTCTATTACATTTTCTTCTTCCGTCAAAACCTACTAAATAGATTTGTATTGCGAAGAGAATTTACATTTTTTTCCGAAGAATTCCTTCTCATATTCGAGTTTTCATATCTCTATGTTTTTATGACGAATATTGACATTCTCATTCAATATTTAATGAGATACTTCCGAATAAAATACCCATTCTTTACCTCTCTATTGATTTACCTAATAAAAGTTTACACCAAACTACTAAATCAACGAAGAAACTCGGCTGTTTGGATCAATGTTTCTAGAAGAGTACTTCGTGTTTCAAACAAGTAACAAATTATTCACGCCCTATCCAGTTAGACTTGTTCCAGAAGGTATAATATCCATTAATAGATAAAATATACAAATGGTTTTGAACTTAGTTCGGACAACCTTTCATCTTAACGCCATTAATAACGTATTGGTCGTTGAAATACGTAGCAAGTTGTTTAATCTCCCCCCCCCCCCCCCATTTCGTCCCCGGCCACCCCCCACCACTTTGGTCAAACTTTGTTTTGTTTGTTGGGATTCGATTGTTTTAGCTCTAAAGGAACTTCGTTTGTGTCGTTGTTCCGAAAATTGTTTCTCCTTCAATCGGAGTGGAGTGTTTGTTTGGCTGGGAAAGAGCACGAGGGTGGAGATAATAATCGTTGAACCTCTTGTGAAACCATAGGTAGTTGTGTTGTCAACTCCTGAACGGGGTTTATAAAATTGCAGTTCTTCAAAGCTAAATAAATAATTACATATACGATGACGTCTTCTCTTGTCATTATTATGCCGACAATTTCACTGAAGTCTGCTTTTTATGAACGGCGAATGCAATTTGCATCAAATGCACCGTTCAGAGGAACTTAATGGCGGCGTTAAAATCAAGTTATTTGACAGATAATGTGTATCTGGCGAATGTTCAGCCAACTTTCATTTATTTTAACGAACCAATAATGTATTACAGGTTGTTAATTTCTTGGTATTTATCGACCAATTAATAAAATAAATGTCTTACAAAATGATGGCACGAAATTGAAATAAAACACAAATTAAGTTGTAGATGTAAGAACGCAGTGTAGATCTAGTGCTATACTTATTTTCCACACGGATTATCTCAATCTCAATGGCAAATTTGCCTGCATGTCAAAATAATTTTTGACCGAATTCGACCGTTTGTGAAATTGTCATTGTAGAACTTCCACTGGCACCAGTAATTTGTCAAAATCTGATTGATAACTACCATACACCATAAAAAAACTCAATTTCGCTGAACGTCTATATTGATTTCAACTAAATTCGGCCGTGGAGAGCAGGTATTTCATTTTCCTCCTCATTTGACTGATACGAGAGGATTAATTTCGAAGTGCCATCGAGGTCGGCAGTTATGATCCTGATTAGCGATGCATTATCAAGTGCAGTTGCATCAGTCCAGTTGCATTTCCCATGTGTTTCTGTCAATGTGTGGTCAACCGAGTGTGCATGATGCGGTGCATGTAGCCGCTGCACCTTGCCAATGCACCGGTGCATTATTGCACATTACTTATAACTGATAGGTGCTTGAGATAGCAATGGCGTGTCCACTCTTGCTAGATGGGGACATTGTTAAACGTGATAAAATATCTATAATTTAATTTGGTAACATTACATTTTTAATTATAGGTATCCAGTTTGTTTTTGTAGATCCCATTGAGAACGGAAATCGTATTGTATGAGGAAGTGGTTATTGTAACAATAAATTTACGGAGGGGAAAGGTTCACCATGTATCTTTAAACATTTAGTGAAAATAGGTAAATATTTGGAAATAAGTCGATCATTTAGGTGTAGTTATGGGTGTATAGTATAAAAGATGCCAATCGTCGCTAAGCTATATTTTCTGGAAGATGATGGTTTAGTAGAACATACTTCTAAAATGTTCCATTAAAAATTTCAATTAATTCACGCATTGTTTTTAGTTGAACCTTATAAACAATGATGCAATTTATAAGTAGAATTTGAATTGTATTACACACCAGTCAAGTCTGAATTTTAATGTTCAATGTGTAATTTCAGTTCAACATAATTGTAATTATTACCTGATCCAAATTTGCATCTGTGTAATCCATGCTTCATACACAATAACAATCTTTTTGTCTTGATGTTGGGATGTTGATGTTATACGCTTGTGAGATCTAATATGTTTTCACACTCAATGCACGCTATTGTATATTCCGTCGATATATTGAGGCCGCTGCATGGATGCACTCGTATGCACTCTGTCACTGCAGCTCCATGCATAGCGAACCCGCGAGTGGAGTGTGTGCATTGCGCAATCCACCGGTGCCGTGGAATTCATTATGGAAATTGCGATCGGTAATGAACTGGCGCTCGGGTATTGCTTGCGACGGCGTGTTTTCAGTGCAGACGGTGATTATTGCTGCTTGCAACGAGCGCACGTTATACATCAAGGTATTTATCCTCGCTGATCAAATGTAGAATTATATCAAACAGTCGGTCATTTAAATTAATTGTTTTAGTTTACGTACACGTCGATTATTGAATCAACCTTTGATGCAAAGAAATTTGATCAGGTGGCAACCGGCTTTTATGAAAATTTGGTTTGTAAAAGAGTTTGATGAATTCTTTGGTCACATTTTTCGTTGAGAACGGGTTCTCTTTCAGTTTCAAAGATTTGCGGAGAGCAATTAATCACATGTCATTTCTATATAAATCAAAGACGTAGATAATGTTTTCTCATTGGTCATTACTCTTTACTATTAATAATTGTCAACACATCTAAGATTACTTATAGAGCTTGCTAGGTTTCAATACCATCTATCTTCATAGGTAATATGAACAATGAACCATATATGGTTTAACATAACCTACAAACCAAACCAAAACACTACTTTTGAATCATATCTTGAGAAGGCTGTGCTTTTGACACAAGTCATTGATTGTGTGGCCTTCATCAAATCATATAGATACATCACACTTCGATCAAACAAACTTGAATCGTGTAAATGGTCTTCAAATGTTTCGCTCCGTTTAATTTATCAAAGTGTTCAACCCACGGTTTTATGAATTGACATAATCTTTGACCGTTTGAGTAGTAATTTACTTTCCAAATTATATTAAATTAATTGATAATTAATGACTAACTTGACAATTTTGACATTTGAAAGGTCCGCGATCGATTCCCGCAGTCGGCTTTTCAAATTTCCCAACAGCGTCGTCATCTCCCAATCCCAATCGCTACTCCTAGATTCTCTTCTCGTTTGATTTAACACAATTTATGGTAACTTTGAACAAATGGCGCCAATGTGTCTATTGAATAATAATGCTGGCAGTGGGGCACATGTTGTTACGGGGCTTCGCTCTATTCCCACTGCCAGTAAACGCATGTATAATGATATGTATCCTGTGTATATGTGTTATATATGTGTTTTAAAATAAATAATAATAATAATAATAATAATCAAGGAAATGGTTGCGTATCTTGGAAAGCTGAGCACCTGGGCAGGACAACAATTTAGTTTTATTACGTATCCTTTGGTTGTTGTAAAGTTGATACCCTATTAATTATCATACAAAAGAATCTCTTGATTCAGGTAATAGTTGGGAGGAAGCAGGAAGGCCAAGTGTCGACAATTAATTCGAAATGTTTTAATTAAGATAAATGGACGGATGCGAAGTTCGGTATAAAAGCAGTATTCATTGTTCGTTGGCTCAATGTAAATACTAAATGTGGATCTCCAAATATATTCTCCAAATATATATTCCAATATATTTATTGGAACAGTATCACTTACCATTGTTTATTAAGAAATGAGCACTTAATTTAATTGATTAATCAATTTATTTATTGATACCTACATTTAAATAATAGCCCACATATGTTTTTATTTTATATTTAAAACATATATATTGTACTTTTTAAGTAAAAAGTACATGCATATCAGAACCTAGTCACAACTCTAACAAAAAATAATAATTACACTATAATTATTATAGTTTATTGTAATTTAAATGGTAAACATCCTAGTATTTTTAGTATAATTAATTGTAATCATATTATAATTGACTATATTATATATATTATAACTATATTATAACTGTTACTTTGTAATACTTATTTATTTTTAAATTATATTAATTTAAAAGATGAATGTGTATTTATGTGAAATATTATTCCAGACATTTACATTCACCATATAATTACAAAACCTTCTTTCTAAAAGTGTTTTATTTTATTTCTCGTGACGACTTGGAAGTCGCAGGTCACAAATCGTCGCCTACGTCACCGGCGAATCAGCCGATTAAACATTAATCGCTTGTTCTATTTTTAACCGGACGTAATCACTTGCCTCCCGGGCCTAGGTGGCGTCCGGCTCCTGTGGGAAGAGGAGACTCGTCATCAATACACGCGTATATGTCGGGATGCGTTCACACGCCTTATCTCTACGCAGTGAGACGCGTTGATAAGCGAGACGGTGTTGTGACCTAATGCTGACCAAATATTACTGGGGGACAAAGGTTTTCAGTAAAACAGTAATCAGTATTTTATTTTTTATTGCACTTATGTATATCTTTTTAATATCCTTATTTCACAACTGTTAAAATGATATTAAACTATTGAAAAATTGATAGTCCCCCAACAAAATAAGAAATTGAGGTATATGTTACCATAGCAATCATGGTGATGCAACTACCCTATAGGCTTCTATTACATGATATCACAATCTGATATGAGGGCAAATGTTTACAGGCTAATATGTGAATCACTTTTCTCAAAAAATTTTAGGGAAAAAATTCATAGAATATGGTCATTCGTACTTACGTATAAGTCATTCTTTCGTAAGTAATCACTCTAAATTTGAGATAGATGGGCTGTCAGAATTGTTTTTCTTCCTTAAATCTTTCAATAGGTCGCTATGGCAACAATTTCTGTTGCAATCATGGTACGGTGAATTATAATCGATGAAGGGAATATAACTCATACAATTTTGGACCAATTTGACTGAAAAATCATAAAATTTGAATATTGCGTGTCCCAATGACTATGCAAAATTTTAAATTGGTCGACCAAACTGTCAATTTTTATTTTTTAACCAGTCGGAGGAATTTTCTAAAAAAAACGACATGTGACCGCTGCTAAGGTATGCCCGAAATTTCTTAAAATTTGTCTTGTCAGGAAGCGTTCTCTTGCCTCATCTCTATAACCCGGTATAAAAGCGAACTAGATCTAGCGAGTTTGGAAACACTCATTCATGTCTTTGGAATTAAATGCAGAAAGTTTCATGGCAGATCAATAATGACGTATGATAATGTGACTTTTTGCGACTCTCTAGTGTAATAACGAATCGCCTGGTTTTATTCCCATGTAAATTGCAGCGCCAAATGCACATAATAATAATGATCGTCGATAACGTGTGATTTATATTGGCTATTACATTGCTGTGGTGTGTAAACTATGTATGCGATGTTGATGCACTTGCCGAGGCGGCAGCGTATTTGTCAGTGGACCGTATTGTACACTCAGATCTGAAAATAGGGGTCAATTTACACCCCAATAGTATTAGTTCCTGCTTCTAGGATTTTTCTGCATAAAGAGATGTAAAATTATTGTCAAAAACTACCAAAATTCACTAACATTCCAATGTGCTTGAATTCATTAATAGAGGGATATTTAACTGCACATTTGCGGAGATTTTTCACCACTTTATTAAAAACTAATTTATCTGTGTGCGTAACTGATGTGTATAGGTAATATTTTTTATACATCACGAACATCTAAATTCTTTAAAATTCGGTGTCCACTGCATAAAATCCCTGTATGTATAATAAAACGACCAAAATTCACTACCCAATGTTCTTAAAATCATATAGGGATATTTAACAGCACATTTGCGGAGATTTTTCACCACTTTATTAAAAACTAGTTGATTTCTGACGTAACTGATGTGTAGGTAATATTTTTCATACTTCACGAAACTTTACATTCTTTAAAAATCGGTGTCCACTGCATAAAATCCCTGTTTGTCTACATGCTTCTATAATATCTCAAATATAAGCTCTGTGAAAAATGGACGCTCGAACAGCAGAAAGCTGGTATTCTTGACCACTGAGTGATGAATTAATTCTTCGTCATGCCTCCACTCGGTTTTAATTTGTCCGTGTCTATATGCCGACGTTGTTTAACCGACGCCGTGGTTTATCACTGATCAGAGCGTCGGGACGCTCGAGGCGCCGGCGTCTTGACGCCTGTAGACTAAACCTCGGGATTTTCATTGCATGCTGTAGCAGTCATTGGAAATGAGAAGTGGTTATACTGAAACTGGGAAACCAATCTGTGTTTGGAGTTGCTCAATGGTTGATGTGAATTTGGTTTTTGTAAGTTTGCCCTGAAAAGGGTTGTTTGTTTCGACGTTTCGGTAGACATGAAAATATTCATCAGAATTGATTGTTATTTGATTGCATAAATGTGTGCGCTTTGTTCAGGTACACCCGCGGTCATATAAATTGCTTGGAAAATTTAAACTCCTTTCCCTAAACTTATTTATTCGGACGAAAACACCGAGGTAAACGCAGATTTCGATCGTTGGGGCTGGAGGGTTTGATTAGAAGAACCAACCATATCTAATAGTTATTCCAGCATTCAACCAATATTCACGTTAATGCGAGCTCCATCTTAGCCGTTTACCGTCAATTTTTCTGACCGTGGGTGTACATTAGTGTTTCTAAAAGTGTACATCAAATATTCTTTCAATACTTTGCTTATTTCTTGATCATAAACAGCAAAATGATTAAATAATGAGTCAATTGACTACAAAAGATTAAATTGCATCTCAGAAAGTATATAAAAAATGGGACAAAGTCAATTTATTTTCCCAGCGTTACTAATCTATCCTTTAAAATACATTCAGACCACAAAGAAAACTTGAAAAAATTCGTGGCTCATCGTTTTTTAAAAGAGTCTGTCCCACAATAGTTGGAATCGGAGTTTTGTTGTAAATTGGAGATGGTTCGTTGTTACTGCTAAAACATGTGGATTTTGGCAAGACTGGCCGAATTCCGACATGTTGGTCAAACGGAACTTGATTCGGCCACACATCGAACACTCAAACCATTCTAATTATTTAGTCCTGTGTGGGGACATTAATTCTGTCCATTGTTTTTTCTTCCAACTGGGTTACATGAATAATAAATCCCACTGTCTGCACGTCGTTGATTGGGCAAGACAAAGAATTCACGTCTAGAAGTAAGTGTTTGCGATTCCATTCATCCGCCACTAACCTACCGCTACTATCGATTGAGACCTGGATCGATTGAATTGGTGCCAATCAATGCACGCCACTTGCCAGCAAATTCTCAGCCGACCGAACACTCGTTCTTTCGATTCGATTCTTTCAGCATGTCGTAGATGTTTGGAGGACCAAAGTAGCTACTAGTTTTCTTTTGTGCATTTTCACTATCATACATTTTTCTACAAATTCGTTCTCACATTAGTGCAATAATATTATACGCAGGTGTGCAATTCTTGTTAATAAAATTCCCATAATAAATGCAAATTTAATCGATATTTATTCATGATGTCTAAAGTAATTGTTTTGGATAAATTATGAATGTAAAAATAAAGCAAGCAAAGCATTAATAAATTATGACTATAGATTCACGTACTACAAACCAACTCTTAATTAATAATTGAATAAATGATTTCTGGCGTACCTATGTTTGTTTGATATTTATTTATTTATTGGATTGTGTGTACAATGTATTTTAGATTGGGTCAATCAACAAACGTTAGAGAGTAACATTCGTCGTCAACGCTGCTATAATATATTTTATTCGACTGTTAAACACATGGCATCGAACCGGGGCCCCCCTCGAATATCAGTCCAATATCATCAGTAACACATTCTATTACGTATTCATTTGACGCGAATCGCATGGAAGTTTGCCATGCTATAACACTCTATCCCTAATTTAATTGCTCGTTTTGCCTCCCCCCTCCCCACCCCCCACGCATGACCGCAGCAGCGACCGCAGCCGATTCTGATTGCGCACGCTGTACCGTGTGTGAGGGCTAATAGAGGCTGCAGCAGTGATGATAGTGCATCACACGAGGTGAAATTAACTGATAGTAACTGGAGGAGGGGTTCATCTACAACACTGTAGTGTACTTCAAATTAATTTCATTTTTAATTGCAGTTTATTTTCTTCGATTTATTTTACAAATTCACACAATATACTACCCTTTCTTTGGATTCTTCGACTATACTGCAATCAAATAAGCTAGCTGGAAAGTTGCAATAGTCAATAATATTATTCCGAACTTAAAGTAATCACTTTCAACCTTCGCATGGCCTTTTCGTATAAGGGTCGGTATTACCATTAGTTTAATCTACAGTTAGTTAGCTTAAACTCCACTTCAGAAAACTCGGTGTGTTACCATTATATACTGCACTTTAATTCCGGAGCTTTGTTCCTCAGTTTACACTAACCTCAGGCTACATTAAATGCAGAATATTTAAGCTATGCCGCAGTGTATAATGGTGAATGATACACCCCATTTCGCGAAGTGGAGCTTAATTAAACTGAAGATTAAACTATGATAATATGGCTCCTAAATTCGTCGCATAACTCGTCTATACACAGCGTTTCTTTGTCTGTATTGGTATTATTCAAAAATTTCTCAACGAAATTCCGTTTGTAAAACAGGATTAAACAGCACCTTCGCTACTAAATTGGGATAAGTTGACTGTGAAGGAGGCGATCTGACCTATTAGAAGAGCAACCTTCCCATCATTTGCCTGTCATCTGATGGAAACCACGTAATAAACCTCAGTCAGGACTGTCTCTATATTCCCTCTTAACTTCTGTTACTAGAACTTGCGCTTGCGAGCTGGAATGCACTTGCACTGAACACATGGCACGGCGCTTCAGATACCGCCATTAAGTAATTAGTTTAATTATAAGCATTTCTCGTCGCGTCGAGTCATTAGCCAATCAGCGTTGCGGCGTTGCGATGACCTTGGGCCGGTTGTAACCTTGAGGCGGTTCATGTGAATGAACGTGACGTCAGAGTGTGCGATCAGCGTTTTGTTCTTTCATTGTTCAATTGGTTTCATATATTTCGAGTGCATCGACGTTGACGTGCTTTTCGTTCGAGCAGAATCCACTCGTGACGTTGAATCGCTGTGAAATGGACTTGAATCCACTCGTGACGTTGAATCGCTGTGAAATGGACTTGAATCCACTCGTGACGTTGAATCGCTGTGAAATGGACTTGAATCCACTCGTGACGTTGAATCGCTGTGAAATGGACTTGAATCCACTCGTGACGTTGAATCGCTGTGAAATGGACTTGAATCCACTCGTGACGTTGAATCGCTGTGAAATGGACTTGAATCCACTCGTGACGTTGAATCGCTGTGAAATGGACTTGAATCCACTCGTGACGTTGAATCGCTGTGAAATGGACTTGAATCCACTCGTGACGTTGAATCGCTGTGAAATGGACTTGAATCCACTCGTGACGTTGAATCGCTGTGAAATGGACTTGAATCCACTCGTGACGTTGAATCGCTGTGAAATGGACTTGAATCCACTCGTGACGTTGAATCGCTGTGAAATGGACTTGAATTTACTCGTGACGTTGAATCGCTGTGAAATGGACTTGAATCCACTCGTGACGTTGAATCGCTGTGAAATGGACTTGACTTGAATATCTTGTTCGCCGAGGGGTTAACAACCTTATAGTTTTGGTGTACACCTGATTTCGGATTTCAAAGATTTCCGAAGATTTCCCATATTTCTAAGATTTCCCAGATTTCAAAGATTTCCTAAGATTTCCGAAGATTTTTGAAGATTTCCCAGATTTCAATGATTGCCCAGATTTCAAAGATTTCCAAAGATTTCAAAGATTTTCATTCATTTCCAAGATTTCTAAAGATTTCCGAAGATTTCTAAAGATTTCTTGGGATTTTTGCAGATTTCACATAATTTCGGAGATTTCACGAGATTTCCGAGATTTCCAAGATTTCCGAAGATTTCAACAGATTTCTAAAAATTTCCTAAGATTTCCTAAGATTTTTAAGATTTCAAAAGATTTTTAAAGATTTCCTAAGATTTCTAAAGATTTTCAAAGATTTTCAAAGATTTCCAGGCTAGTGTACACCAGATTTCCGGAGTTGTTAACCCTTGTTCGCTACTGATAGGCCATGACCGCGTCTTTTCACCGTCCTGCATCCTCATATTCTTCATCATCGTTTCCTACCCTCATCATAATCATTCATCCGGCTCCATCAGCCCTCGCAGAACTTAAACACCACTAAAACAATAAACACTGTCAATGGCACGTCCAGGAATACATTTACGAGTGGCCAACTATTTTAAAAGAACCACACGATATAAGGGGGACAAGTCCGTGGATTTTCTATAATTTTGTACGAAGTCCACAACATTTCAACAAATGTTATCTGCATCATTAACATTATCGAGCCGAGCTTAAGTTACTTGTAGTTTTGTATGAGGGTGGGGGGGGGGGGGGGGGGGGGGGATTAATGCGGATATCGGGAATCTATGAGCGCATCGCAGAAGAGAGTGGAAAGTTAGTTTCTGCGAAGTTCGATCTCGTAATGAAGCCACTTCTATCTGCTGTAAATTTCGATCGGTAATGCAACCGCACTTGCTATGGAGTTCACCTTACCATCTGCAATAACTCTGAGACGCCAAGCTATCTGCTATCTGTAGCTATAGGAGATACGAGAACATTTGTACAAGGAACTTCGGAATTTTTATGTAGAATGCTGTCTAAAGAATTCCGTATTATGATGTAGATTTTCGCAGCAATTTTACTGTTTTCTAAATTAATTATTTATTGATCTGCATCATAATTTTGAACTGTCTTCTGTTTTATATGCACAATTCCAGCTGTCATTCATAGAGTAGTTTAATTGCAATATATGTCTGCATAAGAGCTCGCAATTGAGCATGAAACTTTGTATGACGCAAATCAATCAAAAACTAATTTAGAAAATTCCTTATTAGTTATTACTTACTTTAGTTTTTTTTTGTTTGTACCGTAATTATTAATATCCCAGAAAAAACACTCCGTGTAAAAATACCAGCCAAGTCTCTTTAACTATAAAAAAAAATAGAAGAAATCTAAAAATTCAGCACTGAAAAGGAGTGATATCAAAAAAGGAGCCAAGTCAACGAATTTTCCAAATTTTAATCGTACCATTGAAATAAAAATATCAACCCCCGAGAAATACTTAAAAAAAGGACTTGGCGCATCGTTTTTTTAAAGACACTTTTCTATCCTAAAAGTATAGGAAGAACTCTACAAGTATATTTTCCTGAGTATATCACATTCATTATCGACGAATCATACTACGTTTTAATATAACTAGTACTCTTACCTACTGGCAGTTTTGGTATTTTGTCAATATTCAGAGGAAATAAACGGATAAACGAATAACGAATAAACGGAAGCGGCCTAGTCTATTCGTTATTGCCACTATTTCTAGGGTCATATTAATCAATCATACTTCTCAATATCGTGACTGAGGGAAATAGCGAAAGCGCTCATTACAAGAAGGCCGTCAATGAGATTTGTATAAGTGACTAGTGCACTGAGCCATGCTGCTCAAATAATTACTGACTAGATTTTTATCTAAAGTAATACGTTATGTAATTTATGAATTTTTTTGGTATAAAATGTTAATTAATAGCAATTAATTACACGGCGAGAAGGTTCAAAGTATAATGCTGTAGTAGGTATGTTGATTTACCCACAAAACTATAGGTACCTACCAATCACAAACACAACTGTTCTGTATTTATTGCTTGTAAGACAATGCTATGTTTCTTTGCGTACTTATATTTAAATTTAAAATATTTTACAGAATGTTCAATATTTAATTTGAAAGTTTTGTCCCAATTTTTCTAGGCATTTCTGAACTACGTAGTATGTGAGTGGCATAAGCTTAAGAATAGAAAAATGTCTTTAAAAAAACGATGCGCCAAGTCCTTTTTTTAAGTATTTCTCGGGGGTTGATATTTTTATTTCAATGGTACGATTAAAATTTGGAAAATTCGTTGACTTGGCTCCTTTTTTGATATCACTCCTTTTCAGTGCTGAATTTTTAGATTTCTTCTATTTTTTTTTATAGTTAAAGAGACTTGGCTGGTATTTTTACACGGAGTGTTTTTTCTGGGATATCACTTCTTTTGTTAGTTTATTCATACAGCTTGTAGCACATGTCCGAGCAGGGACTAATTTCTTTAAAAAAATACGCCTCAACCGATTTGGTTACTATGAAAAGTTGCGTTTGGTATAAGATGAAAATGATTATCCAAGAAGAATAGCTTAAGTTTCGTTATAATCGATCCAGCCGTTTTCGATACATGACGTCACTTCCGGTTTTGAAATAGCGGCCGAATTCCGGTATAGGTAATAAGAAAACAATCTAGTTTTATCTAGTTGATACCTTCATGAACGACCATCTGAATTCCTAATCCCTATATTTCCGTAAAATCGGTCATGCCGTTTGTAATATATGACGTCACTTCCGGTTTCATTTAGTGGTTCCTGCCGCCATTTCCGGTACCATTAATTTATTTATTCATTTTTCACAATTGATTTTTCAAATAAATAGCAGAATGAATACGCAGGAGCTAGTTCAGTTGCAATCGGTACAGGCGTTTTAGATATATGACGTCACTTCCGGTTTCAGGAATGGCGGCCGAGAACACTGCTACCTTGAATATATAAATTGTATTGTCTATGTTACAATGTAAGTTAATTATGTACGTATTTTAAGTATAATTTGTTGAAATAAGTTAAATATTGCGTATTTATGACGTCACTTCCGGTTTAGAAAATAAGAAAATAATATTTTTTTTATTGATACTTCATATAGATGACCATCTAAATCGAATGGCGCTAATTTCGTTCTAATCGGTCCAGACGTTTTTGAGTTATGACGTCACTTCCGGTTTCAAAATGGCGGCTTCCGGTTGGTTTTATAAAAAGGCACCTCAGACGCCAAAAGTGCACATGTGGTAAAAATTTCAGGTCGATCGGTTCAGCCGTTTAGGCTGTGGCGGTGATAGCGACGTTTCGTGATATCATCAGAATCATCATCATCTTCAGAATCAGAAAGTGGTGTAATTTCACTGTTTTCTCGGTCCTCTAGCGCGCAAATGGCATAACCTATTGTTCCCAAATTTGGTATATGTAGTGGGGTGGGCCATAGCTCGAAATTAAGATATTTCGCAACAATGTGAGATTTACCAATTTTGAGATCCAGTAGGCCGAAAATGCCATGTTGTTGCTTACAGTAAAAGTGTTTGGTCTGCTCCTCAGTTTATTAGGCATTTACGGTATGTTGAGTGACTGTGAGTGTATAGTACGACTTGGCTGGGTGGAGCGACCGCTCCACTAGATACATTTCTTATAGTATGAACCGCAGGTCCATAGGTATTGATACCGTCTATACGGAGTAATGACTTGATGATGGCATGTGAACTGGATGCAGCTGGATGCAAGTGCAACTGCAACTGCAACTAACCTCCTCCTCTCTGTTACAGAGCGTGATGAAGATCAAGAACAATGTGAAGCTGCTCGGCGCCGACGACAAGCCCAAGCTCGTGGACAACAACCACCACATCACGCCGATGATGGTGAGTAACACGTCACGCTGTTCCTGTTCCCCATGGGTCTGGGGCTCGATTAGGAGGCCCTTCCCTGCTGAAAAATCTTGCCGAGATCTTGGGAAGTTCTTGCAATATTTAAGAATATTTTACAAGATCTTAGTAAGATCTTGGAGAGATCATGTCTCTTTTATTGTCTATTTAATTGTCTAGATCATAAAAAATGTAAATAAGAAGAATACGAGAGTTTGCTAAATAGGCACTTAATAATTTTGACAGATCATTATTTAAAAATATTAGTCTCAACCTCTTCTGAAAAATATCATCAAGATCCTCCTTGCCAAGATATTTCAGCAGGGTTCCGGACGGATGTTTTCCTGATTTATCTCACTCGAGAGGAAAATAATGGGAAGGTTCCCTACTAAAGTCATCCGCAGTCGATCTGTGGATTGGAAAAGGGTCTTTTTACTTTCCCGTCCCCTACTTTACCTGCGTGCGCACCATGCCCCATTGTTCGTGCCGAGCCTTCTCTTGGGTTGAGCTTGCTAAGGGGTTCGTAAAATACCTGTTTTTTCAAGAAAATCCCAATCCACAGATCGACTGCGGGTCACTTTAGAGGTCACGACCGCCTCGTCCCACCGTATTTATCATCATATCCCTAGCATCATCACAAAGATTCATCAGTCGCCAGAGTTAAGCTGTAGAACAGTGCGACGTTACACACCACCAAAATAATAAACACTGTCAATATAAAGTTCAGGTGGCCCACAATTATTCAGATTAATATAAAAAAGAGTTACGATTGTGAGCCAAGCCCCGACTTTATTTTCGTTCAAGGTAACAAGCATAATTTTTCTGAAAATCAACGGTATTACAAATATTCTTTCATCTGCATAAATAATATCATCAAGTCTGTTGCAATTAGTTTTGTTTAATGCATCTCCCCATCACCTAGTTTTGGATCGGTGCGACGTTGACCCTAAAATACAGTCCACTTCTCCTGTCCGTCTGCCACTGGTCCCTTTGTCTTGGACAGATGGAAATCCGACGTGAACCGACGGAGCTCGCATCTTGATCTCTGTCCGATTACTCTCCGACTGAATTCTATAATCGATATCCTCGAAGTCGCGAGTGGCGGAAGTTGAACGTACACGTCGACGGCGATGGGAAACGCTTCCCCGGGTACCGAGGTTCGACGCCGGGCCCCACTTCCTGCTATCAGAATTAATTCTTCCGCGGCCACGTGCAAGTTTTATCACCATGGGAGGGTGGTGGTGTCGCGCAAGCTAATACGAGAGTCAACGCCGTGATGTCGGCGATGGCGAATCATGAGGAGAGTGACGACGAGAGTGATGCCGTTGTGTACTGGCATTGAGGGAAACTGTTGACTAGATCCTCCCCCCCCCCCCTCGCATAACCATAGTGTTAATATTAACACTTTTGAACGTCGCTGTACTGTATTGTCAAGGGAAATGGACATCAAGTTGCTTATTTGTATGCCTTGGATGTACGCATTACAATGATGTTGAACAAACGGAAGCTACATTATTATGCCAATAAAACTTTTTTATTATATTCCCAAATTTTGTTAGGTACTACTAAGTAGTTACTATAACTTAAAATCCATTGACTAAAAGTTAAGTTAAAACTACCTACAATATCTCGATGCCGTTGCAAATAACCGTTCAAAATTTTAATTTTATTTGACGAATAATTAAACTATTTATTTAATTTAATCTTCATTTCATTTTATTTCTATTTTTTTCTAAAATAGGAAATTACTTTTGATTTAAATAGACAATTTCATTTTTCCAAACGATTGGAGGACTAATATTCCAAGCTTGATCAGAATCTATGCACAGTTTCAACAAATATGAAGTCAACAAAATTAGCGAAGATCCAGTAGTGTGAAACGGAAACGCTCGCTCCGCTCAATTAACTAGTATAAACACATTAATTCGTGCGATCCATTTATTTAAGGCGATTGTCTTATCGGCGGTATCACACGTGTCATAATGACGTACTTATGCGCGGAGTTTCTGAGTGGATTTGTGACTCGAATGCCGTGGCTTGGAAGTGGATTGCTTCATAATAGCGGTGGCATGGGAAGCTAGACAGGTTCGCGTATAATGTTTCTCATACCAGACACGGGGTAAATGAGGAACATGGAGCGGATCGAATATTTACATTGACGCGTCATTAACGTAATGGGTCAAGCCCGAACACGTGTTCGATTTCATATTTTGCATTAACTGCTAACAATCTTTAACACACTTTGTGATAGAGTTAATGTATTCAAATTTTATAATTTGAGTAAAATACAAAATTATGGACTTGCGCTCACGGACTCAGTTTTTAATTTTAGGACTCTTGTCTTAGTATGTTGAAACTTCAACCATTATATACCATTTTAGTAACCTGTAGATAGATGCTTACAAAATATGTATCTCCATCCATTTCCCCTCATAGAGCAAGCTGACTGGGTTTGGTCCGTGTCCTGCCATTTTCCTCTTGGTTTTCCTAATTCGACAGGCAAATGATGGTAAGGTACCCAACTACTAGATCACGGCTTTCTCCTTCCCACCATCTAATCATCATCGCAATCATTAGAGAGTGCCCTCTCATTGGCTACAGCTGTCACGTGACCTTACTTGCGACTCTGCTTTTTCGATCATGACCGAAAATCGGAGAGGGAAGTATATGTCATGTGACCTAACTACCCAATGAGAGGACTCTCTGCTTTCATCTACACCAGGGGTGGGCTCCTTAGTGGTTCTTTAATGGCTCTTTATAATTTAAATCAAGTCTGGAATCGAAAAATTCGAAAAATAAAATGCCCTGCGGGGCAACTAAGGTTATTTGATTCAGTTTGTTCATTTTAGAGCCCCAGAATCAATTTTAATTTGTTAAATTCTAAAAAAAACGCCCTGCGGGGCAACAACTGGGGAGAAGGCTTCGTCAAAATATAAAAATACAATAAACATGTAATTTATTATTTTCAGT
This sequence comes from Leuctra nigra, assembly GCA_934045905.1. Lineage (NCBI taxonomy): Eukaryota > Metazoa > Arthropoda > Insecta > Plecoptera > Leuctridae > Leuctra > Leuctra nigra. Next base: position 48,887,313 of record OW203761.1, read on the forward strand.
GTTTACATTTAAATTGCCTCTTCTGCGGCTCCCATTATTATCTAATTAATTATTTTTTTGGAAATCGGCTCCTTGACCAAAAATGGTTGTAGTACGTCCCTTGTTGTTGCATACACCAATAAAGTGAAAAATATAGACATATATTATGTCCGTGTCTGTATACAGTAGTCGGTGCGCTGACAAAGGCAATTGCATTTTAATTCGTTTATAAGCAGGAGAGTGTTATTATTATTTGTTGAATCATACCAGGTAACTCTTTAAATTCTGCAAATGATGCAACTAAACGAATGGCAATTTGCGCGGCTTGGATGCGTTTACAAGCTCGGCTATAATTAGCTCTCTTCGTATGCAGCTAGGGAGGACGGAGTCGCAACTTTCGCTAGAAAGTGAAAAAGCGCGACATTTATGACGTAATAAATCAACACCTACAGCTCGCTCGGCACCTACTTTGTCGGCTCGAGTATTAGGAAGAAGTACCCGTGTAGAACTTGAAGGTCTGCCGTGTCGAAAAAGGTGTTTTATTCAATTCAGATTCAAACGCCCAGCAAGTATTTTTTGTGATATTTGGTTTGAAGCCATTTTTTAATGTTTGCCCTTCGTGCATGCGATTGAAATTTTATGAAAAAGAAACAAAACAAGTACGCTAATTACGATCAAGTTTGACTAATTAAAAGAGTGCTGTGAGTCTTACCTAACTTTCTGCAGACTAAATTATAACTGCTCTATACATTTATGCAAAAATAATCATAATATTTAGATACAATAATAATTAATAGCTATAATTACCTCTCTAACTCTGTAATGAAGACCTAAATATTAATTTTCACACTTTTTCGTTCTAAGCTCTTCGCTTTATATAAACAAGCAAGTATAGAACTATATTTCTGCATATGATCTACTATGAGTGTTCTTTTGAATGTTGAATGGTGATATTTATTCCCATAAATAACACTCAAAACAGAACAAAGCTACTAAAAAGCAACAGTCAAGTCTTGCCCCTCTTTAAAATATTACAATATTAGTTACATTATAATATGAAAAGGAGTGATATTAAAAAGAAAAGAATGTTTAATTGCACAAAAGATACTTCACGCAGCAATAAAGTAGATGGACCAGAATCAAATATCTACGAAAGAGGCTCTCTCTAAAACGATTTTGCTACCTTTTTTGGAAGATAAGTAGAAAGTGTAATCTATGTTATTTTTGCGGTTACAAAATATATGATTCCAAAAAAAATTGGATGACGTCAGTAAATTTTGCTGGAGTGGTCAGCGAGCAGGCAATTTCGGGAGATCACACAAAATTTTCGCTAGGTGTAGCATGAAGCACTGAAATTGCCACTTCTGGATAAAAGGTGTACGACATAACAAATATAATAAGGGCCGGTAAAATGAACGTTTTGTTGTAACAAGGAACAGTTTCTCCTTGACTTCAGTGATTGCTCTCATCTCATCGCATCTCGAGCCAGAGTGCATTGCGCTGTCTCTCTTCTTGCTCTCTTCAGACTTACATAGCACTCGAGGCGAAGATTAGATAGCTTTTTACAGCTCAACTCCCTACTGATAAAGCAATTAGTAAATTACTCGCTCGTCTTAGCGCTCGTGTATCTGATTGCGTCGTGTTGCAATAAACTAACTAAATGAAGATAATCATTGAGATTGCTGGAGTTTTCACGGGGCACTGCCGCTGGATGTGTTCAGACTTGTTGAAATGCCGTGGAATTGCAGGCAAAACGACGAGTAGAGTTGACTGAAGACTCCGAGCAGTAAAGCAGCTTAAAACCTGATGAACTGTGAAGCCAAACAGTGAAGATATTGATCATTGCGAATGTATTGACTTGACTGAAAGTTTTTTCGACTGACGTTCAACAATTGAACGAACTGAACATGATAAAAGTTACTGACGATTTACTCTGTTCAAAAAATGTCATAGGGAAAGAAAATTATTTTTGCTACTTTCATCTATGTCTTGTGTTTTGTTTTTGGTGTAAAAGTTTACGAATATTCAAGGACCATTTACTTTCGTTTTTTATTTAATAAAATTCTTTTTACTATTTTTGTTTAACTCTGTTATTGCTTTTGGTGCAAAAGTTTTTCTGGTCCGTAATTGTTTTCCTGAGGAAGATTCGTTAATGGAGACATGATAATTTTAATTAAAAATAATAACAGGACAGGATGCAATAACCCATTAAATTAACATGTGTACATGATAAAGGATGTTTATTAATGTTACCTAAACATACGATCACCAATGACTTAGGTATTCCATACCACAGAGATTATGCAGCTACGTTATAATCTGTACGTTGACACCAACTAAGTGTTCCGTACCTACTCGTTTCGAGTCACGTTCAAAACGAGAGGAAGATGCACACATGAAATATTTATAATTATTTAAATATCGTTTTGTATAATATACTGAAGAAAACTATGATTAAAATTAGTGTTTCTTCCGCTTCAGTGCCCCCTCCACTCAGTTTTCTCTTTCTTTTATCGACACATGATCACATTTACACAAATTATTAGTTACGTATTAGTTATTTTTATTTTGTGAACGACTCATATAATCTTGTGTTTTTAATTAACCCCGTGGATATTGTAGTTGACAATTTAATTCCTATGCGATTTGATCCGCCGCTTTTGACGGCATGAAACTCCGGACTTTTGGGGAGGAATTAGAGGCTCAAATGTCCTTATCATTATCAATATCTGTAATCCTGTTTCACACACGGCAAAGCCTCGGCGTCGTGGCGTCGTGAGTGACGCACCACGGGATGTACGGGACATGGGACTCGGAATATGACTTGGGACTCGGATGCCGGACTTGGGATGTGGATATGGGACTTGGGATATGGGTAATGGAATTAAGACGTGGAAAGAGGACTTGAGACGTGGAGAAAGGACTTGGGACTTGGAGAAAGGACTTGGGACGTGGATAAAGGTCTTGGGACGTGTTTAAAACACTTGGAAAAAGGACTTGGGACGTGGATAAAGCACTTGGGTCGTGGAGAAGGGCTTGAAACGTGGATAAAGCATTTGGGTCGTGGAGAAAGGACGTGGGACGTGGAGAAAGGACTTGGGACGTGGAGAAAGGACTTGGGACTTGGAGAAAGATCTTAGGACGTGGATAAAGGTCTTGGGACGTGGATAAAACACTTGGAACGTGGAGAAAGGACTTGGGACGTGGAGAAAGCATTTGGGTCGTGGAGAAAGGGCTTGGGACGTGGAGAAAGGACTTGGGGCATGGATATAGTGATCAGGCAGCCGATATGGGACTCAGGGCGCGGAATGTTTGACTTGGGACACGTTATGTAGTTCTGGGACAAGGGATATGGGATATTGTAAACGAACCATGGGACGCGAGTCAGGTGTTGCGACCCTGGGACACTACATGGGACGTTGTACACGGGACACTACATGGGACACTACATGGGACGTTGTACACGGGACACTACATGGGACGTTGTACACGGGACACTACATGGGACGTTGTACACGGGACACTACATGGGACATTGTACACGGGACACTACATGGGACGTTGTACATGGGACGTTGTACACGGGACGTACCGTCATGTATGACCAGCCGCTACACGGGACGCGCGGGACACAGGAAACGGGACGCTTTGTCACGCGGCGTCCCGCGAGATCGCGATCGGGACACGTCCCGGGTGAATCGTCCCGCCAGACGTGACGTCACGCGAATAACAGACAGTCGTTTTGTTCGCTTTGCTTACCCCAGTTGCTAGAAAACTTGGGATCGATATTTTCTGCACAATCTTGGTAGGAGTTGGCTGCATTACGATCAGACGCTCATGCAGTCGGTGCCCCCCCTCCCCCCATGCGCTCTTGTGGGCGACGAGGGAATTTCAGACGTTTAAATAATGGAAGGAAACTTTGCACGGAAATGGAGAGCAAGCATGCAAGTGTAATGTGTTTCATTGTAAAGCCTTGACGGTGGTAATTATGTAATTGAAATTTAGTGCGGCTTGTTCTGGTATGGGATGAGTTCATTAGAAAGAATAATAATGTAGACACTAATTCTAAAACATTCATGATCCAGATTGTATGAATTCGAGATATTTCTTGGATTATATGACCGTGATGAGAAATGTAATATACTTAGGATGAATAGTTTCATATTATACATCATTACATGATTATATTTTTGCTACATTTACTAACAATTATGCAAATAATTTTTAAAGAATCAGCTTTTTATGCCTATTTTTTTACCTAATTAATGAAAGTTATAACAATTTTACAAAAGTTGGCAAATCAGTTAGAGGAAGGAAGGATGTGGTTACAAGTAGTGTCAAATGCCCAGTATGTGAGATAGGGGTGCATACTGGGTTAAAGTGTGAGGGCTGTGGTATATGGTACCATTTTCCATGCGTGGGGCAAAACAAGAAGAAGTATAAAGCCGGAAGTAACAGTGAGTGGGTGTGCAGCAGCTGTAAAAGTGGGGTTAAGGGTACCAGCTGCAAAGAGCAAGAAGTGAATTTACCTGCAGTTGACATTGGAAGGAAGGCACACAAAGATAGTAACAGTGAGGGCAGTGAGGGTAGTGTAGGCAGGATCAAGTCTCCCACAGGCAAAATGGTGAAAAAGAAGAAGAACCAAACAGAAAAACTTGTGAACTGGATTTTGGAACAAATAAAGTACGAGGAAGAGGAAGGGAGAGAGAAAAGTAGAATGGGAAGAAAGAGAAGGACAGTCCTAAAGTCGGAAGTTGTAAAAGGAATGGTTGCAACATTCATGTGGATGAATGGGAGGATGGTGGAAATGGAAAGGAAGATTGATGATCTGAAGAAGAAGCAGGGAATGACAAAAGAGGTTATGCATAAAGAAAGAGAAGAAGTTTTGTGGCCAGAAAAAGAGTGTGAGCAGCAAGAAGAACAGAAGCTAAAAGGGTTACAGAAGGAAAAGGTCAGTGAAACAACGGAAGATCAAACAAATGATGAGGAAGTGGTGCGACAGGAAATAGGAAGCGAACATCAGGAAGATGAGATATTGAACGAAACAGAGGGTAAGCAGAATCATCAAGCTAGCGAAGAAGAAGTGGGGCCACTGGTAAAAGAAAAAGAAAAGGAAGCTGAAATTGAGGGAGACCAGGAATTGGTAGTAGCGGAGAAAGATCCTGATATTCCGGTGTACGCTGACGAAGATCCCGGAGACGAGCGCGCTCCTGCGGAAGTCCAGGCTGCCCCTCGGGGACATGATTCATCAGTTCAAGGATCTCAATCACCTGGCGGTCATCCAGTGCCATTCGATCGTGCGGTGTCGCGCGGGCCGCACCTGCACCAACCACTTTGTCTATTTCGGCGACCACAAGCGGTGGAAGTGCAACCTCTGCTTCTGAGTCAACGAGTTGATGCCACACGGGAGCTTGAAGATAACCCGCAACTGGAGGCATCACCGGGGGAGCCTAGGTGCAGTGGAATCAAAGCCCTGCTGATCGGGGACTTCAGTGGAGGGACAGGGACAGGCTTCTGCGGGCAAGAGGGTTTCCGTGCAGATGCCTTCCCCGGAGTTGGAACGAAAAGCTTGGCAGAGGAAATAGGGAGATATGTCATCCGGGACACTACAGACAGTGTCATGCTGTTTGTGGGGAACAGGGACCTCAGGGATGGGAAGAGCAGGGATGAGATAGAGCAAGATACCAGGCAACTGATTAATGCAGCAAAGGAAAAGTTTGGACCAGACACCAAACTCTTCTTGTCTGGTATGCTGACACACCAGGGAATATGGCCCAGAGAGGTAAATAATACCCGGAGGGACGTGTGCCAGGAGAATGGAGTGTGGCACGTCATTGGAAAGAGGCCAAGAAGGGAAGATAGGAGATGGGAGTGGCACGAAAGGATTGGAGCTAATTTGCGAAAGACTGTTGAAGAAAATGTGGATGGGCGAATGGCAGTGGGTTTTCGGAGTCTGGTGGTGTGGAGAAAGAAAAAATAGGGGCCGGCAGAGTGGGAGAGACAGGAGGTAAGGGGATTGGACGCAACCGACCTGTAAGAAAGGTGAGGAAGGGCAATGTTGTCAAAATAGGTACACTGAACATTGTGACATTAAATGGAAAAATTGAAGAGATAATAGACATGATGGAAGAAAGAAAAATAGAGTTATTGGGTATGAGTGAAACAAAATGGAAGGGAGTGGGGGAGAAAGAGTGCAGAGGAGGATATAAACTATTCTGGTCAGGGGGGGCTGAAGGGAGGAATGGAGTGGGGTTTGTGGTAAGCCCGAAACTGAGAGGTCTAATTGTCGGGGTGGAAAACCATAGTGAAAGAAGCATCAAAGCTAGCCTGTTAATGAAGAACAAGGTGAAGGTTGACATAATACAAGTATATGCGCCACAGACAGGACGGCCAGCAGCGGAGAAGGAGATCTTCATCCAGGAACTGGAGAAAAACATCACATCCAATACCATAATAGTGATGGGGGATTTTAACGCACAAATTGGGGAGGACAGGACAGGAGTTGAAGGGGTCATGGGGCACCATGGATGGGGAAAGAGGAATGTAGAGGGAGAGAAGATGTTAGAAATGTGCGGAAGAAACGGGCTGCAGGTAGGAAACAGTATGTTTCATAAGGAAAAAAGAAAGAAGATTACGCGATATGGACACGGCGAAGAGGCTACCGAATCCGTTATCGATTACATATGTGTGGGGAAGGAATTAAGGAGATTCTTGGAGGATGTTGAGGTTATCCCTTCAGTGGCCCTAGATAGCGATCATAGGCTGCTAGTTGGAAAATTTAGCGTCAAGAAGGACCACGCCGCCAAGAGAAGAAGTAAAAAGAATGGCAGAATCAAAGTGTGGAAACTGCAATCCCATACAGTACGACAGGAGTTCAGAGAGAAGATTGCAAGCAGTGAGAGAATAGGGGAAGTGGGACAGGTGGAAGAGGAATGGCAAACATTTAAGAAGGTATTTGTGGAAAGTGCAGAAGAAGTTTGTGGGCGATCAAGTGGGAGAAGCAAGAAGAAGGAAACACCGTGGTGGAATGAAATAGTCCGAGAAGCAGTGCGTCAGAAGAGAACCGCCTGGCAAACGTACGAGGCCGATAGATCTACCCTCAACAAGGCCGAATACCGAAGGTGGAAAATACGAGTAAGAGAGACAGTAGAAGAAGAAAAGAAGAAGTCCATGGAAGAACTTGCTGGTAAACTAGAAACGGATTTTGAAGGCAATAAAAAGATGCTTTATGGCATAATAAAGGAAAAGAGGACAAGAAAAGTTGGACAGGCATGCATGGTGGATGCTTGCGGAGGATTGATCAATGACCCAGTAGAAGTACAGGCACTGTGGAAAGAGTACTTCAAGGAACTACTGAATGTTGATGGAGTGGCACTACCAGAAAGTAGTGGAATACTACAGAGTGAGAACGAGGAAGAGGAGAAGTGTGCTTTGAGAGAGGGAGAAGTGGAGAAAGCGCTAAACGAGATGAAGAATGGTCGATCACCCGGAATAGATGAGATAACAGTGGAGATGGTAAGAGCTGCTGGGGAAATAGGAAAAAGATGGTTGTTTCGAGTAATGAGTGCGGCATGGAAACAGAGGACCATACCGGACGATTGGAGAAAGGGAGTGATTGTACCAATCTACAAAAAGGGTGACAGGAAGAAGTGCAGCAACTACAGGGGAATTACTTTGATGTGTCAATGTGCCAAAGTATTCGAAAAAGTGGTGGAATTTAGACTGAAAGAAGTAGTAGAGGAAAAGCTCAGGGAGGAACAATATGGGTTCAGGCCAGGTAGATCAACCATTGATCCAATATTCACTATCCGACAAGTCATGGAGAGAAAGTGGGAGAGTGGAGAAAAACTGTACATGGTTTTTCTAGACTTGGAAAAGGCCTACGATCGCCTACCAAGGAAGAAAGTATGGGAATGTCTGAAGCGGAAGGGGGTGGGATTGGGTCTGATTGAGAGAATCAAGAGCACATATGAGAAGAACGAGAGCTGTGTACAAACAGTGGAGGGGAAGACAGGATGGTTTGAGGTGAAGGAAGGACTTCGACAGGGCAGCGTTCTTTCCCCAACACTATTTGTCATTGTCATGGACGAGCTGCTGAGAAAAGTAGAACCAAGCGAAGACCAGGAGACGAATACACTGGTATATGCAGATGATATCGTAGTGTGGGGAGAAACCAGCGAATGTGTTCAAGAAAAGATTGATAGATGGAGCCAGATGACTGAAGAATACGGTATGCGAATAAGTCAGGAAAAGAGTGAGACACTAGTAATGGAGAGGAAGGCAACAAGAAATGTGAAGATCAGGCTACGGGGCTTGGAACTGGCGGAGAGAGGAGAGTTTAAGTATCTGGGGAGCTGGCTAACTAAGGATGGAAAAATAGGAAGAGAGATAACATCAAGAGTGCAACAGGCTAACACATTTTTCCAGTTAGTCAGGAAACTTCTTTGGAATGAGCAGTTCCCCCAGAAATGCAAGATACTCCTTTTCAAAAGCTATTTCCTGCCAATACTCACCTACGGTTCCGTAACGTGGGCGATCGGAGGAAAGGAGGAGAGCCAGTTGCAGGCAGCAGAAATGAAGTTTTTACGAAGCATACAAGGAGTAACTAAGATGGACAAGATCAGGAGTGAAAAGATTAGAGGAGACTTGAAGGTAGAGAGGTTGGCATTTAAAATGGGGAGAGAGCGGCTACGGTGGTTTGGCCACATGAAGAGAATGCAGAGGGAGAGAATACCGCGTCGGGAGTTCGAAGCTGCGAGAAGTGATAAAAGGAGAGTGGGAAGACCGAGGGAAAAGTGGAGAGAGCTGGTAGCAGAAGATGTACAAGAGAGACTGGAGAAGTGGGAAGAAGTGGAAGAAGCAAGGTGGTGGGAAGACAGGAAGAAGTGGAAAAAACTGGTAGAGAAGAAGAACGAAGAGGAAGAGCCAAGCCTGGCCAGCTAGCTTAGGAGTCCGGGCCCTAGTAAATGGTGGCCTCGCCACCCCCCGACCCAACTCTTGGAACCGGGAGGAAGATTATTATTATTATGGTTCTGATTGAATTTGAGATTTTGTTTGGTTAGAATTTAGTAAAAGATAGGCGCTTTGTTCTTAATTTGTGTACATTAATTAGTAGTTATAACTTATAACAAATAATACCTATTTATACAAGACCATGATTTATAAAAAAAATTTGTATCATCAGCTTTTTTGCCGATTGTTTTTTTTGTAAATCACATGAAGAAAGACGAAACATTTTACGTCTCTTGTAGGTGACAGGGTTGGAAAAATGAGTAGGTACTTGAATAAAAAATTAATCAATTACTTATTGCACTAATGGGGTTGTTCACTGCCATTTGCTCTCACTCGCAGCGCTAGCAGCAATGGAGGTATCTCTCTCTGATTGGTTGGTTTCTGAATCCAAGATCTATGAATCAAACTCCCGCCAAGATTTAAAAACCTTCCATTCCGCTAGATGCATTTTGATTGGCTCTCTCCCGGACGATTAGAACAGCAGCGCCATCTACAATAGTTTTGCATGAACAACCCCATTGATTTGACATGAAATAAAACGGCTCTCTTTAAAAATTGGCCGTAATTACAGCTCAGGTGTAGCATTAATAAAGTTCACTATGTAGTTATAAATATCAAGCATGAAGGTTTTAGTATGTCGTTAATCATATACAGCAGTACTACCAACTACTGTCCGCGAAATACCGCTAAGTCAGTTAATAACTCGTACAACGCCTCATTGTTTCATTCCCATCTGTCAAAAGTCGTGGGACGCTGCGCCAGAGGGCAGTGGGTAGGGGCGTGACGATGGCATGACAAAAAACACGTGCTCGCCCGTGTCAAAACAAATAATTAAATCGATCTCCTACTCGGACGAGTTGTCAGTTCGTCGTAACGCCGCTCGCGGCGCGCCACGCGCTCGCCTCGTCGCCAGCGCTGTTGTAACAGTTCGCCGCGCTCGCGAGAGATAGCGCCACTTTCGCGGCGCGCTATGAAACCAGCTTTTTGTGTTCGCAGACGGCGGGTCCTTGTTTTGTTTGTTTGCGGTGTGGAACTTTTTTTGAATGTTGCATAAAGAAATGTTTTCACTGCAGTGGTTACCTTTTCTAAGGAAGACGGTTAATTTGCTCCCGCGAGGTCTCTTTGTGTTAACAAATTTAAACAAAAACAGAACGTTGTGTGGGGGATAGAAAAAAGGCTTGTGCACGAAGATGAATTGGCAGAGCATGCCCAGCCGACAACGTCGAGCTTGAGCTGAATAACAAGGAAATGCTAATTCCACTATAAAAGTGCCAATGTATCAACTCTCGAGAATCCACTTGGGAGGTATTCGCTCGCTTAAATTTAACTTCCATCTGAGATGAAATACATCACATGATTTATATCTGAAAGCGTCGTGAATCTGCGATACTCGTCTCTCCCCCAGCTGCTTATTAGTACTGCGATTGACTGTCATTAACGCGTCATCCGTCAAGTCACCCACGACAGTATTATGCAAATCACATTATAATAGCATCGATTATCTTGTAATATTTTACCACCTACTGCCGGCACATGGACTTGTTTCTAGTGTGTTATTGATAGCGTTGCGTGTCGGTATTTCTGCGGGGCGAGCATTGCGTAGTTTTCGTGTCGTGAGAAGGGCCTTGATTTAATCGCCCAATCGGCTTTGTTTCCATCTTTAAATCATCCGCACGGACGAGTTATGTAAACAAGGCACGCGATGCGACAACGTCGCCGGCGATTTTGTCGTCGCGACTTGTGCGTTGATCGCAGACGTTTATCTCGGGAAGGTAGAGGTAGAAGGACCGATGTCCATTTCAATGCTTTTTTTAGCTGAGCAGAAAAACTAAGTAAAAACCAATGACATTCAAAGAACGGCCATTAAGTAACTGTTACACTTTGTAACTGTCTGATTTAACAAAGCATAAAAAATCTTGCCCATAATGTATTTTTAAGCTAAAGCTAATGTTGCCAGCAACATTAGAAACTGCACTGTTTTTGAAAATACTAAATAAACGGAACAGGTTGGCTGAGAGTCTCTGAACTTGTATTCCGGAGGCCCGGGTTCGATTCCCGCGGCCGTCCTACCAAACTGGGTTTCTTTCGTGGTTTTCCCTCAGTCGACAGGCAAATGCTGGGAAGGTACCCTACTAATAGGCCACGACCGCCTCCTTCCCACCTTCCATCCTTACCTACTCTTCACCATCATCTCCCGATCATCATCATAATCATTCATCCGTCGCCATTAGCCTCGCTGCAGAACAGTGAGACGTTAAGCCCCAGATAAAAAAAATTATTCTATAACATCGACCCTTCCGATTCCCCTGCTTTGTGACAAGCAACACCCATTATTTTATGTCTCCCTGTAAATTATTAGTTACAGACAGAACTTTTCAAAACTCCTTGTGTTGTAATCATCCCCGGAGACTAATATTGACTTCCAAAAACTTTTACAGCAGAAACTAAAGAAAGTCGAACAAATAAATCAAACTGAAAAACTAACAACTGTTAGTTGTTTCTTATGTTCAGTTTTGTAAAGCCAATAAGATATCTGACGAAGGTTCCAAAACGAGCTCGTAACTATTGTAATTGATAAAATAAATGAACATGATGTGATGAATATCTCAAGCAATCAACTAATGAACAGTTTGTTTTGCTCTTGTGATGGTTGAGGGTGAGTTGAGAGAAATGCAGAAACATCGGAGTAGGCGAACATCTCAGTTTTTATATTGAATTTTTAATACTAGTGTTAAAAAATCAATGGTTTTATTATAGCTTCCCACCCTTATAATAGTACAGAAAATGCAAACTGTGCTCTTTAACCTTTATTAAAAATTCACCAACATTTTATTAAAGTCTCTCAAATACTTAGTGCTATTTGTCGGAAATGGCAATAAACATTGGGCTATATCAGGCATCAAACGAGCATAGCATGGAGGTAGGGTAGGCGTACCTGTTGTGGGCCACTCGACCAGTTATGACCACTTCATTTTACACTATTGAAAAGAAGATATTAGTGCAGTGTACAATAATTATTTTGGTCATCTGATGTGGCCACAACTGGACCATTTGCCAATTTTAACTTAAACATAAAAATGTAACTTATGTATCCAACAAAATGATTTCATTCTTGTAATTATTCAAATTCTATGCCTATAAGTTTTTTTTTTAAATTCCCAAACATATTATCTAAAAGTGGCCACAACCTGTACGTCCACCCTACTTTGTATTTTATTTGTCCGAATCACACTTATCTCAAGAGTCGTTCAAATTTTTATTCGAAAGCTTACACCAAGTCTTGCGAATCATTTCAATCCGCAACACTCCACATCGATCCATTGAACGGATTCCCCTCGGCCCGAGCACATGGTTACAAATCCGGCGGATTATTCGAACCGGGCGTTCTTTGTGCGTGCGTGACGCGCCGTCATCGCGACGTCAACGCGACGTCGTGACAGGTGGGTCGACGTCAAAGGGACGCCCCCCACCCCTCACCACCCCCCGGCCGTCTAACAGACAAGATATTGTTATGAAATTTTGTTTGCTTGTTGACAGTATGACGTGTGTAATATACCTTTTTTGTCAGTGGTTTTGGAATTTGATATGAAAACGTCAATCGATGATCACGTTTTTCCATGGTTTATGGAAGCCTTTGAAAGGCAATTTCGATTCGTGGAATGTATTTTTCGACAAAGGTTTAGTGTACAAATAAAAAGGTGAACTTTGAAGTATAAATATGGCTTAGTCATGGTATTTATTGTAAATTCCTTTTAAATATTCTCTTACAGAATATGATATGAATGTAGCCCGAGGTGTATTCGGAAAGGAATAGCCGTATGAAAATCACAATTCAGCTACAAAATGCATAGAGCAAATGATAGAAAATCATATTTTAAGGTATCGAAAGTGCGTCATTCCGAGCATTCTCAATTTGTTGTCTCCACCCAACGACTATACAATACTCTCTTCTAAAGGTTGAGCCGAGCGAGGGATTTCAGTACTCGGAAGTATTCGGCTTTTCCCACTTCGTGACGTCAACACAGCTGGCAACTGCTTGATAGTCTGTATGCGCTGGCATGTGATTTAGATAGAAATGTCCTACTCCATGACCATGACGTCACGGAGTAGGACAAAGCCGAATACTTCCGAACACTGAAATCCCTCGATCGGCTCAACCTTTAGAAGAGAGTATTGTATAGACGTTGGTCTCCACCGATTGGACTATCGATACAAAACTTCGCCAACACACCATTCTAGATATGAATGGTGGGCCATATGAAGGGGGGGGGGGGAGTTCCCCACCGGTCCTTGTCCCCCCCCCCCCCCCCCCCCCAGGACCTTACGTGAAAATGCGCTCAGTTGTATACGATAAAAATTCAAGAGATCTTTGCTCTTAATCCCCCAATTTTTCTGGGTACGCCACTGGCAATGTGATCCCATTTCGTTTACCAAAACATCCAAGCACACACTTGTTACAAAGTTTCCAAGTATGACATCGCATTTTCCGATCTCCGATTTATCAAGCTCACGCCTCACAAAGCTCGAGTCGCTATACGGTGCTAAATGATCTGCAAGTAATTCACCGCGCGCTACCAAACTATTGAATACTTATTACACTCTCTAGCGCGTCGCGTTACAATGGTGGCAGAGCGTCGTCACAACTGGTGGCAGCGGTGGGATACGTATACCAGACTAACGATCCCGCAAATGGCAACGACCTTTGTTCAACTAGATGTATAACTAAAGACTAGGAAAACGCTCAGTGTAACGCGTTGATAAGCGAGCACGGGTACGTGCAAATTCTCGAACCGGAAATGCGTACACAACGCACAGAAAACATATACATCCATATGGAATTGATTATGATATCAACTTAAAAGTGTATGCTTTTCATCGAAACTTTAAAATAGCATCTAAGCACCTGGTTCATAAAGCAAATCAGAATCAATTTTCAATTGGCACTGGAAAACATTCATTTCGATACTTCATTACTGACAGATATTAAAAATGTAAATAACTTCATACGTTCTTAACTGATTGGGATGAAATTTTGTAAAATAAGAGACAATATTGGTCTTAATGATCATGCAAAATATGAGTTTGATCAGAATTATCGAAGACCGTTTTCATTTTTCAGCCTATCAGGAGATATTTATTTAAATTTTAACCAATGAATCTGAGTAACGCGTTGATGAGCGAGCACGGATACGCGCAACACCTCGAACCGAAATTCTGTCTATCGAAAATGTCATTAAAAGCCAATAATTCTAAAATTTCGCCACAGATTTGTATAGAAATCTCAAAACATTCCTAAAATATTGGTCCAAATAACCATGCAAAGCTTTAAGTTGATCAATTGAACCTTTATGATTGAACTGTTCCGTGTTAATTTTCAAAAATCACAGGATCTCCTTCAAAAAATATACCTGAGACCACTCATATGATATAAGTGTGTCTACACAATATCAGATCGACTGTTGAACGGTCATTATCAGTTTCATTTGCGTTTGAAAGTTTCTGCTCTAACTACCTTGCCTTGAACTGAAGAGTCGAAGTCGCCGTGAATTTGACAGCCAACACGCTAATAGTCCGTAAAATGTCAATAACGTTTGGATTTAAACACAGATTAGTATGAAAATTGTCAAAAATGCAGATAATGTTGGACCCAACCATCATGCGAAGTTATAAGTTGATCGTTCAATCGGTTATAGTTTAAATTTCTAAAAACACAGGAAAGATGGTTTTAAATTTTAACCAATGGGAGGATTTGGCTGAAACTTTGTTTGATTGGGTACAATGTTGGGGGTAATGACTTGTCAAAATTTCAATTTGATCAAAACAACCAATCGAAAGTTAATTGTTTTTAAATTTGAACCAATCAATGGATTTCAAAAAAATTAGGGTCTGCAACAATCAGAAATGTTACGTACATGTGTGCAAAATTTCAGCTCGATCGAAGAAAAACTCTGACCTGTATATCGTCAGTAACAGAAAAAAAAAAAAACAAAAAAAAAAAAACAGAGGTCCGTGCCAAAAGAGCCAAATGGAGACGCTCGCTTCGCTCGCTCAATAAAAGTATTAAAAAAACGAAAACTAATGAATGTTATGATAATGTGTAACACTCCTACCCTTCATTTTATTACCGCATTACCATATTACGACCATATTGGATTATTATTGGATATTATTATTGGACATATTGGATTGGTACTTATCACAATAAATGAACATAGACTATTGAGAAATAGTATTTATTGACAACACTCTTGACAAGTACAATCGTCATGCTTCGGCATGATGGCTGACAACTGGTGCGTCGTATGCAACACAGCTCGTGTACTACACATAGATATAAGAAGTCAGTGGTGCCAACATTACATCTTTAACATCCCCCCACTTATTTTTTTATGAAAGGACACTTGAATAATATAATCATGATTAATACAATGTAAAACAATAGATGAAAACATTGCAATACACAAAGCTTAAGTTCAATGAATAATACTAAATATTAACAATCATATTAATTAGTATCATAATCATCAAATTTCACTGGCTTCCTGATTACCCTTCCTGCTCGAGTAACTTGAGCTGCAACTGGTTTTTCTGATACATTGCATGGAACAGTATTCTCAATCTCATCAGGAATGACATCTGGGCTATCATTTACTACATGTTTATTCTGCGACTTACGCAAAAACTTAGAATTTCTGCGAAGCACTCTACCTCCTGAATCAACAACCATGTATGATCTTGGCTGCTCATGTTTGCATACAACTTGTCCTCGATCCCAACTTTTACCTTTCTTAATCAGCACATCATCTTTATCTTCAAAGGGAGGTCTAGATTTCGCTGTACGGTCATAATACGCTTTCTGAAGAAACTGTTTAGTCTCCAGCCTCTCTTTAACACCGTCTTCCACCTTAGGTGTCAACAAGTTATTCCTAACTGGAAGTCTGGTTCTAATCCTATAGTTGAGGAGCATCTGCGATGGGGACAAGTTTATTCCAGGTAACGGAGTGGATCTGTATTCCATCAAAGCGATTGAGTGATCATCTACAGATGATTTTTTAAGAATGGACTTGATAATTGCTACTGCGGCCTCAGCTTGTCCATTCGACTGCGAATAATGGGGACTCGAGGTCACCAACTGGAAATCCCATAGTTCAGCAAACTTCTTAAATTCAAAACTGTTAAACGGCATATTGTCTGACACGACAATCTCAGGAATGCCATACCTAGCAAAGATATATTTCAATTGGGTAATTACCTCAGATGCTGTTTTACAGGAAAGTGCTGGCATTTCTATCCATTTACTGTAGTAGTCAATGACTGCTAAGTACGACTTGTTATGATACTCTAATATGTCAACACCAATTTTCTGCCATGGGCGCTCAGGCACCTGGTGCGGAATCATCGGTTCTTTTACATTACTTTTCCTGTGAAGTTCACACTTTGAACATTTTGAAACCATCATGTCTATGTCATTTGACATACCTGGCCAGAAGAGAAGTTCTCTGGCTCGTAGCTTACTTTTGTCCCTTCCCCAATGTCCCTCGTGAATAATTTTCAGCATCTCTTTCCGAAGGGAAGCAGGAACAATGAGTCTGTCACGAACAAATATCAATCCCTCTGAGACGTCAATGTCCTCCTTCATGGACCAATAATATCTAGCCTTGTCGGGAACCTGATGTCGGTGGCTAGGCCAACCCTGTTGATGTAAACGAATGACAGCTTGAAGAGTGTCATCTTGTTCGGTTTCCTTACGAAACTCTTCTTTACGCTGGACGGACACTGGAAGATATTTTTCAACTTCATGAACGACAACTAACAATTCAGGATCATCATTAACTGGGTCAGGGAGAGAAGCTCGGGAGAGTGTGTCGGGTAAGTTTAGAAATTTACCAGGAACATAAGACACGGTAATGTCGTACTTTACCAACTTCAGAAGTAGTCGTTGGATTCTGCCCGTTGACTTACAAATCTCTCTACTGCAAATTGTTTCTAGGGGTTTATGATCAGTGAATACCTGAACGTGATGTCCATAGGTCATCTGGTTGAATCTTTCTAGACCGAATGTTATGGCAAGTAATTCCTTCTCGATCTGCGCGAAGTTCTGTTCACTCTTGGTCAGCACTCGAGAAGCATACGCTACTGGATGGTCTTCTTGCAACAAACAAGCACCTAGCCCATCCTTAGAGGCATCTGTCTGAAGGACAATCGGTTTAGTGCTGTCAAACGTAGCTAGCACTGGGGCAGACATAAGCTGTTGTTTGAGCTTTCCCAAAGCAGCATCATGATTGCTATCCCAACACCAGGGTGTGTCTTGCTTAGTCAGTTCTCGCAATGGTGCTGTTAACTTTGACAAATTAGGTACAAATTGTGACACATACTTCACCATGCCCAAAAGTCGAAGAACATCAGATTTACATGATGGGACTGGCATTTCGGCAATGGCTGTCACATAACTTTGATCTACACCACAATGATTTTTGGAAATGATTCTACCAACATACTTCACTTCTGGGATTCTGTATTGAAACTTATCCTGATTGAATTTAACACCAACCTGCCTTGCTCGATTCAGCACTTCGGCAAGCGCTCGATCGTGGTCCTCCTCGGTTTCTCCACAAATAATCAAGTCGTCAAAGTAGACTTCTACTCCGTGGATGTCTCCAAACAGCTTCTCATTGGTCTTTTGGAAGACTTCGGGAGCGGAGCTAATGCCATACGGGAGTCGCTTGAAGCGGTACCTACCGAAAGGAGTTTGAAAAGTGCAAAGATCTGCACTAGCTTCAGTAAGTGGCAAATTCCAGAATCCTTGGCGCATATCTAGAACACTGAAGAGACATTTATTCCTCAATCTAGACAAAATATCATCTGAGGTAGGGATAGGGTGGTGTTCTCGTTTTATTGCCTTGTTCAAGGGTCTCGGGTCAAGGCAGATCCTCAAATCACCATTAGGTTTCTCAACAAGCAATAAACTATTAACCCAGTCAGTGGGTTTTTCAACCTTGTCAATGATAGAATCTCTTTCAAGACTATCTAGAGTCTCTTTTAACTTCTTCTGTAAGCTATAGGGTACTCGTCGGGGTGGACTAATGACAGGTTCAGCATCATTCGTCAAAACTATCTCATGCTGTTTTCCTATTTTGCCTACTCCTGTGAACACATCCTTGAAGGCTTCTACAATATCAGTTTTAGTCTGCCTAGAGCTAACGGAGTTCACTCTCTTAATTAGGTTTAAATCAATACAAGCTTTCAATCCAAGCAAGGGAGTTGACACATCACATACATCAAATTCAACATTCTTAGCTTTCCCTTTACGCGTTATACATTTCAATTTAATGCTACCTATGGGAGTGATTACTACTCCTAAGTCTCCAAAGGGGACTAACTTGTTCTTTGATTTCACCAAATTAAATGAACCTTTCAACGATTGAAATACTTTCTGGGGCAAGATACTGGTCTCGGCAGCAGTATCCAATTTACAGCGCACAGGATGAGAGCCAATGCTTATGGTTTCAAACCAGGCTGTTTGAGTTTTAGTTTTAGTATTACCTGACTTCTTACTCCCTACATTGAGAATGAGTCTGTATTCCCGATTCTGATTGTTTTCGTCCTCACTTTCAACATCATCATCGTCACTCGATGCACTTGACGCTTCGACGTCATTGACGGATTTCTTCTTGTAACCCTTCTTCACTTTTTCACAACATTTCGCAAAATGATTCAAATCGCCGCACTTTGCACAATTCTTTCCATATGCAGGGCAACGACCTCGCTTGTGATCGTAACCACATTTCTTGCAGTCGTAAATCTTCTCGGACGTCTTCTCTTGAGTCTTCTCCTCGGACTTCTTCTTCGTGAAGAACTGCTTCGATTTCACAGCAGCTACGGTGGTCGATGTTCGATTCGATTGTTCGCCGTTGTTCGATTCACGAACTTCTAGAGCTTTTGCTTTACCTTCCTGGTAAATTCGACACAGATTAGCAGCTTTACTAAGATTCAGATTCGTCTCACTTAGCAAACGCTCTTGCAGCTTACTGTCTGCAATACCTAGCACAATCCTGTCTCTAATCAAACTGTCCTCTTGTTGTTCAAACTCACATGATCTAGCAGCATTCTTTAGTTCTGTGAGGAATTGATCAAATGGCTGGGATTCTCTTTGTTTGATTCCAAAAAACTTGAACCGTTCGAAAACAACATTCTTTTGAGGTGTGCAATACTTTTCAAATTCATCTAACACGGTTTTCAGCACATTTTTATCCTCTTCCTTTTCGAATTTAAAGGTGTTAAATGCAGTTAGGGCTTCATCACCAATAAAGCTTAACAAAATTGCTACTTGCGTGTCTTGTTTCTCTGCGTTGGCTTTGGTTGCTTTCATGTAAATCTCAAATTTCTGCCGCCAACGTCGCCATTCTTCACAGACGTTTCCATCCAGTTTGAGCTCGGCTGGTGGTTTGTGTGCTGATGACGCCATCTTGATTCTTGATTTTACACGGCCAAGACGAAATTTCTTTTCGTCTTTACTTACGCGACAACTTCGGTTGTAGATGCTTACTTTTCATTCAGCACGCGTGGTACACTTCTGACACCATGTTGGATTGGTACTTATCACAATAAATGAACATAGACTATTGAGAAATAGTATTTATTGACAACACTCTTGACAAGTACAATCGTCATGCTTCGGCATGATGGCTGACAACTGGTGCGTCGTATGCAACACAGCTCGTGTACTACACATAGATATAAGAAGTCAGTGGTGCCAACATTACATCTTTAACAATTTATGAAGTAAAACATATTTTATCAGCGCTCGCGGTAATCTTTTACACTAGTTAATTAGTAGTAACGACTCTTATAATAATTAATTACGGAGTACTTATACGCAGCATTATCTCTGAATGTTGACTGGCTACTTATGCCCACGCATCTTTCTGTGCCGTGTAATGTGAAAAGTGCGTGCCCTCGGGCGGGTTGTGACTAATTGGAAGTGTATCTTGTCGGATCTGTGATGTGTATCGGAATGTCGACATCGGAAAGCTGCGGCTTGACTTGTTCAGTTAATTGTTACCCACACACTCTCGAATCAATATAATTGCGTCGCTAACATGATGAATGTGTAATTGGGGCGTTGACGTGTTTTGTGAAATTGAAATTATTCGTGTGTTGACGGTGATTTTAGTGATGTGATATTGAGTTTGACTGATGGGTCTGGTAGCTGTTGTAAGGAGCAGTGATCTGTGTGTACACACTCCATGGGTGTTGGTGACGTTACGCCTGAAAAGGTTGGTTGGTTGCGAATTTCGGCTGACGTTAGATTTGATATTTTTGAACAGATTTTTGCAACTCCAAAACGTTTACTTATTTATCTTACTTTTTTGTTGACAAAAGGTTTTGATGCCCTTCCGCTTTGAAATGCATCAAATTAAATGTACATATTTTTGTCTGACAATTATATTTCCCAGAAAAATCGTTTTTTCCATTTTTATATTGAATACCTATATTTTGTTATTACATATTGAGATTTTTCGACATTTATACGTTGAACAGTCGATTTCAATTGTTTTTAACTTTGTTTTAAACATTGAGCGAAAAAATAAGACCAACGAGATATTCTCGTAAGTATTGTAGTCTGAATAGAAACTATAGTTTGAGAAAGTTTAAAACATTTGTTCGTAACACAAAAAATATACTATATAGTGTATACCTTGTTTCATAATATGTCCTATGGCGTGTGTGCTCATGAAAGTTTATACAGACCAAGACAAATATAATTTTATATAATCATTTCGGCACGTTTTGTAATCAAAATTAAAAGCATGAAAGTTAAACAAATAGTAAAATGTAGCTTTATTGTGATATCAATTCAACTTTTTTACCTCTACAATATGAATAATTTCTTCTCTTTTTGCATGATGTGACCTGCTATTGTGCTGATTGAAAAACACAGCGTATTCATAAAACATCATGTTTCTTTTGTCCACTCGACAACGTTATTGAAACGCGTGAATAAAACTTTGCGGTGGTAATATTATCCGACCAATCAGAACATATTTCCCCGGCATAACATTTTCATCAATAACCCCCCGGGGTGAAAACTCTTTGAACATTTCATCGCTTCATATCATTCTCCTATTTGTTCAACTTGAATGTTTTTTTTTTGTAGCGCACCGCACGGGAGCTGTATCAACTAAAACAGCTTGTTAAATTGATTTTTTGTCGTTGTTTATCAGATAGCTTTGTCATATCACTTCAGTGCGCTGTTTGTTATTCATCATAAAGAGCTGTGTGCACTTGATAACCTGATGAAAATGATTGTGTGAATTTATAAGTAAATTAGTTATTTTCAACTGCTTTTATCTAGTCTACTTCATCGATGATATTTATCGGAAATTGAAATTTCAATGAGAGGTGCTCCATTTTGTCTGTTGTCAAATAATAAACTAGAGCTTATAAACATAATCTAATTGTGATTTTTCTTGAAGATAAAACTAGTGATAACTATGAAGTACTTTGTTGAGACAAGGTAATACATTAGATCAATCGTGAATTGGAGGCCATAAGTGTTGTGAATTGAGATGCAAATCTGTACGTCAGAGGTAGAAGGGCGGAAGTCAATTTCAATGATAATGGTGGCATGAGCCATTGTGTACGAGAATATTACAATATAACTGGATGTGTTGCCATCAGTAAAATGGCAATGATATAGCTTGATTACATCTTTCCATAGGTGTGCAACGCAAAATTTAGAAATTTACCGCTGAGGTAAATTAATTTCAATGTGTTATTTCAATTGCAATGAACGATTATTCTTTCAGAAGTATAATTTAATTTGTATGTTTGTATTCCATGAGAAAAATTATGTTTTATGTTAAAATGTTGCCCCAGACTAGCCGTTCTGGCTACGGGGCTTGGTTTGTAGAAAATTGTATTTTTATTTTGTGATCAATAAAGAAACTGAAACTGAGGTACAGAATGATATATTTTATTTTAATAACAAATTATAACTTATTATAATAACAAGAAAATTCATCACCAAAGTGGATGAATGTATTTTTTAAAGTGACAATATCAATTCACTTTGTCTCTTTTTTTTAAATAGGTAAGTAATGAAGGTCAGTTTTTAGTCCCAGCATAATGAAAACACCTTGCTCCATATAACCAACATCATTTTCCACTAAGTAAAATTACCAGCCCCGCGTCATGTACACAGATAATCCCCTCGAGTGCCGGGCTGTGATCTGACGTGCAGATATGCGCCCATTAGAGAGTTGTACTTGTTGATAATGTGGCCGGCCGCGGTTATCTGACATCGAGTCGCGTGACAGGGGCGCCATCTAGTAGGTGGCGCCCGGGAGCGGGCGGCGAGTGCGATATTAATTGGCCCCCGCGCTATGAGACGATGCGGTGGAATTGTTTCAGGATTTCGCGCGCGGATATTGCGCTTTGTAGTCCAGAAGAGATTACGTTTCATTTTAGTATTATTATCTGCTCACTTATTTATATGTGTGATGCTTGTTTGCTTTACGGCTGGCTGGAATTACACCACCGGTTTTATATTATTCGTGATCAGATACATTTTCACATGCTCAAACAAAGTAACGAAGCATTGAATATTTTGTTCATGTATTGTTTTTGTAATATTTGTTGATAAATAAGTCGTTAATTTTACTTTTTCACGCGATCATAAATTTTTTAACATGAACTAAACGCATGTCGAATAACTCAACTTTTTAGCTCTCTCATTGGCTTGTTTGTTCTTGTGTCTCAACTTCTTGCAACCGCCTTTAGTCATTTATGAAATGACGACCTTTTTGTCAGACACATGCATTTATACGTTATCTTTTTATTAGTTGTATTTATACGTTATTGCACACCACTTTGTATATGTAGCGAAAATAGCTGTGTATTCTTGTAAAAATAGCGTGAAGAAGGTGCAAAAGTACAGGCAACTTCATACCTCTCTCGGAAACTAATAACTCCCCATGTTCTGCTGCAATTACGAGGGGAGTTTTCCTGCAAGTGTTGTGAAAAACAATCCGAGCGCTGGTGTAATAACAATGTTTACTACTGGTGTGGAATGCGTTTGAACAACTCTGGAGTGGAATCTTGTCGATGGTCGTAGTAATGAATACGGAATGATTGTAATCACTGATTGTAATCACTGATTGTAATCGATGTCGGTGCAACATGTCTTAGTCGAATGACGTTGCGGATTGGTCCAATGATCCGCGGCTTCGATTGCTTGGATACGTTTTATAGCTGGGATTTTACAGTTACTTTTAACACTACGCGTTGATAATAACTTGAGTTTGACTTCACCTCATGGATAGATATTTTGTGCAACTTTTACTGATTAACTTTTCACATTTATCATAATTCGAAAGTTATAGCGATATTTTGGAATTTCAAGTGTAAACCGACTCTTAAAATCGATGAAAACAATTCCAAAACTAAATAAGTTTCCATCATGAATGCTGTGCAGTTTGCTATCTTTATTACGTCAGTATTTTACAGACACGCCGTATTTTACTGCTAGTTTTACTCATTATTATTATACGACGCAAATAGAATCAGATTACTAAACTGACCAAGTTTCCACCATAAAAATGAAGTTGCACGAAACATTTTGTATTGTCTGTTGTGGAATATATCTAGTACAGAATATAACTTAACATCACACTGTATTTTCTGCTACATTTACTGATATTAATTATTATTATCATCATTCTATGAAATGCAAACGTAAACTACCCTCATGAATCTGGTTACAAATCTAACGAAGTTTCCACCATGAAAATGAATAAGGATGCAGAAAGCGTTTTGTATTGTTTGGTAAGTAAAATACAACAGTATTTTACACCCTACATGAATATAACTTGACACCAGCTGCTTCCAGTTCAGAAACCTCGGCGGATATCAATTAAATGAAATCAACATAAACAACCTCCAGAATCAGATTTCAGAACGTATAGAAAGCTGCCACCGTGAAAATAGGGGTAGCAGAATATACGTTTTGTATTCGTCAGCCATAGAAATCGTTATCTACCACTTGCAGAGGAGCACAATTTGCTTCCTCAATAGCGCTTTAGCTTGAGCGGAACACAATGTATCAGCATAACGGATACTTAATTGTTATTGCAAATGACAGTCGACCTCATAAAAGGATTCGCCACTGTGTCCAACAGAAATGCAACTGCAATTACGCGAGCTAAATGAAGTAGTTAAAGCCAATCACGCGGAGTTTGCGAAACGGAGTCCGGTGGACGGGAACCGTTTGCCCCGAGAGAGAAGCGAGAGGGAGAAGAGGAAGAGAGACGGCAATGCTTTTAGCAGTAACAATGCGGCTCGCGAGATAAAGGCTTACGTTCACATGATAATTTAAATGCTCGGCATTAGGGAGAGAATTAGTGTGTATACGGCATTAACTAGGCAGAAAACAGTGTGTAGACTCATCCTTCTCGGTCTTTCTAACAGGGCTGAGGCTTGATTAAGGCACCGGCTTTGTTTCATCCCCCCCCCCACGCAACTTCTACAACTAGCATTAATTAATATTGCTCCACTTGATGCTGTGTTTCAACCGAATCATTGCGAAGTAAAGTTGCTTTATGGAGCGATCTATTGTGGATGTTACAATGGATTGTGACTCGATGTTTTGCTGCAAGTGGCTTATTCGCTGACTTGCCAGCTGATACTGAGAGCGCTAGACTGTAGACGTGTTTTTTTCAGAGTTCTAATGACAGGAGGCAATTTATTGACAACCTTGCTAGTTGGCACGAGATCGGATATATATTTCGCGTTATTGCAACAATAAGCCATTATGTAGTTTTTTGCTATGAGTATAAAACTACTCGTATTATATACGAGGAGCTTAGGAGCTTGAGCTTTGGTTAATTTGTACACATATTTTTTAAATTAAAATACACGTTATGGTTCATGTTTTATTTGTTAAAAAATATACTCTGTTTTATAAGGGTCGGTTTTTCAATGCCTTGCTAAACCAGTAGTAAATTTTTAAACGGTCATTCGAGGATTGTCATTTGTTGTTGCCATGGCAGTCCTAATTAACTGTTTAAAAGTACTTTTAAACAGTTTTTCAATGCATTGCTATTGAAAATGCATTGAAAAACTGTCCCTAAATATATTCTCGATGTTTCCGATGCAACTTTGAAATTTATATCTATTTCTATCTTAAAAATACTACTAATATTGATGATCAAAATAAGTCCAAATAACTGGGGTGGGGTATTTCTGAAAATATAAAAATATACAACTACAAACTTATCAAACTAAAGTCAGACTTCAAACTAAGTTTTTAAACTATAAGTTATAGTTTGCTCCAGATGGTTTGTTATTAGTTGAAGATGAGCCACATTTGCGGCACCAAGCTGGGCAATTGCCTGGCCCATGACACCTACAACAGGTGTTGCATTGTCCCAGCCACCGTGGATTCACACTAGCTGTTTGTATTACACCCGTCCTGATCGTGCGGGGAGTGACCGTCTGTTGACACGACCCTTGATATCTCTCTCGCCCGGCGCACTCGCACATTCTTAATTACACTCACCAGTTATTACTGCTTTTCGCAGGGTTTATTTACATTTGCATAGCGTTGGGACTCATTCAAAACGGCGTGGATTTTATCAGAAGAGGAAAAGGATTTTGTAACAATTAAAAACGTTTAGAACATCTAATCAACGGTTTATTACGAGTGGGTGGTTACTTAACTCCGAAATCCGACTTTCAGCTCTTATCTGTTTCTGCGAATGAGTTTGTGTACACATTTTGTTAAAATATAAACTTTACCTACACAAGGCAAAATAGTCATGCTCGGCAAAATAAATCAGCCCAAACATATTTACTATGTCAAATTTAGTTTTCTTCGTTTTCATAGTAAAGTGGAAGAAGTTCAGTTCAGAAAATACTTTAATTCAATGTGTACTTACATCATTTATATTTACTCTTCTTCAACATTGTATACCTATTCATATTCTTTAAATATTCCATAATAATTATTTATTCAAGCTATTGAATTATTTACTGCACTCGATTCTCCGAATACGATTCCATCTTCTGCACGGACACGGGATCAAGACTGGAGAAGCTGCTGAACCGTGTATCCAGCGTTCAACTTACCTGCAGCTTCAGTATGAACTATTTATTGCACGGCTATGACTTGGAAATCACCTTGGCAGAAGATGTTTTTATGGCAGACATTTTCCTCACGTGTTTTTTTTTACGACTGCTGTTGAAACAAAGTTTTAACTATCTTATTAAATCCCATGTTTATTCCCTCTGCTGCCGAGTTCTTTGTCTAAGTAAATTTACATAAAACATGCTACTTGTAAAGTAAAGTGGTAATGATTGTGGAGATATGATCGGAGTTTGTTACAAAATGCATGAGCAGATGCAATCATTGACTCGTGTTCGGACGGTTCGTACAGCACGGAGGAGAGCTTAAAAGTATCCACTCTCTAATTCTATGCACAAAGTTTTGCAACTCTATAAACACTGCAATTTATTTTAATATTGGTTATCTGCTGTAAGGCGGTACGTCCACTTACCGAACTATTTAAAGCGAAACCTCCTCTTTATTCTATTAATATGGAAGCGTCGAACGGTTTTCATGGCGTTTATTACTTATAATATATCCTTATTGGATAAAAATACTTGTGTGTTAGTGTTCGTACTGCCATTTTTAATATTTTGGCAGAAACTTCCCTTATTTAGTTCAAGCAACGTCTCCTCCACTAGCATATATGTAATGACAATATCTACTATGCATTATGGACTTCTATTTAAAACCTACGACAGAATCTTCACATTATTAAGAAGACACCACCACTTATGCAAGCACCTCCACTTGTCACATGACACTTCTACTAAATTCAGCCTTTATGACATAATGTATTCTTCTATTTGTATACAGTATCTGGTGGCAGCACCTCCACTTAAATTACTTTGTTATGACACGGTCTTCACTTTATTTAGCTGTTTGTAAGATATGTTAGCAGAGCACTTACTTCATTGTAAACATCATCTGTGTGTCATAGAGCCAAGAAAAGCGTCCACCTTTTCCAGGCGACTTCCCTGCAAACTTCGGTTTCCAGTGTTTCATTTCATTTGTGTTGGAGAAACATTCGTAAAATAAAACTGCCCGTTAGACGAACTTTGCGCAAAGTTCTTCTAGTCTAGTTTAAAAGTAGCTTATTGTTCGGATTTGATTCTGTTGTGCGGGCTGCTAGTCTGTGATGGAGGTAAAAGACCAAGAAGAGGGCAGACAATTAGGTGAAAGCTTCAACCAGAATCTCTCCATTCCAATATCAATCGACGTAAAAACACAATCCCGTTCCACAAATATCTGTTTTCCCGATTCCAACCAAACAAAATTACAGTTTCTCTTAAACTTCGTGAACTCAAAGTAAAACGGAGTGCTGAAAAGAGAACTAAATATCTCCAATTCCGAACTTAGAATCCAACAGTGGGAGAAACCGTTCGAGTTTTACTGATCTCAATTTCGTAAGAACCTTATAGCTTCACCAATCCTTTGATATCGAAGAAAATAAATACCGCATTCACAAATATGTTGTAAATTTACTGAGTATTTTTATGGTGTTTAACGTCGCACTGTTCTACAACTAGGCTTACGATGATATTGAGATAATGATGAAAAAAGTTGAACCGTGAGGAGGTAGTCGTGACCTGTTAGCGGACTTTCCCAGCATTTGCGTCTCGACTGAGGGAATCTACGAAATGCCTCAGTCAGGTAGAACGACTGCGGGAATCAACAGTCAGGTAGAACGACTGAGGGAATCGATCCCGGAATATTCGGGGTTCAAAGTCCAGAGTCGCAAAGTCCCAAAGTCCGAGAGGTACAAGTCGCAATCATCAATGCAATGCATTGAATTATTTTTGAAATATTACGTTAAGGCCAATCCACATGAGCAACTTTTGGTTGATCAACTTGGTTCAGCTCGTGCACACTGTCAATTGGTGCCAATAACCTGACTGCACATGTGCACCAAGTTGATCAAGTTGATCAAATGTTGCTTGTACGGACAGGACTTGATGTTATGGTGTGTTTGTCGATGGACTGATGGCTGCCAGTACAGCGAGCACCCTCTCTAAAGCCCCTCTTGTTCTTGTGCCTATAGTGTGATTGCACACCCTCTAACCATCTTGTTCTTCTGCCTCCAGGTGGACCCGGGCACGAGCGACGACAGCGGGCGCGCCACGGAACGCAACCACAACTCTCGAGACAACATCCGAGACAGCTCTCATGACAGGCTCAGCGAGGTCAGTGCTCACATGTGATTCCACTCGTGTACAAGTCAGAGGGGGTGGAGGCATTCCACTCGTGTACAAGTCAGAAGGAGGTGGAGGCATTCCACTCGTGTACAAGTCAGAAGGAGGTGGAGGCATTCCACTCGTGTACAAGTCAGAAGGGGTGGAGGCATTCCACTCTTGTTCAAGTCAGAAGGGGTGGAGGCATTCAACTCTTGAACAAGTCAGCAGGGGTGGAGGCATTCCACTCTTGTACAAGTCAGAAGGGGTGGAGGCATTCAACTCTTGAACAAGTCAGAGGGGGTGGAGGCATTGCACTCTTGTACAAGTCAGAAGGGGTGGAGGCATTCCACTCTTGTTCAAGTCAGAAGGGGTGGAGGCATTCAACTCTTGAACAATTCAGCAGGGGTGGAGGCATTCCACTCTTGTACAAGTCAGAAGGGGTGGAGGCATTCCACTCTTGTTCAAGTCAGAAGGGGTGGAGGCATTCCAATCTTGTACAAGTCAGAATGAGGTGGAGGCATTCCACTCTTGTACAAGTCAGAATGAGGTGGAGGCATTCCACTCTTGTACAAGTCAGAGGGGGTAGAGGCATTCCACTCTTGTACAAGACAGAAGGAGGTGGAGGCATTCCACTCTTGTACAAGTCAGAATGAGGTGGAGGCATTCCACTCTTGTACAAGTCAGAATGAGGTGGAGGCATTCCACTCGTGTACAAGTCAGAATGAGGTGGAGGCATTCCACTCTTGTTCAAGTCAGAGGGGGTGGAGGCATTCCACTCTTGTTCAAGTCAGAAGGGAATGGAGGCATTCCACTCTTGTACAAGTCAGAAGGAGGTGGAGGCATTCCACTCTTGTTCAAGTCAGAAGGGGATGGAGGCATTCCACTCTTGTTCAAGTCAGAGGGGGTGGAGGCATTCCACTCTTGTTCAAGTCAGAAGGGAATGGAGGCATTCCACTCTTGTACAAGTCAGAAGGAGGTGGAGGCATTCCACTCTTGTTCAAGTCAGAAGGGGATGGAGGCATTCCACTCTTGTACAAGTCAGAAGAGGATGGAGGCATTCCACTCTTGTTCAAGTCGAAGGAGGTGGAGGCATTCCACTCGTGTACAAGTCAGAATGAGGTGGAGGCATTCCACTCGTGTACAAGTCAGAAGGGGATGGAGGCATTCCACTCTTGTACAAGTCAGAAGAGGATGGAGGCATTCCACTCTTGTTCAAGTCAGAAGGAGGTGGAGGCATTCCACTCTTGTACAAGTCAGAAGGAGGTGGAGGCATTCCACTCTTGTTCAAGTCAGAAGGAGGTGGAGGCATTCCACTCTTGTTCAAGTCAGAAGGGGATGGAGGCATTCCACTCTTGTTCAAGTCAGAAGGAGGTGGAGGCATTCCACTCTTGTACAAGTCAGAAGGAGGTGGAGGCATTCCACTCTTGTTCAAGTCAGAAGGGGATGGAGGCATTCCACTCTTGTTCAAGTCAGAAGGAGATGGAGGCATTCCACTCTTGTACAAGTCAGAGGGGGTGGAGGCATTCCACTCTTGTTCAAGTCAGAGGGGGTGGAGGCATTCCACTCTTGTTCAAGTCAGAGGGGGTGGAGGCATTCCACTCTTGTACAAGTCAGAAGGGGATGGAGGCATTCCACTCTTGTTCAAGTCAGAAGGAGGTGGAGGCATTCCACTCGTGTACAAGTCAGAAGGAGATGGAGGCATTCCACTCGTGTTCAAGTCAGAGGGGGTGGAGGCATTCCACTCTTGTTCAAGTCAGAGGGGGTGGAGGCATTCCACTCGTTCCTTATGCATTGATGAATTCTTTCGCTCGTCCGTCAAAGTTAGCGGGGAATCTAAGCAATTCGTTGTTCATTTTAGTTTTACCTTACTCTAAGATAGTACGTAAGCATGGTTTCTGATGGAATGATGGACTTCTCTTGTGGTATTTTAGACAATTTGCAGACTAGTCGCTTCAAAAGTTAATGACATTTTGCGGACATTTTATGTGTGTTTAGAAATATTTGTCAAATTCCTTGAAGGAAATTTCAAATATTTTATTTGTATCACTGCTTCATTAGCTGCTCAATGATGTGTTGAAACATTTGACAGAGCAGCAGGAACAGAGGAAATTGTATGAGGAAACTTGGCACAAGGCAGAATGGATGTCAGCCTGTCTTTTTAGTGTTCCTCTGAAATTGTAGGCGGCGGAAGGCTCATGCGTAAAAAAAGGCACTGGTCTAAAGATAAATATCGATTAACAAACATTTTAAAACTGACTTGACATCATTGCCAACATTATTGCCGCCACACAACTCAATTAGCCAAGAAAATAGAATTCTTTGCATTGTTGAGTTCATGCAATCTTTGAATACCTTGTTGATATTATTTCCTTCACCTTCTTTGTCTTCACTTCTACTGGTCGAAAGAAGTGTTATTTATAATCTCTACATTTTCTCTTCCAGGCAAGCAGTCACTGCAGCTCAGGGAAAGGCTATATCGTAAGTCACTCTTCACTATATTTTACTATTCATAAGAAAAGGTATTCAATTACCTTGTGCATACCTACAATTAATACCAGAAGGATTATAATAAATATTATATAGTGGTAAATAACGAGCCAATTAACATAAGTAATCTTACAGATATTATCACTGTTTTATGATGGAAACATAATAGTATAATGATCTATAGATAGATATTCCATTTCCTGTCATTCATTATGGCTGATGATATGCAGTGATTATTCCTAGATTATTAAAATATCAAAACAGGTTTTACATAACAATTAGTGGCAATTATTATGATCATTATAATGTTGATAATTATAATTTTAATGCAGCTTGTGAGGTATGAGTAATAAAGACTGTGTTGAGTAGTGTTCTTGTATATGTAAGTATTTATAGACGGCGCGGCAGCTAGGTCATTTGTGTCTGTGATACGATGATGATTATCCCATCACTCAGTGACACCAGAACGTATGTTGTCGTAACGATGATTTACAACTTTATTGCATAGTTATCAATATTTGTAGTTGAAGGCTAAGCAATAGTGGTCAACTGTTTCCAGTTTTATACAATGTAAACGTAAAACGGTTTCAAAACGTGAATCTCAAGTCCTATATATCCTATATTTCACATTTATTTTTCATGAATCAAAGTCAGATTCCGACTTGGATCTAATCTAATGTGACTTGGGATCATAATAACGACTAACATATTCTTTATTTATAAAGTTAAATTCGCTCGAAACCTGTCCGTACGTAATGTCGATTCCTGTTTCGCAAGTAAATATCTTGTTTCCTATTCAATCTGCATAATGTTTACATTTTGTCAAGTGCAGTGCAAGCTTTTGTTCATGTATCAAAAAGCAAATGACAATCTGTATTTGCTGCAAGTTGGCTGTATTTGATATTGTCCTATAGAGGTCTTTTTAACTTGTAAATAGGTCAAAATGTATGAGAATAATATTATGTAACGTGACGTGACGTGTAACACCCCGAAAAGTTTATATAAGTGCGATTTTGTTTGACTCAATTCTGGCGTTTCCATTGTGTTACATGAGATGAGATAAAGTTACAAATATCCCCTCTCGTAAAATCAGTTTTCAAAGCCGTTGATATGGAAAGCTCTTCAAAGATCTGGGGATTTTGAAAAGTTGACCTGAAAGGAAATTTTTAATGATGAAAAAAAACGTGCCGACCGTGAGTAGTTATCTAGTTGAAAAGTCTTTCAGCTCAAGATTAATTCCCCTCGGAATGAAGTTTCAGCAATGGCGCCTCGCGAGATTCTCTTTGGCGCCGGGGGGCCACGCAGGGGGATTGGGGGTGGGGTGCCGTGTTAATTAATGAACGGGTAATTGGCAATTTTGCGCTCAGGAAATCAAGTGCTGCTCTAATTATAGCAGCTTATACGCGTCGTTAAATTTAATCGCTTTACTGGTTGTGCTCTGGGTGTTTGTTATTTGCTCGTCGTTATACATGTATTCACCCCCCCCCCCCCCCCCCACTCTGTTGAAGACGAATTTCTAATCTGTTACTGATCTCGCGGGCTCTCTCGCAACTCGCGAGAGTAAATGAAATCAAGCTCCATCTTGGAAAATGAAGTAACGTCAAAGATGGCGGAGAATGCGATTATGTAATCAGTACTGCGGAGCGCGCGGAGCCATCAATTTGATATTCATGCGGAGCCGTGGGGGGAGGGGGAGCTGGGGGAGGTTACAGGGTTGCGAGGGCTTTTTAATGAAGACATTTTCAGCCCGGGTAAGTGTATTAAAGTCTTTCTGGAATGAAAGTTCTTAATGCTCTGCTGTTACACGAGAAATTGTAATGAAAGAAAAGGAGGAAAAACTGATAAAATAAAACGTAAACATTAAGTTAATGATGAATATTCATAAACGTGCTTTTAATGTGTTTTGAATAAACAATAAGCTTAGTTTGCTATCATGGCGCGTGTAGATTAGTCTGTAATCTGGCAACGTCGCGCTAATGAGCTCATGTAGATCCCTTGGCAGTGACGTCAGAGGCCAGCTTTGTGACATAAAACTTTCAGCCGGGGTGATTATGCCGTTTGTCGGGTACTTTTTACTCGGCCGGTCGCCATTGTCGTGCTCGTATGCAAACTCATGCATATTTCATGTCCGTCATAAATGCTGGATGGCCGAGATCACTCCCTCTTGCTCTCTCATTGTGCGACGCCGAGATGATGTTTTCTTTCCGCTTTTGAAACACTCGAGGTGGAGAAAAAACTTGTGCTCTCCGCAAAATGCCTCACATCTTTTATTAATATATTTATTTATTCAGTGCCACACACTCTGTGTATGAGAGAATAAGAGCTAAGCTGGGATATGTAAACATTTTGACAAAAAAAATCCCACAACTCTGCTCTTTAAAGAGATTTTAGACCTTTGCAAATAAAACGTAGGCGTGACTTTTCATAAATGTGGCTCTTCAGTTTTCATATCACACGAATTTACTTTAGAACTTTTGAACAGTTCAAACAAGGTTGGGAGACCACACTTCCTGATAAATTTCATCAAATTTTGGTCGCGACCCAAAGTTTATATTCGATTTTCACGGCTCTTTATCTATACGGTTAACCCCGTCTGGTGTTCTGGCAGTCTTCATGCAATTGCGGTGCCCCGAGATTTCTCTCCCGCTTTCATTTCCTTTTTATTATCCGCAAAGAGGTGATGCCTCAGTTTTTCAACTTTTAAAAGCTTCGAGATTGAGTTTTACAACTTGACGTGCGCTGGATGGCGCCGAGGCAAGACGGTGTTTTGCCCGGATTGTTTCCAAACATCCCCCGATGTATCATCCAGACGCGAGTCGCAGAGGTAAAACTCGCTTACATTTGAATTGGAGATCAAAGCGGTTTGTAAAGTCTCGGAAAAGAATTGTAATAAAAGACCTCATCACCGTGCTTCCTTGGTTTTATCCGGAGTGGGGGGAAAGCATAATGTTCTGAAGATGGAACATAATTTGTTATCTGGAAGGAAGGATGGAAGCGAATATTCTTCACGTTTTCAAGATAAAACGGAAGTTACAACTACGACAAAAGAAGCATTCAGAGAGCATAACCAATAGATGTGTCACATCGGTGGGCGGGAGTCATCCGTCACGGGGAGAGAAGCGTTCCGTTCCGCGGGGACGTCAAGCCGAACAGAAGAAATCACGTGTTTACATGATGGCTGACATAAATCGTCTAATCTTTGCTTCTGACGTCGGAGACAAGTCTACAATTTCATGCTCTCTGACCTCGTTTTGATTTCGAGAAGAGGAAAATCCAATTTTCGATGATCGATCATGTTTTCTTTGTGGCATCGGAAATGTTTCTGATATTGATACATATTTTATTGAATCGAATGTTGATTCAAGAAATGGCCGCAATCAATTCAGTGCTCGACGGTGGATTGGAATCGTTCATGTTTGCTCTGGCAATCTCCTCGGC
The DNA here is from genome assembly GCA_934045905.1 of Leuctra nigra. Classification (NCBI taxonomy): domain Eukaryota; kingdom Metazoa; phylum Arthropoda; class Insecta; order Plecoptera; family Leuctridae; genus Leuctra; species Leuctra nigra. The sequence continues at coordinate 48,921,507 of OW203761.1, forward strand.
GTTTCAATTATTTGTTGAAGTATTTGTACACTGGCTAGAGCATTGTTTCTCGCCAGTCATAACATTAATCAGTAAATCAACACTTTATCGCTATGGATTTCTGTTGCGAGACCATTGGCGTGCTATCGCGCCAACGTGGACAAAGACATTTCCTGATATTCGTTTCGATTACCTTGTTATCGAGCACCGTCGACTTCAGGTCTGTTTATTTTATATCGAAGACGGTTTGAAAGCAATTTTGAAATTTCCAATAACATCCAATGATGCAAAACACTGCATACATTTATTAAACTCCGCGATGCGATGTTGTTTACAAAGGAAGCAAAGGAGTGTAATCTCGCTCTTGTGATATGAGCGGGTAATACTTTCTTGTACTATTGATCGAGCTGAGTTCTCCCCGAGGGCAGGAGTTTACTTCTTCTTCCATCACGACAGCGTGTCTCCGAGTCTTTTGAGTCGCGAGCATTACTTGTCTCACATCACTGTTCTGTCCCTCGACGTCACCCAATGTACACGAATATAGCATCCCGTTTCTGACACCAATTGTAGCATCATTCTCATTTCACTCGCTAATGTTCTGTGTATCTTTTATCAAATTTATGATCCACCTTCTGACACCAATTGTAGTATAATTCTCTTTTCACTAATTTTATTTACTACTACAAATAGTGTCCCATTTCTGACACCAATTGTAGTATCGATCTCATTTCACTAATTTTATTTACTACTTAATACAAATAGTGTCCCATTTCTGACACCAATTGTAGTATCGATCTCATTTCACTATTTTTATTTACAACTTTATACAAATAGTGTCCCATTTCTGACACCAATTGTAGTATAATTCTCATTTCACTAATGTTATGTACAACTTTTATCAAATGTATCATCCAACTTCTGACACCAATTGTAGTATAATTCTCCTTGATATGACAGCTTGTACACAAATATAGCATCCCATTTCTGACACCATTTGTAGTATTCTTCTTCTTTATATAACTTTATATTATGTAAAGTGACTTTCATAATTTTGTAACCAATTTCCTAATCAACACAGGGATCTGGAAAGCAACTTATGAAAGTCAGTGTTCAAATTCTGAAACAACCCTCTTATGACACCAATTGTAATATTCATTATTCTTACTTTCATCAATCGCAGCTCTCCTACTCATGCTCGCCCATCATTATGATTGGGCGATTTCATTTGTGCGATTAGTTTATTGTACCAATAATTAGGCGTATATTATGACTCGGCATAGACAAAACTTCTGATTGGAAAAGAAACCCTCTTCCGCAAACGCGAATGTTTCTTTGTAAAATATCTTTGTCTGCAATCATTTTACTGAATATAAAATTGTGTATTACTGTTTTTAATAAGGCTTTGTTGAATATTACATCATCATCACCTAATTTGAATGCTAATTGGCTTTACACTCTGTAAGATTGCATATTCGCTGTAATCTATTGTTCGGCTAATAACTGTCCGGTTAGCAACACTCTGCCTGAACAAGGTGTGAACGGTTTCAAGAAGGCGGAGGTGTTAACGGTTTCAAGAAGGCGGAGGTGCGAACGGTTTCAAGAAGGCGGAGGTGCGAACGGTTTCAAGAAGGCGGAGGTGTGAACGGTTTCAAGAAGGCGGAGGTGCGAACGGTTTCAAGAAGGCGGAGGTGCGAACGGTTTCAAGAAGGCGGAGGTGTGAACGGTTTCAAGAAGGCGGAGGTGTGAACGGTTTCAAGAAGGCGGAGGTGCGAACGGTTTCAAGAAGGCGGAGGTGTGAACGGTTTCAAGAAGGCGGAGGTGCGAACGGTTTCAAGAAGGCGGAGGTGCGAACGGTTTCAAGAAGGCGGAGGTGTGAAGGCGGTCACGTGGCTTCTAATCTCCGTGGCTCTTCGGTTGAGCGAGCCGCGTCTGACGCCGACATGGGTTCTGTGAGAGCCACTGGCGTAACTTCGCTGTTGCAGTCGCGGGGTTTGGGGGGGGGGGGGGGGGGGAGAGGGTCCCGAAAATTTGGATTTAATGAGCCCGATAAAAACGCCCCATGAATGACACCAATGAAAATAGTATAGTAATTTAAAGAATTATAAATTATCAAATCGACCAAATTTGTGTTTAAATCGCGTTAACATGCACTAAATTCTTTTGTAAAATTCAAAATTATTGTTGTGGGGCCCTCCTCCAGTCCCAAATCAGAACTAATGTTATAATATTTTACCTTCAACTTATACTTCAAAAATTCAACTGTTTATAAAATAATTGAAAAAGTGTTATACAGTATTTAAAAATTAACACAAAACGATTCACATATTTAAATTATTAAAGAATTTTACGGTATAGGCAACTAAATATGAAGGAGAGCACTGAAAAATATTTTGCGGGGGGTCCCGAAATATTGCAGTATTGCAATATTGCAAGTGCCGAGAACCTCGACTTGCAACCGAGCTGGAGAGAAATGCAGCGCGAAGAAACTGCAGCGTGAGATTGCGTCTCGAATAGCAGGGATAAGTTATGGAAAACTTGGATAAAATATGAAACGCTTTGTGACTTGAAGATTCGCTGAGGATGAAATTGACTCGTGTTATTTCATGTTCGAGACATAGTCGCTGTTTTCGTCGAGTGGAATTGCAGCCGCCGCCAAGCGTGTAAAAGATTCTCGTATGGCACTCATGGAAGATGATTTAGATTGAGTAAATATAAAAGATGGGAAGATTACATTCTTACAAAGTTAGATAAACGGGATGATAAATCGCTTCGAATTATTTTTGTACTACTTTCGTAGTTTAGCCAAGTGAATGAGTTGTTTAAATAATGTAGTGTTTATGTTCCGGGTCTCAACATACACATTGTAGATAACCCGAGGGAATTCCCCGGCTAGTGTGTTTTTGCATCCACGGAAGTACTTGAAAATGCTGAGAATAACCTATTTCTTCTAGTGCATAATATACATGTACATTATAAAATGCATATCGTATGTGTATGTAAGGTACATAATATCATTTGTCCGTATTTTTAAAAGCACTAAAGATATCCCATTTCTATAAATAAATAAATTCTAAGTGTACAATGTATAAAAGTAATTATTTTTCATCAGAAAATATTCTAACACAGTTGTATTATTCGTAAACCTTAAACGCTAATTCTATGATTTCATTAACTATTTCTGCCTGTCTGACAGTTTCTTCATCAGTGCAATGTTTCTGATAAATTGAGTTGTCTCCGTCAGACATGACATTAAAATATCTAAATTGAATGTCACAAGTAAAATCAAATATCTGAAGTCGTGGAAAGCCGAGTTGATCCCAGGTACAAGGTGTTACCTCCTCCTCGCTTCCCACTACTTACCAGCCGAACGCTTTTTACCTTCCCTTTGCCAATAAGAGGATTGATGGGAGTCATCAGTTCCAGCAGCCAATAGTTTGTGTAGGTACCATTTAATTGATTTTACACATGAATATGAGTCTCCGAATCTCATGGGTGGACAAGGTTAGAAATGTGGAAGTGATGCAGCGCGTGAATATGAACTTGGAAGTGTTAATTTCCATCAAAGAAAGCTCGAATACTTTGGACACATAATGAGGGGCGATAAATACCGGCTCTTGCAATTAGTCTTACAAGGGAAGATTGAGGGACAGCGTAGACCTGGCAGGAGGAGGACTTCATGGCTCAAGAATCTGAGGGATTGGTTCGGGCAGAGCACGGGGTCCTTGTTCAGAGCTGCAGCATCCAAAGAGGAAATAGAAGTGATGATTGCCAATAGGCACGTGAAGAAGAAGATAAATATGAAATTGGAAATTGACAGAATTTCGGTGCGCACATATATTGTATCTCTAAAATCAGCTCGTGCAAATGGGAAGCGAACTGAACAGAGTGAGTGTTGTCCTGGGTCCATCTAGCACGCTGCTATCAGACGCAGTGATCTGCATGAGTGCAAGAGACTGACGGGGCGCGCCCGAGGCTTGCGGATTCGGGCGCCGCCCTGCCACGACACGAGTCAACAGTCGTGTTACATGTTCACAACAGTTGTTCGACAGTTACAAGTTACAAGTTACAAGCTACAACCATGGCGGTGCGGGGCAGTTACATTACAACTTCCTGGAACCATGCTAACGGGGCGCGAACAAGAGACTATAATGGTCGAAAATATTTGTTATTTGCTTTGTTTATTTGTCGAATACATTCGGCCTGTAATTTAAGAGTGGATAGGTATATTTTGTGAATTGTGTTTATGTTTAGTGGGCTATTGTAATTCATACATTTGTTTGTTTAAAAAATTAAATATCTTGTGAAAATTCCTTCAAGCAAATGCCTGTAGTTTGCTTATTGACATGCATTGATCTCATACGCAAGAGTTTTGAACATATTATGTTGTATGACACTAACTTACATGCATTATTTGAGATTAATGTCATTCATTTGCTCCTTCATCTACTTAAAAAGACGTTTAACTTGATCATAAACAGTCATACATTTCTTTTCATGACACGGCGATTACATCAAACTTTTTGACGTCCAACATTATTACTGATGACCCGATTTATAAACATTAGTCGAGATTCAAACAACTTATACTTTTGAAACACATTAGACACCTACTTAAAAACGATTCACAACAATACATTTTAAACACATTTTCAATTATAAATGTGGAAATTGAAGGCCTCTCATTTAACATGCAGCCAATAAACAGTATTTTTTATTTTGTCGATGTAATATCAGTTTATTCTCATGCTCGTTATATTACAGTTAATAGCTAATTATAATAACACACCCAGCAGTAACGAATAAGTTGCAACCTTGTTAAACTCATTAATGAGCAGTTACTTTAGGTAATAATCCTATCAAAGCCCACAGTATGATGGGAATAACGGAGAGTAATAAGAACATGGTAAATTTAATTTTAATATTTCAATTTGTTGCGCAGTTTTTATGTCATCACTGTGAATGAAGCTCACCTTGAATGTATCTTTTAAATTTGTTTAGTGATTTCTTGAGCTAGATCTGCATATTCTGAGCGTAAAACCGGAGCAGTAAAACGGAAGTATTGATCTTGTAATTTTTTTCCAGCGAGTAAAATGCTCGTCGTTAACGTCCTGTGCAAGGTGAAGTCTGCTCAGAAACATCTCGTCACTTCTATGCAACTATTTGCATTTCAGTTTGCCTCGTAAAAGAAATGCAATACGTTTTTGTTGTGCCAGTTCGAGCATATAGAGCAGTGACTTTCATGTCGGGAGAAAAAGCAGAATTGCATTCTTCAGCGATAAATAGATAACGGTCTTCAAAGTAAGCGTCAAAGAACATTTTAACAGCGTTTTTAGAGCTTCGAGGCATTTACCATCATCCCATCTCGCTCTTCCTTTAAAGTAAAACATGGTATAAAACTTTGACTTGACTTTCGCATTAATGTTGTAAAAGTTTTCTAGTCGGTAAAGTACCATGTATAAAAAGCTCTGACGCAGCAAATGTAATCCGAAGTACACGAACAGCTTATGGGGGTGAGAAATGCCCTGTCAAAAGCACAATGTCGCGGGCAGGATTTCTTGTAGTTAGTTTGAGTAAGTCGTCTGATACGGGGAGATCAACAATAGTCGGCGTGATGGCTCCTCTTCTGGGGGGAGGAAACAACAGATTAAAACCAACTCCGCGCAAGAAACGCGCGGAAATAAAAGAGCGGAACAACACATTAACTAAATGTTAACTTCGAGACGGCGGAGATAGATGGCGTCTTCGCGTGGTCACGGGCGACGCCGGCCAGAAAAAGCGTCGGGCGTCGGATTGATTTTCCCCGCACGCTAGGCAGACATTACGCCCGACGGAGTGCGCGGGCAATAAACTATGTCATCAGAGTAAAGTTAACTTAATAAAATGTCGCCGTATATCATCGATAACTTTTGCTGCTGTTTAAAGAAGAATTGAAAGTTACTCCGCTGGAAGGAATCAGATTTTATTTGTCTGTTGTAAGTTAGGGAAAACTTTGGTGAAGTATGATTTATCTGGGTGTTTTCGGGAATCGTTTTTTGCTTCCTCGTTTCTTTTTTTCCTCTCGGTCAGCGAGGAAAAGCGATTTCTTCTCTATTTCTCCGTAAGAAAGGGGTGAGTGTAAATATATTTCCGAGCTCTTGAAGGATCTCCTCCAGCTTTTAGCGGCACGAGATGGCTTTTTAGGATCGTTGAGTTTCCAACGTTATATACCAGAAGATCGGATTAAACGTCTGGTTGATTTGTCGAAACGTTCGTTTTTTCGAATCACTCATCCGGGACGATATCGAACATATCTGGATTATGAATGGGACGGCGCAGTCAACTCGTCGGGCGCGACGAATTAACATGTCGGGAAGTGATATTTATTCGGTTGTTTGTGTCCCGGGGGTGGGGGGGGGGAGATATTGAACTGGATGTTTACAACGGAGAGAATGATTGAAGGTGATTACTATACGTTTTGTAGCTCGCTACCGTGTCATCTTCGCGGGGGGGGGGGGGGGGGGGGGGGGCACGTTTTTTGCGGTAATCCAACAATCTCTCGTCATTTGTCACTGTCTTCTTCCTTTTCCTACACCCAAGCTGCTAGCAGTTTTTCCACTTTATTTCCACACAATTCCATTTCCTCGCAAAACTCTTTTTCACCTTGTATACGCTTTTTTCTCGCCGTTTCGACTACAAGTTATATACGTTCTAAAAAGTCAAATGAAATTCCCCACTACAAAGAAACGACATAGTAATGAAAAGATTTCTTCTCCTATTGAAGCGTTGAGAGTCGATTTAGTTTCTTGGCGAGTGCCTCAGCATCCTCGAGAGACGTATTTGCATTCAATTCCACTCAACTGGAAGATTAATTAGGATTTCAATCCAACAACTCCAGACAGCATTATCAACATGCATATCAATCATTATTTGCAAAACGTCCACGTAATTACATAATAAATACCTGAAGATAATCGTACTATGATTATTCATTCACCTCATCCTAATTACACCTAGCAAACCAAGTTGAATTGAGCTGTTTTCAAGTACATTCCAAGAGTTAAAATCTCTTTAATTACATCTGTTTCTCGTTTCTAATTACTAACGAGGGCGCGAACAATGGCCGTGTCTTCGCGCCGGCCGTACATGATGGATTGTGATTCTGCACAAGTCGCCGTGTTCTATGCTAATTGTTTGTTTGTTTGTTTCTGTTGCAGTGTGATAGTGAGGGAGACGACGAGAAGGTAAGCCAACTTGAACAACGCTTGGCGGCGGAGTTAATTACTCCGATGTGACTAATGCTATACGGGGTTTGAGCGCGGAAGATGGGGAGGCTGGGTGCACCGTGTAATGTGGGGATTAATTGAATGCTGGCGGTTTTTGGACAGGAGATCGGATTTAATACGTTTGTTGAGTTTGCGGTTGGCTGAAACGCTTGTAAAATTCGTTTCTTTTTAGTATAAAAAACTGAGGTGAAAATGTTTGGTGTGGTTTGCAGTCGAGGAATGCAACATTATTAAATATTTAAAGCATAACAATTTTGACATTTGTTATTTAATAATTGGAATTATGATCTTGAAGCGTTTTATTCGCTTCGTGTATTTTTTGTTTGTTTGTTATTGAAGAAACGTTGTTGTACAAAACTTGGGCAAACTTTGTCCTAGTATTTGATTTTGTCGAAATAAACTTTCAGAAGATCAAATAAGAAAACTGTTTAATAAAACATCGTTTTCGCAGTGAAATTGAAACGAAACCCGGCTAAGTTTAAGACGGTTTTTCATTCGTTATTCGACTGCCACTTCCGACTCAAATCTAATTTGCAATTCTGTTGCTTTCCCAGCACTTTTAGTTTAATTTTATCGAGCAGCCCGCTGGAAATAGACAACATTCAAAATTCACTGCGCATGCGCGACGTGCCGTGATGCATGTTGGGCTTAGGATGTGAAGAGTTTGACAGCTGCCTGGTTGACAGTGCTGAGATGCATAAAGGAAGAATGTTTTTCGGTGTTTGTTATGTTATATCATCTCTGTATTTAAATGTAACTAATTTTATTGGTATTCAACATTATTTTATGAATAATACTAAGAATAGCAGATCGTACGGAACTGTGTGTTGTGTTCCATTGAGCAAAAATAACACTAAATTTAGCCGTGAAGTGTCGTTTCACTACTTTCAAGGGACATTGATTTGAAGAAAGAATGAGGCGTGTGAGGCGAATTGGATCTCAGGGAAAATGTAGTAAATGGTCCCCTATTAAGAACCACAGAATATGTGGTGCACATTTTAACAAATCTGGTTATAAGAAATATGAAGAAAAATTGCCCTGTTTTTCCCCTAACAAAATGAATAAATGAATAAACCGAAATGAATAACCAATAGGTCAGATTGATTTGTTAATTGGTTATGTATACAGGAACATACTTTGTCACATTTTGTCAGAATTTCTGACAAAAATAAGATTTTCGGCTACCTACAAATGTCCTGTTTGTTAAGAGGAAAAATAACTTGAATACCCCTGAAAGCGATAAATATGATTTCAAGCCCAGGCTAATAATATCTACAATATTGGATTTACATCTTACACTAAAAATTTTCAACAAAAACATAATTTATTGCGTCTTATCCATTCTTTCTTCAAATCAACGTCCCTTGAAAGTATTGAAACAACACTTCACGGCTAAATTTAGTGTTATTTTTGCACAATGGAACACAACACATTGTTCCGTACGATCTGCTATTCTTAATATTATTCATAATTATGTTGAATACCACTAAAATTAGTTACATTTAAATACAGAGAGGATATAACATAATAAACACCGAAAAACATTCTTCCTTTATGCATCTTAGCACTGTCAACCAGGCAGCTGTCAAACTCTTCACATCCTAAACCCAGAATGCAATGTTGATAGTTGTAGATGGCGCTCGGGGTTTAAAATGTTGTCTATTAGCTCTCTTGTTCTCTTGAGCGCTGATGTTCTCTCTTTGCGCAGGCGCGTGCCTACTCGTGTCTCGTGATCGCGATTATGTAAAACACTCTCCCCCTCCCACCCCACCCGTCCTTGAGGCGGTCGGCATGTCACCGGCTTAATGTCTTCTTTAATCAGCGGCTATTAAACTAATAATCGTCTGTCATTATAGGATATTAAATGGGGAGTTGTGTTCGAACGCCATTTATTTACCAGATATGTTACCTGTCGATTTTGTCATTTTTTATTAGGTCCCCTCGTAGGCGATAACCATCACACCAGGTTTCTTGGAACAAGATTGGTAAATTAGGACAGTTTGTATTTTTACCTTCCGACTGTAAACACTGTTCTTGGGACTGAACTGAAAGGTAATTTGGGATTAGGAGAATGTACTATTTTCTACTGTTGGTATAGTACGCCCAGCGAGCGTGGAGAAAGTCCTTTCATAAGATGAGCAGTATTGTTCGACCCTTGTTCGACAGTTAAGCTCTGACAAGATACAACTCTTTTTATGACCTGCCACCCCTTCCACCTACACTGTTGCCATTTTATACAACTTTCCGTGAATTTTAAAAGCCAACTGCATTGAAAGATATTTGGCACCACAACAAAACAACCCTATCCCGAACACCTGCAGTGGTTGAGAGATATTTACAACCGGACACGCGTCAAAACACTCCTGATTACAAGCTAAACCCATTGTTGAATTTTACACAGCATTTGCTGAACTTTCTCTACGCTCGCTGGACGTACTATAGTTCAAGTTTGTAGACCTCAAAATGTCTCAAATACTGTACTTGCAGCGTTCAAGAGGGGAATTACAGACTACCTATAGAGACTAAATGTTTCACGATAGAGAACAACAGTAGGGCGAGTTAAATCTCGTTCCCGTTCACAATCTGACTTTCAATGTTAGCTGTCATTCAGCTGTCATCGGTATATGTGTAAAGCTGTTACTGTTTTAAGTCATGAAATAATGAATGGATTAAGAATGTCAACTGATTGTAATCGTCGATCGCAGCGCCTACCTAGCGGCAGACATATCGTCCTAGCTTTGCATCACTCTATCGCGTCCTTTGCTCACTGACACACGGATATAAAAAGTTTTGTACGTCACAGTAGAGATGTGAACTAGAACATTGAGTCGATCTCGGGAAGCTTCAGAGAGAAAAGACATGTTTATTTTCAGCGATATCGAAGTGACTGACTAAGTCAAGAAGAGCTCACATGAACAGCGATGACATGAATCAATTCCCGTGACAACCTCGTATAATTTATGATCGTCAGAGTCGAGTTCGCCTCTGGATCGACGTATTAATTGAAAATAACTCATCATCGTGTGCATGTGCGGCCGGAACGACGTGACCATCACGCCACAGGCCGGGGGTGGCATGCAGTCAAATGATTTACGACTCGCGGCTGGCGGCGGACGTGCGGACGGTTTGCGTTTTTCTCTTGCGGTCCCGTTCGCTCTTTTTTTTTTATCCGCGCGCACTTTTATGTGATTTTCGCGCTCGGCTTTATCTCCGTGCCCCCTCCGTGCCCAAGTCGCCAATAAAGCGACTGCTCGAGAGAGATAAGCCCGACCATTCACAACAATATGGCGCCCCCTCTCCCCCTACGCCCCGGCGTAGAACAACGCGACCTATATCGACGCGATGACGTATCACACACTGACCTGTGACCTGATAATGTCGCGTCAACTGACCTTGTGATCTATCACCTTTCAAACAAATCTATGCTGATTTTATTTATGTAATTAAAGGGAAGTCATTTGTTATCCAGACTATTATGCCTTTATATCGTGTTACATAAACATTTTAAATTTGACAAAAGGGTAAATTTAAAAGAAGTATGTGTTTTTATCATATATAAAAATCTGTAATGAACCAAAAGATTCCGCCTAACAGCAAGGATTCCTCAAGCACATAACAATCAAGAAATAAATTGTAATAATTCCAAGTCGTCCTAACGGCTACGCCTATCATATTCGATATTTCCTCGCCTCGCCTCTCTAGTTTGAAGAAGCTGTTTTCTTGACAGATTCGAGTGAAATCCGGCGTGTAAATCGCGCACGTGATTGTGACGCGGTGTCTCGGACGTGTCGCGTTTCCTCCGCGACACACAATCACGTGGTCTATCATCGTGTCCCCCAATATCCGCGCTGTCAATATCACCTATCAAATCAACTGACGGCTGCGCGACGCCCCCCCCCCCCCCCCCCCCCCCCCGGCGCTCGTGCCCCGTGTTACCATGGCGACACTCCTGGATAAACCGCTGTAATCACTCGGTTCATCTTCTGCTCATCAGAGGGAATACAAGTCAATTACTTACTCTCGCGTGGATGTGAAACATGGCTACCAGCAGGTGCAAATACTCGGCTTCCAGCACGGATCGAGACTTGCAGATAGAAAACAGAGTTTAAAACTTTATCGTTTGTTACCTTTTGATACATTTATCTACTTTTATCAGTTTTTTTAATACTTTATTTCCAACTGGTATTTTCCGCATTACATTCTGGAGCATAATAAAAGATAAGATGTGATAAAGCTCGGCAACATTCTCATAAATCTAGACACTTTTGCCTCATCTTTGTTATCCCCACTCCATTCGCGCTGTATAAATCAGCTCAAATCAAGCTGACATTTGGCAACCGTTACACATCAATTCCAGAATAAACTTTTTGATTATTTAACAAAATCCTCTGAAACTTTACACGATTACTCACAGCGTATTATTTTGCACATTCTTGACAACAACATGTACTTAAATGATATAAACTTCCAGGAAAAGAAGTCGTGTTTATTGATATTTTCGCGAATGTTTCAATTGCCGGTCCAATGATCAGCAACTCTCGCACAGCATGCACGACAGAGGCACGCCTGTCTTGTGCAAGCGTTGTCCCTCATCAACGTCAGACTGTCGCCCCCACGATGCTCGATCAGTTCCACGGAGGTCGATTTTGTTCGAAATGTGTCTCGTGGGAGCGAAGATTCATTTGTATGAGCGCATTATCCTGCCGGTGTGCTTTGTGTCCAAGTCCCACGGCGCTTTTAGTGATCCAGGATATTGCTGGGGTAGACTTCCCTAATGCGCAATCAGCCTGTTGTGCGTGCGTCTCAACATACATGACTAATTCCATGTTTACTCGCCATCCATCTTCCCATTGATAGATCAAGCGCGATAGAATTTCTTTCCTTATTTGTCGACGCAATTTTTTTTGTCCTGGCAACTTTTGTTTTATTACGAACGTAAAGCTATACGTTTTGGTGGCCCTCTTCATTTTTACGTCCGTTTTTATTCCTCCGTCGTTTTTATAAGAGAATTTATACGTTTCCCCCCAATAAGGCGTATATAAAAACAATGTTTGGCCGTGATCGTGTGCCGACCACCGACTCGGCGATAAAAAAGTAAAACAGTTCCTGGCTTCCCGGGGTGGTTGTCAGCGGAGGGGTCGCGGGTCGGGCGGGGGGGGGAGGAGTGGGACGAGGAAAACCGAGCCGAGACGATGTGAAAAGCTGAGTGATAGCAGATAAGGGCGTAATGTTGCGTTATGACACTAAAAGAGGGGTGTAATGCGAAAGAAGGGAATATAAATTCGCGTAGTCCTTTGCCGCTGCGCGCACGGTGTAATATGTCTCAACTTGAAAGACATAAATATTCCATGCGCCATTATTCTCGCGCGTCCGCTATTGTTCCCCCAGTCCCAATACCGCTATCAAGACATCAGCGTGCGGGATAAATCTCTCGCGTGTGCATTGCGCCGCTTTGTTGAGCGCGCCGATTGTTCCCCCAGTCCCAATACCGCTATCAAGACATCAGCGTGCGGGATAAATCTCTCGCGTGTGCATTGCGCCGCTTTGTTGAGCGCGCCGATTGTTCGCGGACGTGAGCAGGGGGAAGTGTTTGTGTCCGCCACAACAGAGAGGAAGAGTCGAGGAAGACGCGTGCCCGATGCTGAGACTAGGGGATGAACAAAGGAGCGGGGAAATGAATATTGAACAATTACGAAGTCGGTTTGACGTGCGTTGCTTTGCGATGCGGAGAGTGACAAAGTGTTGATGGCATGTTTCCACCTCGTCCTCGTCCTCGACGTCGACGGCGCGCACGCTATCGCGTCCCCCCGGAGCGCCCACGTCGGCGTCGATAGCCCGCACTGCGACTGGTTTATTCGCGACCATCGCTCGCTAGGCGGCGATGTTCCGCACTGGATATCATGCCCCATGTTTTTCTTTTGGCCGGGTGGATTGTGTTCCCATGGCAACCCCCCTTGTCTTGATATCGCATTAAATCACAACCCCCTCCTCCCTCTCCTCCCATCCAAGACTCCTTCTCGGGCTTAGCACTCTAGTTGACATTCAAAAGGCAGCCGGCGACAACTTCTTTTATATATTTTCTTCTTGCTCAAAAGACGCTCTACAGCTCCGCAATTCCTAATGCCCCTTTTATACTCGATTTTTCTCGAGCCTGTTAAGATTTTAATTTCGCTCTGGAATCGTCGCCGAGTTTGATCCGGGTTGCTGAGCTGAGGCTCGACATTCTTGCTTATTCAGTTATCCTGATCGGGATTGATTGGGTTCTGAATATCCCTTTGACTATCTCGGCTGATAATCCCAATTAGCTCTCTAGTACCGCGCTCTCAGTCGGAATTAAATCGTCTGCCATCCAGCTGCACGTCGTGATGGATTGCGGATTAATTGCCCCAACTTAATATGAACAATAGAGGGGATGTCTCGTAATTTAATCAAATCCACTAAACCGGCCGTGAATTAATTGTGATTGACTCTTTTATTACTCCGGAGCTGAACATTATACCACCGCGAATCCTATTCTTTCCATTCTTCTGTCAGCCGGATAATGAAATACCTCTGACGCATGAAATACCAATATAATTTCATGGCGATGTCACTCAATTCATCGCTTTTCATTTTATCATCGCCGTCGAGAACTTGTCGGCCACACAATTCCACTCCGATTGGGAAATATTAATCTTAATTTATCTCATCTGCATTCATACAGCTCGCAATCAATCACACATTTGATGTAACTGTGCTATATTTTGATAGCGCGGGAATACAAAACAGCGGGAAAATACATGGAGCTTAACATTCTGAATAAACATAATCATAACAATATATCTGTACCTCAGAGGAAGAAGGGTAGAAGTCCATTGCAATTGATTCTTGAGGTGAGCTCATAAACCAGTAATTCTGCGTTTATCCCATCATATTTGTAATGGCTACATGAGTCATTGTGTAGTGTATGAGAATACATCTATAAAACTGTACGCAGACTTCAGTCAAATGGTAATTGAGAGAGCTTGATTACATCATTTCAAAAGTGTGCAACGTAAAATGGAGGAAATGGACTTCCGGCCTTTTACCTCTGAGGTACAGATGTAAAAACTAGACAATGGATACAACATTAAAGTAAATTTCATTAAACACATTGCCATTTTTATTCCCATTTTGAGTTTGTTTGTGGGTACATTAAAACTATGTAATTGTTAATACAATAAGGCTTTGTACGAGTCTTCAGAACTATTCAATGAAAATTATTTCATAGTTTGCAATGGTTTATTTGTTTTATTTCGTCCTACAGACGTTTAGTGCCATATGTTTAGCAATTTTCAGGCACTAAATGTCTGTAGGACAAAATAAAAAAAATTAACCATTTGAAGCTATAAATTATTTTCATTGAACTGTTCTGAAGACTCGTACAAAGCCTTATTTTATTAACAATTACATATGGTAAAAGATATTGACAAAAATCGTTTAAAAAACTCTTCAAGTCCACGCTCACTACTCAGCCGTCTTAATTCCGGTTTGTCTGAGCTTTCACGGTGTATGACGTGTGTGGATCACGAGGCTGGTCGCGTGTCCGTGGTCCAGGGATGCTGGCGCCATCTCGCGCCCGGTTTGTCTGAGCTAACTCGGTGTATGACGTGTGTGGATCACGAGGCTGGTCGCGTGTCCGTGGTCCAGGGATGCTGGCGCCATCTCGCGCCCGGTTTGTCTGAGCTAACTCGGTGTATGACGTGTGTGGATCACGAGGCTGGTCGCGTGTCCGTGCTCCAGGGATGCTGGCGCCATCTCGCGCCCGGTTTGTCTGAGCTAACACGGTATATGACGTGTGTGGATCACGAGGCTGGTCGCGTGTCCGTGCTCCAGGGATGCTGGCGCCATCTCGCGCCCGGTTTGTCTGAGCTAACACGGTATATGACGTGTGTGGATCACGAGGCTGGTCGCGTGTCCGTGGCCCAGGGATGCTGGCGCCATCTCGCGCCCGGTTTGTCTGAGCTAACACGGTGTATGACGTGTGTGGATCACGAGGCTGGTCGCGTGTCCGTGGCCCAGGGATGCTGGCGCCATCTCGCGCCCGGTTTGTCTGAGCTAACACGGTATATGACGTGTGTGGATCACGAGGCTGGTCGCGTGTCCGTGGTCCAGGGATGCTGGCGCCATCTCGCTCCCGGTTTGTCTGAGCTTACACGGTGTATGACGTGTGTGGATCACGAGGCTGGTCGCGTGTCCGTGGCCCAGGGATGCTGGCGCCATCTCGCGCCCGGTTTGTCTGAGCTAACACGGTGTATGACGTGTGTGGATCACGAGGCTGGTCGCGTGTGGTCCAGGGATGCTGGCGCTATCTCGCGCCCGGTTTGTCTGAGCTTACACGGTGTATGACGTGTGTGGATCACGAGGCTGGTCGCGTGTCCGTGGCCCAGGGATGCTGGCGCCATCTCGCGCCCGGTTTGTCTGAGCTAACACGGTGTATGACGTGTGTGGATCACGAGGCTGGTCGCGTGTCCGTGGTCCAGGGATGCTGGCGCCATCTCGCTCCCGGTTTGTCTGAGCTAACACGGTGTATGGCGTGTGTGGATCACGAGGCTGGTCGCGTGTCCGTGGTCCAGGGATGCTGGCGCCATCTCGCGCCCGGTTTGTCTGAGCTAACACGGTGTATGACGTGTGTGGATCACGAGGCTGGTCGCGTGTGGTCCAGGGATGCTGGCGCCATCTTGCGCCCGGTTTGTCTGAGCTAATACGGTGTATGACGTGTGTGGATCACGAGGCTGGTCGCGTGTCCGTGGCCCAGAGATGCTGGCGCCATCTCGCGCCCGGTTTGTCTGAGCTAACACGGTGTATGACGTGTGTGGATCACGAGGCTGGTCGCGTGTCCGTGGTCCAGGGATGCTGGCGCCATCTCGCGCCCGGTTTGTCTGAGCTAACACGGTGTATGACGTGTGTGGATCACGAGGCTGGTCGCGTGTGGTCCAGGGATGCTGGCGCCATCTCGCGCCCGTCGCCTGACAATCCTCCGCGGCTTATCGACCAGCCCACGTGGTACACTCAGTCTCAAGACGCCGCGGACAGAAAGGAGGCCGACATAAATTATTCATAGCGCGAGGACTTAACCTTCGTCAATCTTGAACAGAAATCGAGAATCAATAAGTCGGTGATACCTGCGAGTCGGCCGCCATCTGCGTGCCTGAGAAGATCACCTCCTGGGTCCGTACAGCCTCCAGGGTCGTGATCTTGCTCGAGACAGGAAGTGGAGAGGTTCATTGAAGTGCAGGACTCACATTACATTCCGTCTTGGAAATAATATTTAATAGAATTCCACATTACAAATGGTGGCAGATGTAGTTAAAACTTTTTCGCCACGACTTCCGCCGGCACTCGGATGCATTACATCTAACAAATTATTTCCTCCTCCGTATTCCCGACACGCTTCGTCTCTAAACCCATCTCCGTCCGACGAGGACTGCATTCGGGAATGCGATCGCGGCGCCTCCACACGCTGTCGACTGCAACTCGACGCCGCACCTGGTCCACCAGATCTGGGACACACAGCTTCTCTCTCGGCAATAATACAGCCCTATTGACCTCCCATGTATTACTTAAACGGATCTGCATAAACACATCATTTATTCAGCGAGGTCTATTCCCAAGTGGTCGCTGTAACGGCGGCATCAGCGTTGCCGAGGTCCCCGGCCTTTTCACTCGGGGCCCCTCGCGCGCTTCAGCAAACCGCAATAAACAGCCCGAGTTCGACCAAATTAAATTACCACTCGTGCATAGCAATTTTAACCGCAGCGCTTTTTACGCGGCGGGCGTACATGGTGGGATATACACTGGCGAGACACTTCGTACATTACGGGGAAGCGGGTAGAAAAACGGCCATTGTCGGGGGGAATTGATGATAACGATGTACTGAAATGGGTTTTAGTATCGAGGTTCTAGATATGGGGGTTTCTTTGATCGGCGCGATGATTGCGGCAAAAAGGTCTATCTAACTTGTAATGTGTAATAATTTGATGAAAAGTCTGCGCCTATTTCTCTTCCCCATTTATATTTGTGTTCCTCCTCTTGAATCTTTTGGCGTAGTGAATTAATAAATATTGAGATAAGTTAGTCGACTGGTTTTTGCGGAAAATACAGCCGGCTGAAAAACCGTTCTATTATTAATTCGATTTCCTTGCAAAACGTTGCGACATTTCAATTTTTACGCTGTTGAATTCTAGTAGGAAACAGACAAAGGAGATGATCCAAATTAGGTGGTGCGATATTATGGCTTTTTTTGTTAAGATGTGTTTTCGTAAGGGTGATTTTCTACTATCATCAGTTCATGCAATAATGTTCAATAGCATTGTAACAATATAGCGAGCTATATCATCTCGTATTTCATAAGATACTATCAGATTAAGGGACATGACGTACACTCGGCCAAACAAAAACTGAACGTTGACCAAATTTGAATGACTGCTGGTCATGTCCCATAACCAATCAACGCTTGTTATTATCATTTAAATGTGAGGTCACCCACTTAGTGAGACAATGAGATCGCTTAGACTGACTTCTGATGGAGCGATCTTGCATTTTTCAGCCTATCAGAATTATTAAACGTTCAATTTATGTTTGGCCAAGTGTACATGCGATGTATTTACCTACTGGCCGGCTTCCTACAGTCTCCGCCAGGACGTGATCGGGACGGTTTTCGCCTGGTTTTCTGCCGGAGCGGGGATTCCGAGAAGTGCGATGCATTGTTGGCTACAATTTGCAAACACAGCGACGTGGTTTTGTTTCGGTGTAATTTATGAGAAAAAGAACGGAGAGTTGTAAACTAGCTGCATGAATCTGATGAACAAAGCGCTGAAGTTTCATGTTGCAGACGCTTGGTCCGTCAAATTATGCAATGTGCATTTACTTGCTGCAAAGATATGGTTATTGTTTCTGCTTGCTAGATGCAGTTATTATGTAACCAAGTATAGAATCGTTGTAGTTTTTATCGAATATCGTTCTTCAATTTTACTTCGGGGAATCCAATTTCGATTGTTTCAAACCAGAATATCTAAAATTTCCATTTCTCATAAATATAAATATATTTGAACTACTACAGAGAGTACTATTGTATAACTCAATATAACTATTGAACCTTATTCATATGATACAAAATACGTATAACCGGGAAACAAGAAAGCTTGTTATTTCATAATGTGGACATAAGGAAACTCGTTGCATTTTAGTCAATTCTCACGAATGCATTAGTCCTTTCCAATTCTCTTCTATCTAAATCCAGCATCTGAACGGAGTCTTCCAGCTCTGGACGTTTACACTGGAATCAAGAGCTAGGGTTTTACATAAACACCATCAAAATGTGCGCTGTCAAGTTGTACAAATAATAAAAAAACGACAGACATTTCGTATGCCATTAAAACTCTCACACTGCACTTTGATTTGCATATAAAATAAAATTACTCTCAGTTTAATGGCTTTCCACACTTTTTCTTTGTTTGACGTTGAATGCAAATAAGTCAGTGGATGGTATATAGCTAGGTAATCTATTACATCTAGTTACTTGCATTCGGCATGATTATGCTTTATGGATAATCGCCGTGATATTCCCGCATTATCCGCGTGCCATTAGAATAATACCTACTCGCCCGGAGTGGAATGGAACAACAACAAATGTGTCACGCAGGGTGTAATCTATGTGATAATGGACTGCGCAAATTACAAAAACACTGGTGGGTGTATTCAATTGGCGTTCAAGCTCTCATCGGCTGTGTTTTTCATGTCGTACAGCTAATGTGTTTTGCTGACTACATGCAGCGTAAAGTGTTTACACTTTTCTATATTCATTTGGAAAACATGAACGAGTACACTCAATACAGTGACAAATCGTAAACTTGTAATGTATATTCCAAGTAAAATAGGAATTAGTATTCTGAGAGCATAAAAGTTATTCGAATGGAACATTTTCGAAATGACGGTTATGGTAACAAAATAAACCTTCAACCATATTTTTATTACAGTAAAGAATCTTATAGAAAATTTTAGATTAAATATTATTTTATTTAAAAGCTACTTTGGAAAAGAGATTCTATGTATGTATTTCTCTATGGGACTTGCTTATTTTGAGAGTGTTACTTACTAGCTATATTTTCAAGTAACAAGTACAATTTATTTAAATCAGCACTATAACCACGAACTCGACTTTTCCAGCTTCTTCGGTGTCCTATTCAACTCCTTTCTAGGTCATACACAGATGTGAAAATCTATTCTAACAAACAGCATAAAACATTACTGGAGATATTGCGACAAGTTTTCAAAGTTCTCGTGAAGCAAACTTACATTGTAGCACGTCTAAAGCATACTGCAAACTATCTCATTTCTTTCGACTTAGTTTGCTTCGCGCCTTGGTCCCGGACAAAGTATAGCTATTTGAATGCTTCTGGTGTTGTGGCGTGTGCTGTGCTGCCCCCGTTGGTAGATTGTATTAGGGGGCGGCGGTCGGCGATGATTGCCCCTGATAGGTATGCATCGCGGCACACTCGCGTCGGCGAGCGAGAAAGACGACGGTGGAAGTTCGCGTTGGCGTGGGATGTAACACGAGGCGACCTCTCACAGTGGGCATGTAGCGTGGGTCACAGGTCATCCTGGAGTCTCCGCAGTGTGGGTCACTTTCCGCAGGGACAGTAGAGTGTTGGTCACTTTCCGCAGGGACAGTAGAGTGTGGGTCACTTTCCGCAGATACAGTAGAGTGTGGGTCACTTTCCGCAAGGGACAACAGTAGAGTGTGGGTCACTTTCCGCAAGGGACAGTGGAGTGTCGGTCACTTTCCGCAGGGACAGTAGAGTGTGGGTCACTTTTCGCAGGGACAGTAGATTGTGGGTCACTTTCCGCAGGGACAGTAGAGTGTGGGTCACTTTCCGCAGATACAGTAGAGTGTGGGTCACTTTCCGCAAGGGACAGTAGAGTGTGGGTCACTTTCCGCAGGGACAGTAGAGTGTGGGTCACTTTTCGCAGGGACAGTAGATTGTGGGTCACTTTCCGCAGGGACAGTAGAGTGTGGGTCACTTTCCGCAGATACAGTAGAGTGTGGGTCACTTTCCGCAAGGGACAGTAGAGTGTGGGTCACTTTCCGCAAGGGACAACAGTAGAGTGTGGGTCACTTTCCGCAAGGGACAGTGGAGTGTCGGTCACTTTCCGCAGGGACAGTAGAGTGTGGGTCACTTTCCGCAGAGACAGTAGAGTGTGGGTCACTTTCCGCAAGGGACAGTAGAGTGTGGGTCACTTTCCGCAGAGACAGTAGAGTGTGGGTCACTTTCCGCAGGGACAGTAGAGTGTGGGTCACTTTCCGCAGGGACAGTAGAGTGTGGGTCACTTTCCGCAAGGGACAGTGGTTGTGTGAAAATAAATATATTATGGTTAGGTAATGTTTATGTCATTACTATCCAACATATCTGATTTAGTAGACCTTGATATAAACTACGTCGTAAGTAACCCAAACATTACCTGCATATCTCTGAAATGATATACTTAGGGTGATAATTTAGACTGATAATGATATGCAATGGTAGCTTGTTAGTACATTGACCTGTTTTACAACCCATCAGTTTTAATAGCAGGAGACTTTACAAGATATCGTGTCTGCTGACCGATAAATATCAGCCACTTTATCGGCAGTGAAAGCAGGTAAAGGTGGGCTATGACGAATATAGTACACGCCAAAGTTTCGCTTTCCTTACGAAGAGACTGTCGTGATCTTAATTTAAAAAATATGCATTCTATATTTTCGTTCACATGCACTGCCAGTTTTTACAAGGTTTGGAAGGAAGAGGAAGAATTGGCATGCACAATGGTTATGGTTCGTCTGGAGGCCAAGTCTTGAAACTTACGCTTTCAGGACGCAAACGCTCTCGGACGTCATAAAGTCCCATTCACTGTAAGAATGATGACCTTGAAATCTACCTTTAACTGTTTAGCTTAATTTTGAATAAGGTTTTATGACTGTATAATATCTGTAATCATAATTATACTGTTAATAAATTGTTTCCAATAGATTGCTGGATGACAATCAAATAAGTGGCTTGACTTTATGTTTCAATGTCGATCACTCTTACAGTAAATGGGACTTTATGACGTCCGAGAGCGTTTGCGTCCTGAAAGCGTAAGTTTCAAGACTTGGCCTCCTGAACCAATCTTGAGAAATTGAGACTATTAAATTACTTGTTTACTTCATGTTTCTTGATTAACTTACTTTCAAGACATTAGCCTTCTTCTTTGTTTTGATGTAACGACTAGCCTCGATATTACATGAAACATATACTGTGCAACTCCATTCCAGCGTCCCCATAATTTCCCCTCGATTAGGCGTTTTTAAACGAGATACATAACCGTTTCGATGCAATTATTGTAGAACGTTGTCCCCCCTCCCCGTCCTATTGGCTGACATCAATATGTTAGGTTATAGTTCACCGGTTGTCGAAGACGGAGCACTAATGCCATGGTTGGACGGGGAAGTTTTTCTACTCTAAGTGGCAGTAAATCCATACACCCACCCACACGCGCGTTCTGAATCCACCCGACCTAAACGACTCCCCTATGTCCTGCAGAGATGCTCTCGTGGCTGTTTATTTACTTCCGATGTTTAGATGTTTTTCAATTGTACATCCATGGACAGATAACTGGGATACCTACTCTGATTTGTGTAGGGATTACTGAAAACACTGTATTTATACCACATTTGTCTTCACTTTGTGTGAAATATTGTGTTGCAGATTATTGTGAAGTGTTATTTTCAAGTAATCACATACCTATCGTGTGTCGTTTATCATTTGAAATCATACTCTATCTTTTGGATCGACCGCCTTCTGCTCTGTTATATACTTTGACTTTGTATTTTGACCGTAAATGTAGATTTCTTTTATCACATGAAACTACTATTGTTCGTGAGATAACGTGAAATATACATATTTAGGACCTGGAAATATAATGGAAAACTTTAATCTTTAAAAATGCAATGCTTCGCACTCTTTTATCACCCCCAGTTCGTATATCTAAACTGGTTTTAGGTAATAAGTATTTAAATGGGGTGTTGAATTATTCTCTCGACTAATTGTAAGATATGTAGTGAGAGTTCTTGTGGTGTGAACAATGGAATCAGCTGCGAAAGTCTTCACGTAAGACGACGGTTTAGTCGGCGCTATTACACAATTACTTGTGGTCGATAGCGATTGGTCGAACCATGTACTGGTTGTCGTGATATGAAACTAATTAAGAACATAGCTACTTTCGATTGTCAAATTGTTTCGAATACCTAATACAAATTATTCATTTATTATTACTAACTCGCAAACGATAAAAAAATACACTAAATTAATTATTGGATGATATACATAATCACCACTACTATTTATATGTATTATTTTTATACTATCATTCACAAATTACGGAACAATTTCTCACGATATTGTTTTTGTAACTGGATTATTTTATCTCTGACATTACCGAGTGACTTGCCACGTAAATGCTCTAGTCGTTAAGTCTTGCACGCAAAATGTTCTCCCGTTTCTATTGGCTGTAACTTCTGTATGTTGTATTAGTTTTACGACCGGTGTTTAATCGTGTTATATTCTTATGGAATATCTTCTCAATGAATCGTAATATTTTATTAATCTTGGCTCCCGGAGAGTTTTATGTACAGCGATCGCAATCTTACAAAATGCTATAAACGCGATAGCATTTTATAAAGTTATATCCTGCAAACTTGATCGGATTAAAATCGTTATTTTTGACCAAATATCCCACCCGAGCCCTTATTTTTTAGCCTGAAATCAAATATTTCGCCATCATGTTGCCCTAACGCATAATGACATTGAAATAAATCAGGGCCGATTTGTGGTCAAAATAAGGTCTCTAGGCCCCTATTCCAATGTGGACGCAAATTCCTAATTTCAGTGAAATGACTTCAATACGAAATTATGTATTCCATTTTGTTATGGAATAGGTACAGCACACGAAATAATCATATCAGCTCACTTTATCAAATATGTATTCCATCAAGCTGTAAAAAATTGTTTAAATCTCTGAAATTTGCGTGTAACGACCCTTGTGCCCCATGATTTTGAATCACCTCCATCACAATGGCAACAATGAAGCACTATTAACGTCGTTTCCGCTGTGGAAGTGCACTCATCACGCCACTAGATCGCGCCACTATCGCACCGTGTGGGGAATGTAATAATAATATGAGCAACTCGACGTTGTCTAATGACGGCGGCTATTACCAGCGTTTTATCACTTCCCAGTCTCCATAAAACCGAGCCAATAAAAACAGAGCTTATTATAAGATTAAACGAGGAAATAACTTGATCGTAAATACTTACATAAAGTATTTAATGATACTCGGCTATGTATATAAACAGAGTTGCCATTTTCTGGATATAATACGGTGGATGTTATGCTGCATAATGAAAGTCGTGGCATAAACTTGGCTTTTATGTCCGCTGGTTCGCGTTTTCTTTTGCAGCGACGAATGATATTAAAAGATATTGCATTATGCGCTCGTGCGTCGTATACCTGTGGAATGGACTTGACAACAAGTGGAGGTTTTGTATCATGTTTGTGAGTTGCGGTGGAACGAATCCTGAGATGAAAGTGAAAGTTAGATGTCAGTTTCAAATTTGGGCTTTAATTCCAATTGAATTGCTACTTCAATCTTTACTATTGTGGTGTTGCCTTTTCGTAACCGCAATCGTTCTTTCAAATTAAATTTAATACTCATAGATCATAGCATATAGATCAGAGGTATAAGACATTGTGAGCGTGAAAATTAGTAACGAATAGACTGAAGTTATACACGGCTGTATTTATTACAATGTACAAACAAGCGTCGAAAATCCATTTTAATCCAAATCTAAAGTGACGTCTGAAGTAAGATTTGTATGGTTGGAAGATCAAGTGATAACAATGCATTTATTATGTTTATATTGTTTAATGAGGAGTTATCTTATAGTTATGTAGAACTAGGTAATAGTTTATTTACTACTCCAAGGATGTTCCTGTTAGCTCCAATCTTGATGTCAAAGATGAGACGATAAGACAATCCCAATGCGTCATGATCGAGTAAGTCTTTTAGTACGTATTTTCGATCGAATTTACTGCCTTCATCGTGCGAAATCTTGCGTATTGACAGAGCAACTCATTTGTCCACAAATCGAAGTTAGGACGTTCTGGCGGAGTAGTGAGCGTGACCTTGAAGAGTTTTTAATCGATTTTTATTAATATCTTTTGCCAATGTAATTGTTAATCAATTAAGGCTTTGTACGCGTATTCATAACAGTTCAATGAAAATAATTGCATAGCATGGAACGGTTTATTATTTTTATTTTGTCCTACAGACGTTTAGTGCCTGAAAATTAGTCAAAATATGGCACTAAACGTATGTAGTACGAAATAAAACCATAACCCATTCCAAACAATGAGATTATGTTCATTGAACTGTTCTGAAGACTCGTACAAAGCCTAATTTTATTAACAATTACATTGGTAAAAGATATTGATAAAAATCGATTAAAAAGCTCTTCAAGGCCACGCTCACTATTGTAGTTTGTACTACAGTGAGATTCAGAAGAAAGCGGTCCGAGTGCCCCTGTGCACACTGCCTGGCACAGGGGCACTATACGACCGCTTTCTTCTGAATCTCACTGTACATACCCTATAAATGAATTGAGCTTTGAAGGTGACTAGATTACCCTGTAGTGTAGAAAGACTGCAGTCATCATAACATCCTCCGCTTTATAACTTGGAATTGACAAATAATGTACATTTTACGATACTATCTGAGCCGAGAGTATCGCTCCGTAATAAACATTTAATTGGTCGAAACATCTTAAAACGTCTTATTATTTTACGACATCGCCGTTAGAGTTGAACCGTAATCTATGTCTGTCGTAAAGGCACGATTGTTAATTGAATGCGATAAACCGTGATTAGTTATTTACGAGGCTTGTAAACGAGTCATCTGCGTCGGTTTATTGTTCGGGCTGCGTGTGACACGGGGCCGGGGGGGGGGGGGGGGGCGAGGGGCACCCTGGGGCACAGTTAAGGCCCGCGAGCGGGGAGCGACGCCGCCGCACGACGTCGACTGCGGAAGTGGTTCAGCGTCGAGGAGAGAGAGGGTAATCTCTTGTCAGCGCGGCTTCCGAGATGCTCGTCCTGCGATGACGATGAGATCTTGGTGGTGGGTTCGTGTTGATCCTTGATCCTTGATCCTTATTAGTGGCGATTCAGAGATCTAGAGCTTGGTTTTTCACATTTTCACGCGTTTTTATAATTCTTTGTCCCGTTCACTGTTTTGTGTGACCGTCAACTGCTGCCAAATATAGAAAAACATTATGGAAATTTTTTTTAAATTTATGAGAGACTTTCTTCAAAAATTATCTAGATTTTCATCCCGACTGTCTTTTCGCTAACTTCTTGTCTCGTTTGTTGGGCCACCTCCGGATGTTAATTTGCACATACTCCACTAAATAACTCCGTACCAATTAATTAAATATAGCACGCATCACATAATTAGTGTGATATTTCCTCTCCCTCTCCATCTAGCTTAACACGCATTGTCATTCCGATGATCCCCCCCCCCCCCCCCTAACAATGAATCAACCCTCAACACCTTTCGATTCCAATTATCTCGCGCTTATTAGCGCCACCTGGAAGTCACGGAGTTCCGTCTCATTGCACCGAGACCCGCTCTCGTAATGCGAAGCCCACCAGACCAAGTAATTGTATCCGAAATAATTGGTGCCTCGTTGGGTCCGCGCACCCCGCTTCACAATTTCCTCATTTCATATCGGCGAATCCGCTAATTAGATCTCGACACGTGACGGGGTGCTAATTCATCTCTCACCGGCTTTGATCTTAATCGGACGGATGTGTGAATGACATTGGAGGTATGTTTGACTTGCTCTGGGTGATTAGCGAGATGGCGCTAATTGGCGCCCGGGTTAGCGCCACACTGCGGTGGAGGATGGCACTCGACTCGCGATGAAGAGGTGGAGGTGTGAACATGGGGGGGGGGGGGGGGGGGGGTATGTGGAGTAAATTCCACGCTGAGAGTAGTGTGTGTGTGATTAGACTATTATGAATGCTGATCATATTGAGAGCGTGAGTCAAAAAAGCATTTTATGTAGCCATTTTGGCTTCTTAATAGCTCTATTAATGAGTTAGCAGGCATTTAGTGTTAACTGTATTAACTTATCGTGTTTATTAGTTAACAGATTTGCCAGATTCTATCGTGTTTGTGTACTGTAAACACCAAAAACCAAGCTTCACGGGCTGTTACTTACGCGCATAACTATTAACTATGTTAAGCCAAAGCAGATCTTTTTTCACTCGGCCGTATTGGCTTGGTAACCGTTCGAGATGTCGCGATCAGCGTGAACATTGCCTATCGACGTCGAACCACATCGCCCACATCGCGCTGTTCAACTCTTTCCCTCGGCAACCTCCTCAACACAGCGGCGGTCTGTACCTCGGCAACCTCCTCACACAGCGGCGGTCTGTACCTCGGCAACCTCCCCAACACAGCGGCGGTCTGTACCTCGGCAACCTCCTCACACAGCGGCGGTCTGTTACCTCGGCAACCTCCTCATACAGCGGCGGTCTGTACCTCGGCAACCTCCTCACACAGCGGCGGTCTGTTACCTCGGCAACCTCCTCACACAGCGGCGGTCTGTTACCTCGGCAACCTCCTCACACAGCGGCGGTCTGTACCTCGGCAACCTCCTCACACAGCGGCGGTCTGTTACCTCGGCAACCTCCTCACACAGCGGCGGTCTGTTACCTCGGCAACCTCCTCACACAGCGGCGGTCTGTTACCTCGGCAACCTCCTCACACAGCGGCGGTCTGTTACCTCGGCAACCTCCTCACACAGCGGCGGTCTGTTACCTCGGCAACCTCCTCACACAGCGGCGGTCTGTTACCTCGGCAACCTCCTCACACAGCGGCGGTCTGTTACCTCGGCAACCTCCTCACACAGCGGCGGTCTGTACCTCGGCAACCTCCTCACACAGCGGCGGTCTGTACCTCGGCAACCTCCTCACACAGCGGCGGTCTGTACCTCGGCAACCTCCTCACACAGCGGCGGTCTGTACCTCGGCAACCTCCTCACACAGCGGCGGTCTGTACCTCGGCAACCTCCTCACACAGCGGCGGTCTGTACCTCGGCAACCTCCTCACACAGCGGCGGTCTGTTACCTCGGCAACCTCCCCACACAGCGGCGGTCTGTACCTCGGCAACCTCCTCACACAGCGGCGGTCTGTTACCTCGGCAACCTCCTCACACAGCGGCGGTCTGTTACCTCGGCAACCTCCTCACACAGCGGCGGTCTGTACCACGGCAACCTCCTCACACAGCGGCGGTCTGTACCTCGGCAACCTCCTCACACAGCGGCGGTCTGTACCTCGGCAACCTCCTCACACAGCGGCGGTCTGTTACCTCGGCAACCTCCTCACACAGCGGCGGTCTGTTACCTCGGCAACCTCCTCACACAGCGGCGGTCTGTTACCTCGGCAACCTCCTCACACAGCGGCGGTCTGTACCACGGCAACCTCCTCACACAGCGGCGGTCTGTTACCTCGGCAACTTCCTCACACAGCGGCGGTCTGTTACCTCGGCAACCTCCTCACACAGCGGCGGTCTGTACCTCGGCAACCTCCTCACACAGCGGCGGTCTGTACCTCGGCAACCTCCTCACACAGCGGCGGTCTGTACCTCGGCAACCTCCTCACACAGCGGCGGTCTGTACCTCGGCACATGTGCAACACTAAAGATCGGCGTCTCACATCTTTTACGACCAGCTCGGTTCGGCTGGAAAACACTTTCAAACAAACAGATTTCATGGCATTTGTGTTACCTTTGATGCGTCGCGCTGTTTCTACTCACCTTGCATCGGTGTGGGTCCAGTGGCGTGCCAGTGGCGTGCATGGCGATCAGGGGTATGAGGTGGGACACAAATGTCGCTGAATATTCCTGGCGGCCTCGGAACCCGCCGAGCTATTGACACGATTCTAAACTGCACTTTTCCTTGCACTGAAGTGCAACGTAGTGCAATTCTCAAGGATAAAGAATGTTATCAACTACATATTTGATCTGGATTAACTAGATTATAAGATTAAATCTCAGCTAAAGCCAATGGGAAATCTTATGTTATTTGAAAATACGAGTTTTGGTTCAAAACTCGACTTTTTAATATAATACATTTTTGCCTCTATATACTTTAATTTCGTAGATTCTACTACATTGTATACCTTACTCTATACAAGAATTCAATATTGACGATAAACTTGCTTGCATATTTAGTAGTTAACTAAGTCCCCCTCCCCCCCCCCTCACAGGCCCCCCTGAATCCCCGCTCTGTCCTCGGGGCCGGCTGCTTCAACGCATCCACTAGTTCGACAATTACAGCCCCAGGGATTCATGTAAACATTACTAATTAATTTCGGATTAAGCTCGGATTTACGAACTGGAAATCGACTGCGCATTGACGTCGAATTCTGTTCGACGGTTTTTTGATATCACGTTTGACTAACGGAGATTGCTGAGCAAATGTTTGCTCACTCATTTCATTTACTCCTGGAATATTATCCCGTTCAATCGCAAGTATTGATTGGTATCTTGTTTGTTTGTGAAATATTCGCCTGTTGTGAATGGTAATTGTAAACGCGGCGCGACTTTCTGTGAGATAATTTGTCGGCAACTCGGTACATTATTAACATCAATTATCCGAGTAATTACGTGTTAAGCGAAACTTAGCGTGCTCCAGCGATTACACTGCGCTCAAGTGCCACCTGATAACAGAATGTGAGCCTTATCGTAAGAGGATATTGGGCTCATGCTAAAGTACGAAAGTAATATGATAATTGTGGAGCATTTACGTGTCGACTGAAAAGGAAAATAATGTCAATTTTATCGTTAACCAATCGTCATAAAATAAAATCAATATTCATGTTGTCAATAACTTAACAATATTTTTATGGAATTTTAATGGAATGCCGATGTTTCCCGTAGGTATAACATTTTATTTAATATTGCAAAAACTTGAGTATAAAACCTCCACACATCTTAGTCGGCCATCTGCGCGATAGTAGATATTTTCATCACCGCTAGTAGGATTGTTATTCGATAAAATCCTAATTACAATTTCATATACATGACAAGTTCCCTCTTTCATCCTCTGCTAAAAATAATAAAATTGCTATTCCCGACGAGTCGAGGGTGTACTAGCGTCGCGACAAACATGCGTCCCGTCGGCTAGTGGCGAAACCCGACAATTTCGCGGATAAATATTTAATCTGCGCAATCGATACATCGCCTAGCCACTTGAATTGTTAAACAATCTTGTCCACACTTCAACGCCGCTCTTATCTGCCAGTGTTGGAGTTCATAATATTGACAGTGATAGTGGGCGCGACGATGCGGAGAGCGAGTCGCTGCGCGCGCGTAGGCTCGCCGGCCGCCAGCCACTCTCGCCCCGCGACGAGGCTCAGTTCGAGTAGGATTGTCGGCGAGAGAGGTTGTGTCGCCGTGCGCCGCGAACCTGTGCTCGAACGCGAGACCTCGGAGGTGAAACAATTCAGTTCACCGCCCAGATAATAAGTGAAGTGCGAAAGTACATCGAGTCGAAAGTGTATTTGTGTATGTGAAGGAATAATCGTGTTTTTTGAAGAAGAATAAAAGTTGTGTTGACGTTTTACAAGCGCGCTACATCCTCAATGTGTGTTGACAGGACGAAGGCGGACATCGGAATAAATTTGAATGAATCAAAACGCTCGTAGCCGCCGAGTTTACACTCTCCTCTCGCTCCTCGCTGCATTAAAGCAGTTTTAAGGTCTGCTTTAGATTCAAAACGAAGCCAAGTCGACAAAAATCAATACTTAGATTTTTTCGTGGCGCGCGTTTCGTCGGCCGCCGAGCTCTGTGAAGACGACGGCGGCTCTGCAGTGTCGTCGCTCGTGGGCGACTGCCCAGGTGCGCGGGTGATCATGTGACCCTCTGTGTCGTGTCGTCGACGTGGTCCGCAAGTGGGTGATATCGAGTGAGAGTGTGCGACGCAACAGCCATCATTGTGAGGGTGCAAGAGACGAGTGGGGGGCTGGGGGGCAACGGGGGGGTTGTGGCCAAGGGTGGCGGTGGCGGTAAAAAGGATGGGAAGAAGAAGAACAAGGAGCTGGTTATCACAGCGACGGAAGCCTCGGATAATAACAATAAACAGGTAAAACTTTGTCAAGTCTTTGTTGTTGTTTTGCGGGTCAGTGTGATCCGGTTCCCCGACGACCCTCCTCTAGGGATTACATGTTGTGAATGCAAATCCCTGACCAAGCAAGCTGCACTCCAGCGATCACGTTTAGGCTAATTTCTTGTCGCCGTCGTCGGGCGACATAACCGGATTATCTGATAATCGAGTCACAGGCGGCTTAGAAGACGAGATGAGGGTCTTGGATTGGAACTTGAGGCAGGGTGATGTGTGTTTGTGACGCGTTTTGCACGCACGTTGCGTCATTGCGAGGTAATCGCATTTATTACGCGTTGCGTGGACGGGGAATTATTGTTCCGAGGGTGTGCAAGTCGTAAAGGAGGTATTAAAACGAAAATTATTATCTCATCCACCAAATCTAGGAGTTGAAAACCATAACCACACACTATTATAATCAAACACTTAAATATTTAATCAAATTTTACCGAAGTAAAACACTGCACGTATTGTTACAACGTTTTTCGAGTTAGGTACGTTTTTACGGCTCGATCCGTCGAACTTGAAGTGCTACAACATTTTTCATATTTCTATTTTGAACTCTGATTTTCAAAGCTAAAGCTCAGTGGGCCACGTGTCACATGTGGCCTACCACGTTGTTTTTCTTCCACCAATCACATGGCATTTCAAACACACGCGTATGATTGGCCGCTCTCGTTCAATCACTCTTTTACCGAGTAAAACGAGGATGAAGGTTCATTTCTTAAAATTATCATTTCATTTCCAGATTGGTTGTAAATTGTAAAAGGAAAGCAAAGTTCGAAGTATACAACTAAATATCTAAAGTCAATAGGTACAAATTGTTTCTTTGCTCATGTTCGAAGTGGCGACATTTGACTAACACCCACTCATCGTCAGATAGTGGTTTAGGACATGAACAAGAGAAATTCTTTGCTACCAGGACACGAAATTCAGTTTAGCGATAACAGCTACATTATAAATTCAACAATTGAATATTGGACGTATACATTTGATTAAAAACTTTCTACCGGCAAATTAATCGCCGTTAATTGACCTG
>OW203761.1:50780457-50840224 GCA_934045905.1 Leuctra nigra
CCAAATCTATCAGAAAAAGCAGCTGTCAAAGATTTCCTCGCGGAACAAAATGACGAGATAAATGTAAAGAAGCGAAGAAGCGCAAGATGCTGCGAATCATTCAAGTGATGGACCATACCAGATAAGCCTCTGAGGTCAAAGGAAAGGAACCGATTTGAACGAGGAACTGTTCCCGAGGGATTCCAGAGGCTCAAGAACATAAGAACTGGCCGGGAATAATCTAATCGTGTAGAGGAGGGGAATTCCAGACAGCGCCCGTGTGAAACGTACAAAAAACGAAACGGAGATAAACGAAAACATAAAAAAATTCAGAAGGTGTTGGAGCAAATTCGCTAAAAGAACAAAATCATTTCCTTTCGGTTTTTTGAAAAATATTTTTTGATCGAAGCTTTTATATCCTTTGAAAGTTCTTCTTCGTTGTTTCAATCTGTGATGAAGAAAGCGCGCGAACTTGGCGTGAGTCGGGCTTCATCCCATTAGCGCCTTATTCCGAATTTTATGCTTTAAATACTGCCATTTCTGAGCAAACAAGTCAAATTAGTGCAGTCACTTGTGAGGGGAAAAAAATATAAAAAGTAATTTCATCGTTAAAAGTTTTTAAAAAAGAATCTCTGCATCGCTTTTTCGAAATACTTTGATACCGGCACCTCCACTGAAACTTTATTCCACTTTATTCAATATATACTAACTCCGTTTCGAATAAAGCCTCACTTTTCATCGTTCCGGACGTTAATTATGATTAGAATAAAAACTACTATAAAACACTTACGCTCTTGCCAAAGTACTTGGCGGTGTTGCCAAATTTACATCGTTATACAGTCAACCAGCCAAACTGCATTTCATATTTCTCTTCTGCAATACGAAAAATGCAATAGCGCACACAAGTTAATTACAAATCGAAGTTCTTTCTAATGGCTTATGAAATAGAAGATAAGAAAAACCAAATCATTCTTTAAATGTCTTTGAACTTAATTTTCTGAGCAATTCCCCCGATCTTCGCCCGTTGAATTTGCATCGCCGAGACATTCTGTTCCGGGGACGATTTATGTAAGTCAATCTGTGTAAACGGCTCCGGCGATGAGTGTAAGTGCGCCATTGACACGGGGCGCTAAGGAGATTGCCGTGGTGGCTGGCGTGTTGCGGCTGCATTAGAGGTAAGACATTATCGCGTGAGCCAGCTATCACGACTTACAACCAGATAGCGAATCCAATTCCATTACAGCAGCATTTCCACCGAGAGACAAACGTCCTTAGATCTCTTTTATTCTCGGTCAACAAAACGGTTGCCATCAACAATGTGCGACGGATTTCAATCTCGCAGCGCAGATGCACACCGACGTATTCTTCTACCCCCTTGTTGTAGCCAGGTCGGAAGGAAAGAATGGCTTCTGCTAATGTTGGTTAGCTCTGGGAAAATGTATTCGCAGATATTATGCTTTCCGAGAGAAAGAGGGAGGAAACGAGGAGAGTTGTAACGAATAGCATGTCGTCGACTGCATAATGTTGCCCCGTTCTTCCGCAGTTAAATTATTGAATTTCTTAATTATTGAAATATTAACCGTTCTGGGTGTACTAGGAAAACGCTCTGTGTAAAGGCCGATGCACAATTGACGCGAACGCAAGACGCGATACGCCAACGCGACGACGCGAACGCGAACGCAAAACTAGAACCATGCTCAACTCTTTGCGTCTCGCGTTCGCGTCAATCCTGAACATCATTGAATCGGCATTCTTGAACTATTCGCGTTTGCGTCGTTGCGTTCGCGTCAATTGTGCATCGGCCTTAACGCGTTGATAAGCGAACCTTTGTATTGCATGCGAATTATTATTCGCGTGAATTGTGTTATATATAGACCTTAGAATTAGAGGAAGATAATCTAACGATATGACCCACATGGAGCAGTATTTATTTTGTATTCGAAATTCTTTGAATAAATGTGCAAATAATTCAGGACAAGCATAGAATGTACGTAAAATGTCAATTCATGGTTTGCACTTGACATCATCTCATTGTTGCGCGGCCATCTTGGTGATACATGTCAGAACGGATGTCAATCTGTTTTTCAGTATTTTTTGATATTATGTATGGTTAACCTGTGCAATTGCAGGCAGCAGAAGAAGTTCTTATAGGTATAAAACCACTCATTTACAAACTATCTTCGACTATAATCGATAATTAGTTTAAATCGACTTGACAACCTTTCACCTTAAAATGGCCGAAAATATACTTTTTAACATTGTTGATGTAAAACAAAAGATGCTCGTGCAAACTATGAATTATTCTTGAAGTTCTTGACAATGGATAATTATCCACCTAAAATCCATTCCAATTTAAAATTGGTCAAACGGAACTATTTTTTATTCTCAAATGATCTCGTTCAAAAACTTTACATATGACCGCTATTAAAACATTATAGTGTGAGTGACCAATTTCATAACGATTGGTTGAAAAGTGTGACCATTGCCTCTTCCAAAACACAAGAAAACATTCAGAGAAAGTGCCGTAAGAAAACCGTAGCGACGTTCGCTACGCTCGCTTAATAACTGATAGGTACGTGTTACATCCATGGGATTTCCTTAAACATAATTTTACTTTACCTTTCTTATCCCGAAATTAATTCTCTTTAATCTAGTTAGATTTAAACAGCAATAAGCCTTGAGTAATACAAACTTAAATAATTTCGAGTTTCCTGAGAATTTATTTACTTATTCACTTTTCGTAGGTAAATAACATTACTTCGCACAGTTCGAAATATTCATAAACAAAGTCTTGTCACATGATTGGTACGTGCGAGCACTCACTCCCTGATTAATTAACGTTTTCGACTTGTCTTAATTAGAATTGTTCGAGGGAAAGAGGGACACAATATAAATTGTCGTAAGACTCTGGTTCTGCCAGCGTATATATAGCACTAGGTTTTGTTTTAGTCCCAGGCTCCTGGCAAAACCTATAAATTAAAACTTCCGTTTGGCTGGGACTGGGAGTAGGCGAGGGAAATTATCGTACGTTTTCCTGGAGAAAAGTCGCTCCACTCGTGACACATTCCGCCGCACTGACTTGCAACAACTACATCGCATGCCGGGGAGAAAACTTTCTCATGGCAACAAACATCTCTGCACTACATTCAGGATTCAAGCCTATTTCGAATCGAGTTCAATAGTAGTTTGTAGTAGCGATACATTTATAAGCTTATTTGGATTTGTTTGCTGAATGTTTTGCTTATTACATCCGCTCTAATCTCAAACTTCCTGGATTAACATTCACTGTCAAGAGTTGCGATATTGTGTTTAACTTTGAAGAGGCAGGCGAAATGAAATGATCGTACTTTTCACTTCGAGGTCGTACCAGAGGTCGTATTGTACCTACTCCAGTTTGTGGAATTATTGAGTATAGTTAGTTAAAATGGGCGCTACTCTTTGATTTTTGATAATTCTATTATTGTTAAGAAATATCTAGAAAAAGAAATTCGAAAAACAAGCGCGTCCTGTAATCTAACGCAGGATTTTCACATAATTAATAAATTCTCTGCTGCCTTTAATTTTCCTAATAGAAATGCACGAGGAGAAGAATACCATTTTTGTAAGTGCAAAACATTGCATTCTTTGAATTTTTTTCTAAAGTTAATGTCAAAGTTCAAATATAGTTTTATTGTCCCTAGATCAATTCAAATATTTAGAAACAATTTTTCTGTAATTCGTTTTTGTTTGCTTTTCGGCTCGCTATAAAAAATGTCTTGTTAATTAATGTATACTTTTATGTACAATTACTCTGTGTGCTTACAACCTTTGTGAATAAAGGCAGACTTTATTTTACACAGAATGACTAACGTATAAAGCTATCTTTACCTTGTGTTATTTTACAAACTAACCCTTTGAATCTGAGAAACGGTGAGTATATAAATCGTCAAACGTGTTTCCGAAAACGCCCCTAATTCCATCCTCTTCCTTGACAAATCCGGTCTGATTATGAAAAGGTATTCGCACTCTCGAGCGAGCTGTTAATCAAGTTGCACGGGCGGTGTTTCTGAACGCACCTCTCAATCAGTCGTGTAATAAAGTTTCCAACGCGCGTTACACGGTCCAGCGCTCGCCATTCATTACTGCGCGCTCTAGGCGGCGGTGTGTGTACTAGATCGTGCTGCAACAAGCGTGTCGCTCACGTGATGGGCCAGCATTTAATACGGCGTGATCGGGCCCTCGCAAGAAGTAAACAACTCACAGTGGTCGCGGCCTTCGGGGAGTTAAGTCCATGAGGAAAGTTTTTGAAAGACTATTTTAGTAATTGTTTTACGCATTTAAAGTTTCATAAAGTTTATTCTAAATTCAGAATATCGAATCATAGTATTTTTATATTTACATTTTAATGCGTAGGGCCCACTTAACAGTGACGTAATGGTCATCGATACGATAGGTCACGGCGTGATGGGGCCCCCGTGCAGCATCGACGTACTGGGCCCTCTATGAATAATGGTGCTGGTCCTTAATTCAACGTTGCAGTGCTGAGCTTTCAGTAAATAGCACCCTGCTTGGAGTATTATTTCAACAAATGGGACAGTGAAAAAAGGATTCTTTGTTTGGGATCCGCAAGTCTGTCGTCGATAAACGCTGACAGAGGACGCCGCCTCGTTCTTACGTATAGACCAAGGTCAAACTCTTCACGCGTCCGGCTGAGATCTTCTTACATTTCACCAGATTGCAGGGAAACATGACACAGTACTACAATATTCTTCTGATCTAGTCGTATGATCAAACAGCAACATCCTGGGCCCTTACAACAGTGGCGTTTGCCTCTGTGACGTGTGACAATTTATCACCGCACGCTACTGTCAACCAACGTCCTGGGCCCTTGCAACAGTGGCGTGCTATATGACGTGTGACAATGTATCACCGCACGCCACTGTCTACCAACGTCCTGGGTCCTTACAACAGTGGCGTGCTATATGACGTGTGACAATGTATCACCGCACGCCACTGTCTACCAATGTCCTGGGCCATTTCAACAGTGGCGTGCTCTATGACGCGTGACAATGTATCACCGCACGCCACTGTCCTCGTGTTCGATGAGTCGTTAGAGCGTTGATATTCACTAAACGATGACGTCGTCTGATGACCCTGACACGTGATCAATCACGTGACTGCCAAGTAAGGAGATGCGTCCGTTTTGCTGGGTCAACGTTACTGATATATTTAAAATGCCTGCAGCGTGTGTGGATGGTGTTTCGTAGAAGATCATATGCTTCGTGGTCGTGCACAGGAAATCATCTTAGTGAATTAGAGATGATTTAGGAGACGAATTCTGCATGAAAAGTTTCCAAAACATTTTCAATATTTTATCATTTCAACAATGATTATTGTTGTATTGTTATTAATTTTTCATGCAGATATTTCGTGTTTAACAGGTCAAAAATATGGCCATGATTCAGATTCTTATTTTATGCAATTGATTAGTCTGTAATAAAACTTTCATTATTATAAAATCCAAAACTGGATGGTATGATCGCTGATGGTAAACTACTAATATAAACTATACTTTAATATAGCTGAGGACACAATATATTGAAGATGATCATCGATTTCCTATATCTGTGCGAAATATGCAATAGGCCATTCCCATTAAAATATTTTTTCTGTATTGACGGTTATTTTATCTTCCTTTCGAAGATTTTTTTGTTAAAAGACGATTCAATAAATTTCCCAGCTCTATATTCTTTCCATCCAGATATAGATAGCAAACTAGTACAGTCACTATTTTCTCACATTGGTGGAGCTAGAACTGCAGATATCGTCTTTGCTCTCTTCAATATTTTCTAATCTTGAGTTTTTCATGACTAATAGAAAAGTTTCAACACTAAACCTCCTCTACCCAGTGTTCATACTATACAGATGAAACAGTCCAATTTTCATTTGACAAGCCAATGTGGTCTTGTAGGTATTCTCTAATATTGGTAAGAGTACGCGTACATAGGAACCTAATATTTCTTCAGATTAGCTCTAAGAGTTGCAAGAAAAAGGAAATGAATTTTTCCTCAACGAATTCCCATCGCATATACCCCCGCTATGCTCTTTGGAAAATAATTGAAAATAGGTCTTCTCTTTTTCCTCTTTATTCCCCTCGCTACATCGGAAACAGACTGATTGGCAGGATTTCAAACCGCCGAGACTTGATGAGTTGTGCAAATAACACAACCAATTATAGGCTTCGTCTTGTTGATTTTTCATCACCAGAAATATTGCTCTGTCTGACAAAATAACGCGTGCACGAATCGTATTGCCGAGGAGTGTTACATGAATACTGGCAGTTGTGATCATCGGAGCCGACTAATAATAACAACTCGTTGGTGCAAGAGAAATTATTCCATCACTGATTCGGAATAGAGAATTAATCTGGCGTCCAATATTAGTCGTATTATTTGTGTACGTAGTTTTTGAAGCGAAGAATTATAGAGAAAAAGGCTCAAAGGTTGGGGGCAATCCTGATGTTACAAATATTTAACATTTATAATAAATCTATATATTTGCAGAGTTAAGATTTAAGAAATTGTTTTTGTCCAGAAATTCATTTGAACATTTTCACCTATACTGTTATAGTGGAAAGAAAAGAAAGCAAATCAAAATAAATATAAAATATCGGGAGCTCCGTATATTTAATACACTATTTTCATTCGTTCCAAATATCCATGTATGAAACCTCTAGAGATTTATGTTATTACAGAATCATATTACACAGAAACTAAATAACAAAGAGATATTTTATAGTTATACATAAATGAAATGATATGAAAAATGTTAACTTGCAATAACTTTTGTGGCTTGTAAAGTGAATTACATTCACTAAACTTCAATACACTTGACCGATCTCTAACTTTTTAAATATTCTTCAATCGCAGAAAAATATCCAATATCGATACACCCAAAGCCTGTTGCTATGGTAACTCCCGATTTATCGGATATTTGAGCACCGGTTCTTCACTTATTGAGTTCATTCTTTAGTTAAAATATAAAAATTATTAACCAAAATCATAACGTTTTAGATATTTTAAACATTTCTCACTTTGTCCCAGGGCAAACAAAATGGTTATCTAAATAACAGCATACCATTATTAATGGGACTCTCATATTCCAGGAATAAAAATAATAATTTAGATACTGAAATAAAAGACAACAAAAAATATTATTATACCTACAAAATTTAGATACTTCATTCGATGTACACAATATATCTTCAATTACTTTTGAAGTTTCGATAGCTTATAAGGATGCATCAAGCATCTATTTTTAAATATATTTAAAAAAATATTTACATATATTAAATAACACATTTTTCAAAATGAATAATTACTAGGTCTGTTCGTCGGGGTGTTCTAACCTGCTCGGAACACACCGAAAGTCGTCACGGAAGAGTTTACTTATACCTATTAGTCGAGTTTTGATTCGTAATTCATGCACCTAACATATTCAGTGACGTACTTCCGCCTGCTCCGAGCAGGTTCGGAACAGGCCGACGAACAAACCTACTAAGGGTGCATACCGATTTATAATCAGGTCGCCCAGTTTCCCTATCCTCTTAACATTGTGACGTAACACCTGGGCGTGACCTTGAGTCGAATCGTGGTCGAATGAATGAAAATAGAGTAATCACAACGCCCGACCTCTTGAGCTTGAGCGTTATGGGTACTGGTTTCAGCTAGTTTGTTGACGCGGCAAGTTTGATTTAACCCGTAAATCCTATGGTGACGTCACACGCCCAACCAGCTCCTATTTTGAACCTCACCCTATCAGTTATCTCCTAACAATTGCCTTGTAAAATACCTATAAAAACAAATGATAATGGTCATGACAACTGTAACAGGTAATAATAACAAGTCAATGCCATGTAATTGTGCAACTGATCCTGTGGTTAAGGACTAACAAACGCGCCCCCGTGTTTGTTGTCTCGAACTAACTTGGCTAAGCAACACAAGCTCACGGGTAAGCTCCACGACCAGAGTGGGAATTAACTTCTGCTCCTATTCAAAGAGGCGACTTCTGTTGACAAGTAAACTTACTAAACCTGAGCACAAAGTTAAGAAATGTTTAGCCAACATTACCTTTCTCTCCGACCCG
The DNA here is from genome assembly GCA_934045905.1 of Leuctra nigra. Classification (NCBI taxonomy): domain Eukaryota; kingdom Metazoa; phylum Arthropoda; class Insecta; order Plecoptera; family Leuctridae; genus Leuctra; species Leuctra nigra. The sequence continues at coordinate 50,788,561 of OW203761.1, forward strand.
TCGTTATTACTAACTTTAAAGCTACATGTGCGTCTACTGGTTAGGCTACACGCATGACATACGGTTGGCGTTAACCGAACTAATAAAATGTTTGTCAAGTCATCATTGTCACCAAAGGTTGTAAGTTAATTAAGTTATGGAAAATTACCTCTTGTGTGGAAATGTATCTTGTTTGATAGACTGACAACTAATGTTGTTAACATCGATGGAATTACTTGTAACTAACTTTGTAAGTTACATATTTTGATGCTAGTACGGCTTCTCAATATTCTATCACATTCGTATCGCTGTTGTCTCAGTGAACTTATCATCATTGGCATCATAATCAATGAAAATATCATAGTGATATAATAAAATAAAGTTTTTTTTTAGGTACCATCGTGCTGTTTTGATGGTAAACATGAAGTAGATGTTCTAAGTGAATGACTATGTAAAATTATAAGTTTATTATTTTGAGCTGTTAGGACAACAGCAATTTAATGACGGCTATCAATAATGATATATAAGTTAAACTTTATATTTAATGTTCATGACAACAATATTGTTATTTAACAATTTAGCGAAGATACGACTTAGAAACAATTACATTTCCTTCAAATTAAAAAAACTTATGAGTCTAAATTATTTTTATAATTTTTAAATTTGTCTGATGTATCGATATATATCTAATTCGTGCTTCATTTCAATATAATGAGTACACCAACGCATCAGTGAATACCGTTATGTTATCAAATAGTAATTGTACAGAGTACGTACAATAAATAATTACTGAAAACATGTGCAATTTACCGTCCTTAGATTTTTCTGTCCTGTCGTACACCATTCATTCTTATCTGAGAGAGAAATTCTTTTAAAAAAGCTTTTGTAAATTGTTACAGCTTAGAATTTCATCGCCACCAGCCAGGTAATTGCATTGCCACTTTGTAAGAGGCAAATAAAATAAATAAACACGGCCAAGGAAGCGTTCGTTTATTTCTTATTTTTAATTTAATATCCAAAGAGTTTTAACTTTCCTTTAAAACTCAGATGATAAATTCTAGACCATATTGTACACAATTTTAATTATCAATTTTATCAACCTAATTTTATCAATTTTAATTGATGTTTTACATCTCACAATAATTAAATTGATGTTTAAAGATGGTAAATGACGAAACTCATTTTTCTCCCAATATGCTTGAGTAACTCCAGTATCGGTCTGTCAAACCCCAAACATCGGAAAACAGTTTTAAAAGTCAACTTGCGTCTCATCTCATCCCCACAACACAAACATAAAACATAAACTCCAACTATCCCTAACCTACTTTCAACCCCTAACCAAATTGTTTCCAACAATCGGTCTTCCAAACATAAAACAGTGCTTTACCATTAGTTACCAACCCCGCCGACACATAACGCCGCCTATGCAGCAAGTAATGCCCTAATAACGTTCCCGTGCTATATAGAGCAATTATTAATGGGCCCAAGTTCCATGATGTTCTTGTTTAGATTACCACTAACTGGTATTAGTGGAGATAATCTGGCCGCATATGCTTAGTGACAACGCACTGTGGTAGATAGACACTGCACGGGCAGGTGGTGGCTTTACGCGATGTGTTGAGAGATTAAAACCAAATTTCGACAATGGATAATTATTAGGATAATCAATTTGCGGGACGATACAGTTCGGTCGTTATTTTATGAAAATAGGTAATTTTGTGGTGGACTCTGAAATTATGGCATATAAATGTTAGCTGGATTTTAGGTATTGATTCTGTATAATCTGTTCACAATTTTGTTTTGCGTTGGGCTTAATTATTAATCAATAATGAAACTGTAATTTGTTTGCAGTTTGGATTAGCTCCTGTTGATGCTGCTGGTGAATAGTGTGATTTGCATGATATTGGTCGCTGTGAAATGGCAGGATAGATTCAATGAAGAGTTCGATATTGTTTAGATATTCGGCTCCGTTATACCGAGGTCTAGTTGACAATGCTTATATTGAGATTCCTGTCAAATAATGAAAACGTTATTCAACAATTTGGCAACTCAGAGATAAAAAGAGGTAACAGTTTTCGGGGAAAAAAAGTTTTTAATAAGAGAAAAGGAACTTCGGGAGTGTGTTAGAAAAAGTAAGACAATTTTCGAATTTTCGAATGTAGAACAAACATTGTTCGGTAATAACTTGAAACGATCGATTTCTGATTCACATTTTCGATGATTGCATTAGAATGTCATTACATTTGTGACATAAAATCATTTTAAGTTTAGAGACTGGGTTTTATGGGAAAAAAATTGTGGGCCAGAAAATTTTGTTTATACAAAGGTAAAAATGATAATTCTGATGAAGATAGTTTCTGAATAACATTTCAGTATACTATTGGGCAAGTTTATGTTCAATGTTACATATTCTGCTATTTTCCATCCTCTAAATCTAGCTTTATTTTCAAAAGCAAAGTTTCCCTTCAAAATAACAGAGTGTTCTCCGAGCTTTGTTTAATATTATAATGTAAAAGCTATAATCCCGCGCCATAATGGCGGACCTGTTAAGAGGCCATCAGGGCGTCCAGAGCGACGTCGCGACGCCAAGGGAAAGCGGCGTGACGAATTCTCCAGCTCAGACGACGTCGTTCAGAAGACGTCGAGAGGACGAGGTATTAATATTCATATTATTGCAATGGCTGGCTTAGGGGTGAACAGGTAAATGTGCTACAGCTCAAACTTTTTAGCCACGTTCAGAGAATAAAAGCAAGGCAATCCGGGATCTTAGGATATACTTCGTTATCTCGTCTTTTTGGTCAATGCTGAAGCTAACTTTACTGAGATAGTTAGTTTTCGTTATTCAGAAATATATTGTCACATATTTTAATATTAAAATAACTATGACCTCATTATAGGTATAATAATATTGTGACTTGACAGAGATATTCATAATTCATTTGACTATTTTAATATAGACCACTCACTGCTAAGCTATTTCCAGATAAAGTAAGTTTTAGCAAAGAAACTCATAACAATTAGTAAATATAAAACCAGTCCAACAACCTAACAAAAATTCAAAATAGTTCCACATGAAGGTAAAAATTGATAGGAGATATTAGTTTTTCATAAAGATTTCATTACGTCTCACCAATATTAGTTAAAATAGGTTAAGAAAGATATTCATCTCTCTAATTAACTATAAAGAAAAATACTGACGTGCAAGTAGATCCAGAAGAATTGTTTTCACTTGTTGATATTTCCATTACTTGCTTTGATATAATACAATCTTTTAAAAAGTATATTTTTTGTATTTTGTGTCTCACGTTTAAATAGGTACAAGTTTATGTTAAATATTTCATCTCCTGTCAGTAAGCTACTTATTAGTACTAAATTGTTTAAAATCTTTTATGTATTTCTCTCGAATAATAATAAAAATCCTGCATTTTGAGGGTAACCCACGCGAAAAAGAAATGCCATCAATCGATAAGAACTTGGAGTAAGAACTCTCAATCACCAAGTTTCCCTAGTCCTGGAATATTTATTGTACAAAATGTTTTTCCCGTGTATACGCTATGTTAATTTTTTATGGTTTTAATTTTCTCTACGTAATAAAATAAAAGATGATGAATTCCACTTCAGCGGAAGCGCACGGTATTTTCTAATTAATTTCTAAAAAGTTTCTTTCGTTCACGGTTTTCTGAAATCAGAGTTTGAAACTAGTTCTATAATCACTTGTTGCAAATATTGTGACCTCGATTACTCCACCAAAAATAACTCATTAAATTCAATCCCCCCCCCCCCCCCCTTCCCTCGACACACAACCAGATGCAACTCCAACACCATAACAGCGCGTGTAATTGTTTTGCCAAATCCCCAAACAAATAGAAAAGCTATTCATCCGATTCCAACGAGCATCAACATGGCTTTGGTTGAAAGAGCAGTCCAGCTGAACATTAGCATTCAATTTGTTGCAAACTGCATAGAAACATTCGGGCTTGTGTTTTATACGAGTGGGTTCGATGATAATGCGTTAGATTGGAAACGATTGGATTTAATACAATATGCATGAGGTCAATGAAATAACTAATGAATAATGTAATTTGTCTAGTTCAAGAAAAACCAACTACTATTGACATTTTAAACATAAGGGCATTTCTTTTCATAGCTGTCATTCTCTTACTTTACAGCAACAATGTAAAAGGACTGAATTTTATTTTCTCTTGCGCGGGGGCCATTAGTTTGACACAGATGCCGGTCATATTAATTACCTGATAAATTATTGTTAATTTATGTACCTATGTTTGTAAAATGAGTGATTACTATTCATATTAAGGCAGCGTACAACGGCACAAGCAAATTTGTGTAAACAAAATGAATGCGTAAATGTTCATGGAATTAATTGGAAACTTAGGACCGATTTCCATTAATGAGTAAGAAAAAAGGTAAGGGCTTATTTTCAATGCTCTACTGATTTAAATAGTTGATTAAAACTGTATATTGCCATGGCAACAACCAAATATATTCCTAGTTTTAACAATCAAACAAACAACTACTTTGAACAAAACATTAATATTTAACAAAACATTGAAAAACCTGCCCTATACCATTATTATGATACAATGTAAAACTAGATCTCACATAATTTGAACGGTCTAAACTGCATTGGAATTGCGGACATTGCGGTGCAACAACAATATTGATGTAAAAGTGATAACACTCTATGACGAATGCACTCGGTTTTGATGATTATTATCAATTAGAATGAGCTAATTGCCACGCTGCTCGAGTGAGATATGATTGTATAATCTGTTGTCCTGACACTGGATTCAATTATCGGCCGAGTTGCAGCGTATTTAATTGGAACGGCTATCAAGACTGCAACGTGTTCGTGCGAGATAAACGAGATGTTGGAATATGATAACATGCAGTTAGTTGTGCAGCTCGGGAATGAAAATAGACTGCGGAACACAGGACTTGTGGCAAGGAGAATGGGGGCCAGTTTGGCACAAGAAATCTATTGGTTTTAAGTAGAATGTAGGACAGTGTGGCACAAGACGTCTTCGATTTAAATGCAGTTGTAAGGGTACAGGGAAAGAACGCTTTAAGTCACATTCGGATTAAACTGAGATAAACATGTTTTATGTTGAAATGTGTATCTATCTTCCATACACATCGATATTTCAATTGCGTTTTTCAAGACTTTGTAGCAATATTTTCTTAAAACCGAGGGTATATTCTGAAAGCTCATAATATTCACTGCAAGATTGCACCTTAACCTCATTTCTTAAAAAAGGTACTTATAGCGTTTTTTCCCTGCACTCTTCAGTTGCAAGAACGTAAGGAGTTTAAGTAGAATGTGGGACAGTGTGGCACAAGCCGCATTCGATTTAAATGCAGTTGTAAGAGAGTAAGGAGTTTAAAGTAGAATGTAGGACCTCGAGTGACGCTTGATACGCTCGCTAAACACAACGTTTTTGCCCAAAATGTGAGAAACGGGGTTATTTTAAAGACGAGTTGGATCCTGAAAATCTTATTTATCATATATGTTTTTAAATCTTAGTCAGGCTCCAGGAAAGTACAATTTTTAACATTTCTAACAATTTGAATGGTTCAAGAAGAGTTATGACGATTAGAAAATATCACCAGAAGTTACCATTTGTTGAATGAATGTATAAAAACATTAATGACATCTAAATATCAAGTCTCGGACCCAAAGTTTAACTGTTTTAACCGTTGATAAAATGTTTTACCCGTCATATTTCTTCAATTCAGTAATCTCACTATTTTTCTTCAGTTAAGTAAACTCACTTTTATCTTCAATTAACGTTTTGCAATAATTGTTTTCACTTCGTTGCTGTGTATTAATTTGTTAATTGTGTCTCCGTCCTGAGTATTAATTCGAAATAACGATCAGCGTAGTTAACGCTTGAGAACAAAAGAAGCGCGACATCTGGTGGCAAGTGGAATGTGGGCCACTGAGGCACAACGATATATTCAGCTTTTATGCAAGTGAAGAACACAAGGCACTCTCGAGAACACTAAGGTGATTAGCAAACAAAAGCAATAGGAGAACGCTCAGTGAACTCGTTGATAAGCGAGACTTCGAGATACATCTGAACCTCAGAGGAAGAAGGCCGGAAGTCTATGTTCTCGATTTTGCGTTGCACACTTCTGGAATGATCTAATCAATTGCCATTTGACTGATATCAACAAATACTGAGCAATTTCACAATTGCAATGCGATTGGACGAAGGGAGAATTAACGGTTTTTTGAGCTCACCTCAAGAATAATTTAAAAAAAATCCGACCTTCAACCTTTGTGGCACAGATATACATTCCTACACATTTTTTTTAAACCTATGACCTATCACACCGATCTTTCTTACAGAAACTCTATCAGTAAAGGATTAATAAACTATAGGAACACTTTGCACAACAAAAAACTATCGTTCAATAAATCTGATTGACTGAAAAAATGTTAAATCGCACCATCAGAAGTCCGTCCAAGTGATCTCCTTGTCTCACTCTAGTAGGTTACCTCACATTTCAATGATAATATCAAGCTTTGATTGGTATGGGACATGACCAGCTGTCAATCAAATGTATTCACCAATCAATTTTTGTTGTGCCGAGTGTATATCGAATTTCCGATACCAATTGCTGATGTTGCTGGACATCAATAAGCCAAAGAACCGCTGGATCTCTTGTTATAAAAACTGACCTTATCTATTACTTCGTTTGGAATGTAACGCGAAAAGAAAAAAAGAGATTCTTCGCAAACATTTTGGTCGGATATGCTCACAACTCTCGTTAAAATATCATATTTCAATAGGCTTCACATTAAAAACATAACCCCTCATATTAAAAAAGCCCAATAATCTCCGAACATTCTTATAAAAAATCCATTTTGCTTCCTGGAAGTCGAGTTTCGTACGGAATGTCCGTGCAGCGATATTTTGTACGGCGTCGTGCGCACGGCACGTCTAGCGAATAAAGCTCGAGTCACGGGATCCGCTAGGGAGCTTTTAAAAGAGTTTGATATTCAGAGTTGGCGGCAACCAATGAGACCACATGAGGTCTCACGACGGGGAAAACAGTCTCTTAGCAAAGAAGAATTGAATTATGAACATTCATGGAATTCAAATTACATTTTTCCGAACAGAAGAAACTGTAGTATAATGCGAAATTTTTGCATCGGTTTGTTCGAGATTGTTTGATCGAAGTTTGAAAACTTTTTGACTAAACTTTGAAGCTAGGATTTCTTATAGTTAGCTGATATGATTGAAAGTTGACTTTGAGAAAAGCTGAGTGAGCTTGCAATTTAAAGTACCGGTAGGTTTGTGTAAGCTTTTGCGATTTCGATTTTTTTCGTGTTTTTTATCTTGGAATGTTCGTAATAACAATTGCATACAAGGAGAATTAGTGGAAACGGTTTTTATAAGCGCACCACATTCACTTTTACAGTTGAAAGAACATGAAATTGTTAATTTAATTTAATATTGCTGTGTTTTACGTAGTACTTTTCCGCAACTAGGCTAATTGTGACGGTTTAATGATTATGATGATTTTATGGAGATGATTATGATTATTGGGAAGAATGGTATGTGGAAAAGAGGATGTATGTTAGTATAATATGCAATGAAACACCTAACTCACATGAAACATGTTTAAATTAATTAACAAAATGCGTTTAATCTTAGTTTTACAACTTGTAGAGTAACAAATTCAACACAAGTTTTAACATACTTTAGGCCAGTTTTTCAATTCCCTGCTGAATTTTAAACAGTTGATTAGGACTGTAATGGCAACAACCAATGAAATTCCTTTAACGACCGTTTAAACTTAATTACTGGTTTTAGCAGAGTACTGTAAAACTGGCCATTAGGGAGTTCTTAGCTTGCACAATACTGCCCTACCAAACCATAAAGCACCTAGCCTACATGAAACCTGTTTCGAGTAATGAGTCAAAACGGGGTTCAAACTCTGCTTTGCCATTCGTTAAATCAACAATTTCAACATTAGTTTTACCTTATTAAATTATTAGTTGGAGAATTCTTAACGAGCACTAGAAAATAGAAAATAATACGCTAATTCCAAAGACCCCAATAGCTCAATATTTTCAAACAAAAATCGTTTGGTTGCTTTATGGTTACGAATATGACAGAATAGATAGGTAGAAAATTATCTCTTGATTTCAAAGCGATACTATAGCTACCACAATAATTAAAAACAAATCTTTGTTTGCTTTATGGTACGGCAGTACAGCAGGAAACATCGTTACCTCGACTGAGGGAATCCACGAAAACCCTCAGTCAGGAAAAACGGTCACGGGAATCGATCCAAGTACTTCCGGAGCTTATTTAGTTTGTTCATTTATCTTATCATAGAAGATTTAAAAATAAAAACACACAAGCAAATCAAAGAAACTGAATGAAGTGTAAAAATAGTTGAATTGCAACTCTCGTATTTCTCGCTCGATAAAGCACGTGTTTGGATGCAGAAGAAGTGGATATGTTCGCCGGAGCAATTACGCCGAGCTCCTGCTATTGCGCTGTCTTCCACACGCCAGAAGCTAACTTCTACATCTGTTCCACGGCTATGCATAATGTGCAACTTGGAGAAATACTTTGAAAACTTTAAAAGGAAATGTATACATTTGTGTCAAGAAAAGAAACGAATCTCGTAAATGTATTCTCGTAAATATAAACGCAAGTATTATATGTCGGGAAATAAGTTTTATCTGATGTTGGGACGTGGGAAATTCGCTTTAGAAACGTACGTAATTACCTACGTTTGGACTTTTATTATTTTTTTAAAGTAATTATTGGAACTAGATTTAAGACCAAACTGCTAAAGAGAATCTAAACAAATTCTAGAAACGTTAGAAACTATCCAAAACATTCAAAAGACTTGAAAATCTTATACCAATTACTTTTCACAAATGATTCAGTTTTTTGTATAAATTTAGTAGGAAGGGAAAAGTTTTGAAGAATTACAGTGAACTTATTGGGGTAGAACTGACCTTCAGAAGTATTTAACTAACTTTTAATATTCCTATAGGAAGATGTTGTAAACATATTCACAAAACAATATGTTTAACGCGAGGATCGCTGATTTAGAAACATATTGTAATTGTAAAACATAAATACGCATTAACATTGTAATAAACAGGTTGTAATTTCTTAGTGTAAGTTATTCTAATATTTCCATTGATTAGTTGATCGTTATTCTGTGCTTTTAAACGACCTAGTTTAAAAAGCCGAGTCTTTTTATTCAAAGGAGTGTTTTATTACAGATATAGGTACGAAAGATTCCACAAAAATGCAGTCACGCAGTAAATATGATGATGTCTGAAACATTTGCATTAACATTGCAAGCACAAGAGTTTTAAACCGAACTTTACCTATATACTTTTTATTCAACTTCCGTTCCAATGCTGGAAAACAAAACAACATTAACTTTTAAAAAATATCCTTTTTCTATATATGAATTGAACTTTTAGAAAGTTCGTTTTAAAGCTCAACTTCGCGACCTGAGCCCCAGTTGATATCAAGGTAATTGTAACCGAATGAAACCAGAAGGGAAATCCATTCGGCGGCTGACAAGGCGTCAATCAAGGATATTGCAAATAAAATCAGAGCGGACCAAAAGCGTTTGAAAAGAACTTTTAATAGTTACTAGGAAAACGCTCTGTGTAACGCGTTGATCAGCGAGCATGCGAATTGTTATTCGAGTGTAAGTTTCTGCTCTATAATTTACATTGGAAATAGTTAGGAAGAAGATCTAACCAAATGCACGGAAGTTCAATTAAATATCTTTGAATAAAATTGACAAATATTTCAAACGATCATAAAATGTCAAGTTGGTACCTACTCTAGAAGTTCGTAACACATTATTGTGAAATTGTAAAATTCGCAATTTGCAAAAATCTGAAGTAGATCAGTCAAATGGGTCAATTTTAAATTTTCAACCGATCACAGGATCTTGTCCAAAAACTATACAAGTGGTCGCTCATCTACATAAGTGTGTGTGCAAAATTTCAGATCGATTATATGATCTGTGACTTGAGCAGTGCAGGAAAAACCCGAAAAGACCAAAAGTAAACGCAGAGAAAGAGCTAGAGTGTCCAACACCTTTTCCATCCAAGATACCAACTACCTTACCAAGTGTACAAATACATCTCAATTTTCTTGTATGCCATTCTTAATGAAACCAATAAACTCTCAGTTTAACTGATACATATTTAACTTCAATATTAATTACTGATGACTGTGTCATTTTAATCAAGAATAAGGAAATTAAATCGCATTTTTTAAACTTTCCTTTTATAATTACGATTTCAAGCTTTCGAAGGACAGGTATTGCTGTTCATATGAATAGAGGTCCCTGCTAAACAGCTAGACAGATTCGTGCATTTGTTTGAGAAAACCGTAATATCTTCTTGTTCCAATGCATCTAATACCTTTTATTACTGAACGTCATCAATGCGTTTCGACGAGGTAGCTTACAACATCTCCTTCATTTACATATTCAACCATTAGTAGAGACAGGTCAAACATATGTCTTGTTTTGATTTATGAATTTGCACGGAACTAATGCATTCACTCCAATTATTCTGGCAATTTGTTGCATATTCGGTTGCAATTTTATGAGACACATTCATTTATTTTGAGTCACTGTTGTGATTCATATGGAAAAGCCGAGATGATGCTGTTGCTGCTGATACATAACCTCTGGTAAACCAAAACGATTCGTTGCGATATTTTATTTGCACTGGAATGCAGATCTAAAGTATGCATGGATACCTACATTGAGAAGGTCGGGTGTATAAAGTGTTATCTCACATTTTAAAATGAAGTGCTGCATAAACGTGCTTTCTGTTAGTATAGAGCAACTAAATGGAATAGTTTATGATATTCTCAACATAAACGTACCTACCTATTTTACATAATTGTTTAATTGCAAATTACATGTTATCTGAATTTTTATCACATCTTGTATTTCAAGTAGTAAATTAATGGTATTTTAGACTTTCACCAAAAAAATATAATATTAATGTACTCAAGTATCGCTGAGCTTCTTTGGGCAATAAATTAGCAGTACATAACAGAATAAAAAAACAATTTTTCTGTCATTTTGAAAAATAATCAGAATTATAGAATAAGAATTTGTGTAAATATTTAATTTCTGGGTTTTATTATGGGTTTTATTAAGGTATTGCCTGAGTGTACAGTAGAAATATTGCGTTATTAATATAATAACCTAGGGTTTGAAGTCTCAAAAGTTGTTACCTATTACTTATATTAAATCAAAACTATTGAACTGAGAAAATAATATTGGATTTTGTTTACAAAATAGGCTATCATCAACATCCATACTGTGTTATTTTGCTGTTACTTAACCAGGCTTTTATATCAGTGCCTTAATAACCCAATGTTCATTTGACTTATAAGCTTTAAAACATTTCCGCTGTAATAGTTGATTTTGTGTCGCGTATGAGGGAAAATTAGAGCTTTTGCCTCCGGGCGTTTCGTTAACTTTCATAATTTTTCAGCACGGAGGAAAATCTTCGAGAGGAAATATACGAGATCCTTGAAATGCCAAACTGAGAAGCCGAGCTTTATTTTCCGCCAAAACAAAACTCGACTGTGCCGATGTTGGAAGGGGAATTATTCTTTCTTTCTTTAAAAAAAAACTTTGTTGGCAAGAAAATCTAATAACTTTTATACCTAACGATGATTTTTCTTCTAAGCGACGGTATGACCGAGTTTTGACTTAACAGATAATCAATTTCGTAAGCTAAATATATAACTATTTTGTCATGGAAAGAAGCAATCAGAATTTGTTTGGAATTTTATTGGGAAACTAATACATTCCTTTCCGTTGTTTACGTTTTTTATCTTAATCTTAGTTATTTTTAATGCTGCAGAATTATGAATATTTATTTTTATTTTTCTCAGGTTAAAAAGTAATTAATAATTAATCAGGCTGATTAGATAATTATTAATGTGTTACATTTGCGTATGAGATAATTGTGTAATGCATGTTGCGTCACTCACCAGCGACCGACGCTAAGACGACGGCGAGCGTCGCCACGATTATGATGAGCGTCGTCATGGTAGACTGTCCCTCAACACAGCTGTGCGAAGCATGTCACATTCGTCTCGACGCCCGCACTCGACTGCCGTCCCGACGCCCGACGTCGAGTTACAACCAGAGAGGCCACGCCCCCTGCGCACGACGCCGGACCACGTGCTCTCTCGCCGAACAAATACACGCCGGTGTGGAATCTTACAGACGCACTTTAAGTGGTTCGGCTTTGCGGGCTGTAAATCTATCATATCATTCTATTTATAGAATTTAATCTATCGAACTGTTGAAAGTTAGGTATACTTCTGTGTTCCTGGTTTGCGAGGGTTGTAACCTGGGGGGCCTTATTCTATAACTTTGAAATTCATTGGGCTTGAATCCGATTCGGTGAAATGTCAATTAAAATATCCGTGAATCGGATTCCAGAAGAATCGGACATTTTTAAGTTATAGAATAGGGCTCCAAGTTGCTCTATAAAACATATGTTAATTGGATGGCTCGAGAATCAAAGTAAACTTCGCAAATCACGAAGGTTATTATTGAATTGGTTTCTTGTATAAACGCAATCCTGTAATGGAAGTGAAATTCACCAATTGCACCAATCCCAATGCCGATTGATATACACTAATCTAGGATAAAACACTTATATATTATATTAAAAAGCCATTATAAAATGGACCGCGATATTTCGCCGACTCGTTCAGGCGAGACTGACGAGACAACACCAAAACAAAACAAAACAAAACAAACCCAATTACTCGCTTAAAATGACCCCTACTGCTCAATCGGTGAACTTGACATAACATTTCATCCCGCGTATAAGCCAGTGGTATAAGCAAATCCCGCACTACCGACCGCACAATACTGCGCCATGAGACATCGCATAATGTTTTCATTACACAAAATAAAGGCAGCTTCGACAAATTTTCTTTTTCTCTCACATAGTTTTCTTTATAAAAAAGCAAAACATTATTGATAAGTGAATAACGCTCCGAATGCTTGAGAAACATTTTACTCTTTTGGAGAGGCGCCGATCATACAACGTTTTTGAGTGCAAAATTTATAATTCCTTTCTTTCTTAGTTAATCTTGAAAACACTGTACATTTAGTAGTTTTTATTCTGTAACAACTGCATTGCAACTTGCATTTCGAACTGTCCGTCTATTTTCTTATTCTGCGTATGACAACCCTCCTTGATATTGCATTCCAGATGTTTAACTTTACAAGTGAGCTAGACGCCGCTATAAAATCACATCATCTCGCCTTTTATACCCAATAAAACAGTGCAAAGTACAGAGCAATTGCACACATCTTATTGGAATAAAAGTCAAGAAGTCAGCCATAAAACTAGCGCATCACGAGCCTCAATCGGGATTGACTCGCAAGACATGTCATAAAAACACCGTTCTTACATTCCACCCACTGAATTATTTGTCCACATAGGGGAAGAAGCCGAGGGTAACTTTAAGTAAATCAGGACCGGAAATCAAGATGGCGGACATCTTAGACCGCGTGATTGACTGACTCAATCTGATCCTGACTTCCTTGATGATCCTCCCGCTATCAAGATGCTGGGGGAAATGACGTCATGGTCGGTAGAGTCCGAGAGTGTCATCGGGGGAGGAATGTGTGGCGTTGAATTGAAGAATTAGGGGGGGATTGTGTATATGTGCGTGGCCTTTAGAATAGTTTGCGTGGGTGAGATTGAAGGGAGGGTGTAAATGGGATGGTACCTTGTTGGTAATGTGTCGGGGGAATTGAATGTGTTTTGCGTGACAAAAGAATTAAAATACGGATCTGAAAGAAGAAATTACATATTTTAGAACTCAACTGAACTTATAGATGAGTGATGAGACACGGTTCCTCTGATACAGCTGAAGTTTAACAGTTGACTTTATCCCGAGGTAAATTCGGATACAATCATAAAAATCGTAATATATTTTGAGCCATTCCAATTGTTTACATTGTGAATAGTGTTGTAGTAAATCTGAGAAAATATATTAACACCAACTTATAAATAATTTTTTTATTGTCAAAGTGTAAAAATACAGACATTTTATGAGTTTCAAACCCTTACTTCGAGTTTGGATAACAAAATTTTATGTTTAAGGCCCGGTTGTACAATGTCCCGATAAAGTTAGCGGTGGGATTTATCGGTTGACAACAGCCAATGAAACGCAGCCATCTAGACCGCTCAAGTCCACTTTAGGCTTTTAAGTAAACTTTATTGATGTTGTGTTTTAGACCGAACAATGCACACTAATTGTCCCATTGTTAATCATTGTAATTAATTCAAACGTTTTGACGACATTTCTGAAATATAATATCAAGAAGATACTTTCAAATAATTACTCTAATGCATAATTGATTATCTATCAGCAGTTGTTGAAAATGCTCGTAAAACTAATAACCCATACAAACATGTGAGTGAAATATATTTCTTCAATCATGCATCAACATGCTCTGATTTGCCACCTGATACATGTCAATACAATATCAATGTTTCGATTGTGTTTTCATCTCTTGCTTCACACTCGATTGCCTCCTAACTGTTCCTCCCATCTGAGCCGGGCCAATATTGTCTCACTACAACTCCGAACCCTTTTCAATTCAAACGTCAATTCAAACATTTCCCTTCCCGAAGCAGATTCTTATAAAACCAAGCGGCATACTTTTTACTCCATTTTATATATAACTTTTTACAAGGAGCGAAGCTTGTCATTTTATAAACCTACCCCGAGAGTTTTGTACTTTGCTTTCAAGATTTTTCAAGAGTATTTTAGTGCGTGTGTTTGTGCCAAGAGTTTAAGATGGGTTTTGACCTCCAAAGAGGCACTTATAATGCTCTGCAGTATTGTACATCAATAACTGCACTCAACAACTCGACTTGGTTTCTTTTCGTCTGGGATTAACGACAAACGCATTGCTGAGTCATGACTGCAATGGGGAATTCTCTTGAAAATAGAATAAATTAAAAACGATACTTAATTAAAATGTACACGTTTATAAGTTCTATATGAACAAAAAATTGCTTTTGTGTGATGTGTAGTCCTCAAGGTACTTCTTCCCGAAGCTGAATAAAATTAGTCAATTATCGCCAAAGGAAGACCGATACGAGTCCTGTTAAAACTTAGTCCTGTTAAAACTTCCCCCCTATCGCGATTACCAGTCGTTCACAGACACGTAGAAGTATACAGAGGGGTGATTTCCGAAAATGTTTTTTTCACTCGCATTTATCACATGTACAGCTGACGTAAAGTGCACCAGCGTTATCACAACTAGCGCCACTAGTGAAAGAAATCGGCAATATTGGCAGTAGAAGATCTTCGATTTTTTTATTGACTGTAACCTGGCAACCGATAAGAGAAAAAAAACTCAAAAAAGCTTGGAATTAGTACATGAAGGGCGTAAATTATTATTTTGTATCAGATTCTGTGACATTTGATATCATATAATACAATTTTCATAGCGAAATAATTTCTGACACGCTTTGTAAATGTTATGAATGAATAATTGCGTATTGCATCAACATAATGCAACACCTTTGACGTTCTGCCAATGTTGCAGATTTCTGTCACCCGCCGCGCTTTCTGTAATGTCAGACCTATACGCACGTTACATTTACAAACACATGGACACAATGTATAATCATGATGGCTTGAACATTGCTGTCACAGTCAGAGTCCTGCTTGTAGTCACAATCCGCTTTATTCGCCAGAATGGTATTCGATATTTAATGCGGATTTTATATTGAAAAAAAGAGAAAAGATCAACTTAAAGGAAATTAAGTTCTATTTTTGCTTTAGCTTTTAATTTATATGAAGGAATATATAATTAGGACGGTCAATTGTTAAGGGAGAGAATAACTCTGGGAATAATCCACATCAAATTGAAAATTAAATGGAAAATATTGTGACCTAAATGCAACAGGCTAATCTAATGAAAAGCATTATCTTACGTCATAAAAGTCAAATGGATGCTCC
Organism: Leuctra nigra; assembly: GCA_934045905.1. Taxonomy (NCBI): domain Eukaryota; kingdom Metazoa; phylum Arthropoda; class Insecta; order Plecoptera; family Leuctridae; genus Leuctra; species Leuctra nigra. Next base: position 50,804,595 of record OW203761.1, read on the forward strand.
AGAATGCTAGATTGTTTCATATTAACTACACTATTTAATTTTTTAGTTGTTAAAAAGCACATAATATTTTCATAAACAAATCTTCTTGACATTTCTAAACACCAAAAAACGGGAAACAAAGCTTGCCAAGAATGTTTTACTACCAGCTTCGTTAAATTACGTCATGTCTTCATAAAATAACTCCGGATAATTTATTAACTGAATTTACATGATCATAATATCTTGGTGCATTCTGACTACTATTTGCATTGTTGTATTGCCAACAATCCTCGTCGCCAAGTCTGAGCGCTTCCATCTCAATCCCCCCCTCCCTCTCTCTCTCTCGCTCTCTTGTTTGCGCATTGGTGTCAATAACACAGTTCTAGTGCACTTTTTATGTCTTGACAGAGCGTAGAGACGTGTCATTCAACTTCGAAAGAAAATATTCATGAACTCTTCCACATTTTCCAAGTTCACTGTCAGTCGAGCGACGAAGACGGAAAGCTCCTGCAGCTTCAGACTTTCAGGATCCATGCCTCTAGATTTGTTAAGCAAGAGTAGCGATCGTCACTACGGTACTCTTATTTGCTTGTTTCTTTTTGCTGGCAGAACACAGGTCACACCGTTCAATCAAGCGATCTGAAATTTAGCACATGCAATAATGTCAAAGGAACCTGAAAAGTTTTTGCGGCAAAGGCAAAGTTTTTGAACGAGATTACGTTATTGGTTGAAAATTTAAAAAAAAATGCTTTTACCGATTAACTTAAATTGAGTATTGTCATTGGGACCAACATTTTAGGTAGTGTGACAATTTTCAGACATATTTATTGACATATTTTACTGAATTTTATGCACATACTTGTCAAATTTATTCCAAGAAATTATCACTGCACGATGCATTTGGTTAAACAGTTTCGTTGCTTTTCCAAGGTATAGCAGCAACTTTCACACGCATATTAATTCCCTGCAATACGAAAGCTCGTTTATCAGCACGTTAACAAAGCGTTTCCCCAGCTTAAGCCATTACGGCAATGTGACTTTCATGTGATTGCTTAATGAACTAAAACCAAAAACACATCTATTTTATTACAAGAAATAAAACACGAAACTATGAAACATTCTTCCACCAACTCATGTTTATTCGACTGCCAAATGACGCGTTGCATTGTTATTTGTCACCGCCATGACGTCACAGCCTGTCATGAATCAACGATGACAATAATCATGACGGGTCTGCATTCATCACCTTGGGGCGGAGTTTTTCATTATCGCTGTGGTGTGTGGCGGGCTGCCTAGGCCCCAGTTCATTGTTGATACGAATTGCTGCATTGTTAAGAGGAGGAGCAGTGGCATGTACCATGATTAGTGCAATTCATCATGGGGACTTTTCATTAAATACCTCTCTCTTGGAATATGACTGCTTCTTGTTGGGATGTTTGCCTCGAAGGTTTTATATTATTCAAGATTCCGTAATTTCTAAACATAAAATCTGCAGTGTAAGGATTCTATGGAGTATTATATCAGTACGTGGATTTGAAAGCAGACAATATGAAGCGTATATTCAATAAAAAGATGAGATATGAGGAACTAATTGAAAAAGCTTTTTACTAAATACAACCCATGGTGTACGTTCAATGTGATTTATTTCACCAAGAGAAAGAATTGCAGTAGAGTTTAAGATAGAAAAGAAAAACCGGAAATTTTCCACGTGAAAATGTCCATATTTTATTTTCACCTGAGTTATTTGTATTATTTATTTTCTACTTAGCTTAGGCATTATGTCCGGTATCTAAAGCATTTACAGAGTTTATTTGTTTGCAAGTTCTAATTATAGGTATTTGAATTTTTACGAATTTTTCCGAGAAAATACCAATCGGAAAGGTTTCCGTCAGGAAATTTACCATTCATTATTTTCTTTTTTTAAATAAATGTCAGGGAATTTAGTAACCATATTATGGAGGAAGGTAGCTAAGTGATTACCTCAGCAGAAATGTGCAGAAAGCTAAAAATCATCAGAAAATCAATATATTTTATTTTTCAAAATAAGTAATTTCTTGCCAATTACTGTTTAATGGTAAGTGGTGATGTTATACACCACTACACATACAGTGGTACATTACAGTGGTGATGTGGTGATGTGCTGGTGTTACTAGTATACTATTTTATGACCTTTTAATGATTATATCCTTATAAATAGTGGTGAAGTAATAATACCAAAACAATTGTAAAAACAATAAAAAACATAATATATTCTAGAAAATTAATTATCTCTGGTAATCTATTTTCGTGTATGTGGCGGCGTAACTTCAATTGTTTTCCCGTTAATGTATAATTTTGACATTTCTGTGATCGAAAGTTCCAACATTAATCATCATTCGTTCCTAATTAGAGATCTGAATGAACTAAGTGCGAGTGCTCTTTTCGAAGTAGTAATTTGCGTTCTAAGTTGTTAATTGCTACAAGTCTAGTTCAAAGTCGAATATTAAACTTGAATAACCATTCGTAATCCGAAACTCCGCTCTAACGTTTAAGTAAAATTCGCAAAACTAAGTTCTAAATGTAGTTTCCTATTCTAAAGTGAGACGGGGCTTACTTGTCTCCAGTTCCTTAGGCCGGGCTATTTCTATGCCCATGCTTGGACTTAACTTGCTTGGACAATGTTTTAATCCAAATTCCAGATCATATTATTATGCAGAGACCAAATGTATAAAGTTTTAATAGTGACAAAATTTTGTTTATAGCATTACCAAAATAATATTCGAATTTTCCATTGCGGTTTGATAGAAATGGTACACATAAATGGATAGTATTATTTTGGAATTATCAGATTAATTATTTAAGATTATTTCGGTTGCGCAGGCTCAAACTTATAATTAAATCCTACATCTGTCACCATTTGTAGTACGACTTGTACGATCTACGTGTCCATTAGCCTTGGAAAATTCGAGTATTTGAAAGAAACGGATGGTATTATTTTGGTTATCTTTAATAATATTAACGTTTTTTCAATAAGCCACATATTTAAATACTACAAAATTATTTAAAATCTCATTTTTACATCGGATTCTGAAAGAAATCTCGCTTCTTCCGTCTCAGAAAACTTTCTCTCCTAAAGTCCCATCTCTTCCTCACGCATGTGTTGTCCATCCTCTCATCATTTATGTGTTTTTAGTGAGCAAACGACGCCGCTATGTTCTAACACCATGTTATTTGTTGACGCCGCGACGCTGTAAGACGCCACGTACTCGGCGCCGCGCCTCGAGGACCGAGGGCCAATCACCGGGATGAAGAATGGCCGGTGATTAGGTCGAGCACCTCCCCCGAGTTTCCTCACACTTCATCACCTCGCAGACAGATGTTACTCAGAACCAAGGGCGTTATTACAGCGACCACGAGGACCGGCCCGAGGTAATGTCCAGCGAAGACGCAATTTATAGCGGCCAGGATTCTGCAAGAGGATTTTCTAAATGCCTTTAGGCCACCGAGAAAGGAGGTTTACCACTTCATTTGAAACGACCATTAACTATCTTGAGAGCTTGATGAGGTACTCATCACAGTTTGGTGAGGTATGGGGAGGACCCCCTACGAAGAGGAGAATTTATTATTATTGAAGACTTTATTGTGGGGTGTATTAGCTCGCCTCGCCCTCTAACTTGGTGCACGGGAATCTAGAGGGATGTTTGCTCCACAAACATTTAAAAGTTATACGTATATTATGCGTTTTATAATCGCACGATATTAACTCTAATAAATTAAGGGGGCTTTGGAACACAACAGGCCGGGCTCAATTGAGTGGAAGTATAATAAAGCTGTGTGGAAAGAACGGAGCTACGCAACTATCATGAGGTTGGGGAAGAGGGAGAAGGGAGGTGCCTTTTTATTTGCAGTCATTTACATCTAGAAAGAGACACAATAGTTGACTTACGACGTTAATCGCTCCTTCCTGAATACATTATGAGGTTGAATATGGTCCTGTCAGAATCTCTTTTCTTTGTCTTCGAAAAAATCTCTTAAATTCCATCTTTACAACTTTCATCCTGAGATTGGATATTTTTTTAAACGTGACTTTTTCCCGATATGAGTCTATTTTTCTTTTGCTCCGCGATTTGCAGTGACTCGAGACCGGTGTTGTTCATAGCAGTCACTCCGTCATCGGCGCCCCTCTCGTCTTAACCGAGCTATTCGGATGCTCGACGGCAGCGCCGGGACGCCTGCTGGGGCGTCGCGTCACCGCCATCTGCGTCGTGATGGCACTTCATAAGGCACGATGTCCCCTGCATCTCGATCACGTCGACACGCCGTGCGGACTTCTTCTAGAGGGCGGTGTTTCACGCACACGGTCTTCGAGACGGGTTCACGGCCAGTAGGGTGAGAAGTTTATCACAACACTTGCTTCGTATCAACACACGATCAGACTCAAATGTTGCGCACAGATTCTTATCTTGTTTTGAACTAGGAAAACGCTCTGTGTAACGTGTTGATAAACGAGCTTGATCAATATTGAACTGAGAATGAGGTAATATGCGTGTGAAAGTTGCTGTTCTGTACAGACTTTGGAAATCTAGGGATACATCATGCGTCAAAGGAAAAGTGATATTTATTTTTTATTTAAATTTCTTTAAATGTGTTTGACAAATATTTCCAAAGAAAAGAAGTATATTTATGTTGTCGTAATATCAAATAATTTTAAAAAAGTGATATTTATTTTGGAATTATTTTTTGAATGCCCGACTGCTAGAGCGAACTAAGAACATATTCCAAGAGCATTAGCAAAACATTATCGAGTTTTAATCTAGTTCATAGTCATCAAGAAGGTTACAATCATGTGAAATTGTATTTTATTTCAAAGTGGTTCTGCAAGTCGGCTAATGGCGTCGAGTGAATGATTATGGAGACAACTACGGGATGCAGGGTAGGAGAAAAGGTGGTGAAGGAAGCGGTCGAGGCCTTATAGTAGGGAGCCATCGCAATATGTGTACTCGACTGAGATGAATCATGAAAACATTATATTCTGTAAACCCGGCCATTCGAATCGAACCCGGGCCTCAGGAGAGATTCTAGAGAGTTAAGCGTATTGAAATTGAGCCAAAATTTATCAAGAGACAGGAGTCCTGGGGCCCACTGTAGAAACTGAAGGAGCTTTGTCTAATATTTCCAAAATTCAATTTGGGAGCTAATTTATTTTTTTTATTTCTGAAATTTTTTTAATAGTCGAAGAGAAAAAAGTATTATTTTTCATTAAAAATTTTACGCAACTTTCGGTTTCTACAGTAAGACTCTTAGGCCAGTTATCTGCTACATTTTAAACAGTTGATTAGAACTATTTTGCCCTGGCAACAACCAATGACTTAAATGACCGTTCAACATTTAGTACTTGTTTTAACAGAGCAACAAAACTGTTTTATCTGATGATGCAAGAGATATTAAAGGAATCGGTGTATTCTACCCTCATTATAACATATTTTCGCAACCAATCTGCAGAAACTGCATATCGACTATTATTGAACTTCTTAGCGCAATGAAATATAATAGTATTCAAACACTCGTGACCTGCCCTACGTCATCACTTCGTGCCAAGATGGCGGAGTCTACGATTAGAAATCTAATACGTCACAGAAATAACTTGGATGTGTATTAAACTCCAACCACCAGGATTTATCACGTTTTTATCTACCGTAATATAATATCGAATAACCAGACCCTTTATAAACTCTAGAAGAGATTGTTATCCTCTAATATTGCAACTCATTAACGACTTATGAACTCATCAAGACGCTCGATAAAATAGATCGCGTTCGAAAGAGTTTCAACATAAAAAAGATACTCATTAATATAACATATTGATAGTTCACTTATAGCTTCGTATATAAGCGAGGTTGTTATTACAAAAATCATTAAGGGCGGTCGTAATAGTGTGTATATTTTACCAGCGTGATCGTTTTCTTGCAAAGTCCAATCTCGGTTGATATTGTACAATATAGAGTGGAGATGATGGGAGAAGGTTACGATTAGAATAACCGACATCGCAAAATGAACACTTTGCTCAGGCGATTGTGTTGAGAATATCAATTGGTTTGATATGTAGATCAGTGGCGTAGCGTCACGGTCCAAGTTCAATGTATAAGTATAGAGTTTAGATTTGAAGTAGGTGTAAAATAATATGTAGGTTCGCCACTGATCTATAATGGAGTAAAGACTACTTGATGGAATAAAATATGGTGTCATGGTTTACAATCTCTTGATCATGATTGTGGGTTAAATCGGTAGTTACCATGGTAACAGCCTCATCATTTAAAGGATTGTTGGGGACTTGATGGGATGTTAAACTGGACTTGTACTGAAATAATTTTAAAAGAGTTGAAAAATAAAGTCTTTATCATGCTATTGGATTACATTGTTGTTTTTAAAGACTCAGTCATAGATTAGTAGTTCAGCATTTTCCCTCAACTTAACTGATCTACAAAGTTCAGTTGATTACATCATGATTACATATTCAATACAAATTACAAATTCAATACAGTTATAAATTCAAATGGAATAACTCATCGATGACCGATCTATAAATCCGGAGATAGGAATACACACAATAAACTGGAGGCATGGTCTCAGATGATCATAATTTTTCATTGTCAAAATTAAACACTTCTCCTGTCTAGTTTCTGAGATAATTTGAGTTGTCTCCCCCATGTTATCTTATGGCAGCCAAGTAAAATCGTGTAATTTTTAAGCTATAATGCAGATATCATTTTTTGTATGGTTAGATTTTAACATACAAATTTATTATGTTAGATATACGAACATACCAGCAGTGAAAGAATTAAAACAATACCACCGAGTGCTATCCTAAAAGCTATAAACCTAATTCGAATTGATTTTCCTGTACCTTCCATGTTATTTTTTTTTCATTCTCTGATGACATAAAATTGAAACCCCATCATTGGGAAGGAGTTGCAAACTACGATATTAAATTAGTATCTTATACTTAAATATAGTTGAACTGTTGTACGTTAATGCCACGTTAATTTATTGGAAAATTTACGAGTTATTACAACATTCCTGTTCTAAAAAGTCCAATGTGAAGCCATATATACCAGGTTGTTTACTTGTGTAACAACTTAAATCCTGTTCTATGTTACCCATGAAATTATTCCTTGTAAGTACGTTATATTCCCCATCTCTCATAACAACACAAAACAATATTCCATGAAAGTTATCGGTACAACTAGAATTTCCACTGCCCTACATAATTCGCATCTCCGTATCCGTAGCTCTCATGTGCGGCGCCACTTGATCTAATTGGGCCGTACCGACTCGCACACCTAACTGTAGTATCTGCTCCTCGGTATAATCTGTTCGCATAACGCCCCCACCCCTCGCCGCCCCTCGCTGCTGCCATTAAGCCCATAATGCCGCGCGCACAGAGGAAGACGACGAGAGGGTGGAGGCTGCGGTGGAATCTTCCAGAGCTAATCTGAGGACCCGGAGACTTAAGCAGACTTATCAAACATTGTCTGAAAGTGAGAACAGATTTTCATTAGGACTGTGAAATCAAATAATTGCTTGCTATTGCGTGCGAGGGTATAGGCTTATAAAGTAGCTAATTAAAGCAAAAATTGTGATATTGGGAATCTAGTTCGAGACAAAGACAACCGGAGTCAAGGACTTTACAGAAGAGAAAGCGAAGTTTTCGTTTGTGCGTTGTTTTACGGTAAAACATGAAATAATAAAAATTATATGAAGTAACTAAATGCATAGTTTGCAAGAGAAATCCCTCATTGTCGACACCATCTTGATGGCACTGTTTAAAATAGCTCTGATTGTGTGCTTTTCGGCGATATTTCATAGTTTTAATGGTTATGAGAAATATATAGTACGATTCACTCACTTTACAAAAATGCCTACGTTGATTTACCTGCATTTATACCTATGTTAAATCTGACCCCTGAAAGTGAAAATATAATGTCCGTCTTTGGGGGAAAATTCAATTATTTGCATTGCTGATAAAAGAAAAGGTTCGTGCAAGCAAGGTGCAAGTACTTTATGGCGCAAGGTTCGAATACAAGAAAATCCAATTGTACTGGAGAATCTGTAGAATTTACAAATATAATGTGGTAATTATATTAGATTATTATATTACATTACCACACTGTGGTAATGATAAATGAATATACACGAAACATTATATCTAAACTATAGGTAGTAATAATCATACAAGATTATCTTCGTATCTATATTTTCAACTTTTCAAGGCAGTAAATTTGCTATCTCTTTATTTCGTGAACTTTTCCTACCCTGTGTTCCAAAAATCCATAAAAAAGCGCTACGTGTAACTCGTCAAACTGTAACTAGTAGTTAACACACTTTCCAACTCATCTTTAAATGTAAATACATCTTTAAATTCTTGAGAGAGGCCACCAAAAATTAAAATTAAAAATGGTCTCAATGACAATCAAAACTACATATTGATTAGTCATAAAGTGAAGTACATCTCACTATATTCAAACAATCAGAGAATATAATAAACAGTTCTCATTTAGTTTTCTTTAATCTGTATTCAAAATTTCAGATCAATCGGTTAATCGGTTACCTGGCAGATACATATACGAAAGCAAAGAAATAGAAGATAATTCTAATGCTTCCTTAATTAATTATAAATGGGAAATCAGTTGATAATTGTGTTCCATTTTATATTACATTTCCCAAGCTCTACCGAACATTAGTCTGGTTTTATACACAACGCAATGTACTAATTATAATTTTTTTAACGTTTCTACGCATTCTCATATTATTACATTCTTCAGAAAATATTCATTTCCCCCTCCCTATATCAGAATTCCGACAAACAAAACACTTTTTCATTTCTAATTACTTGGTCGAAAAGATTTCACTGCCATAATGGTTACAAAATTGGAGATGTGTAATTAACGGCAGAGAGAAAAAAACATCAAGAAAAAGCTACGAGACAAAATTCCCGAGCTAACGTTGTTCATTTCAAGATGCCATTTCTCGTCTCTAACGAACCACGAAGAGACTGAAAAGTAGATTTTTACATAGCATAGGTGCTGTGGATAGCAATTACATCAAACTACACAGTATATTGCATCGCAAATTAAATTCAACTCATAACAAAAATATTTCCAACAAAATGTCTTCTCTGTCTCGGAAATAAATGTAAAGTAATATATAAAACTGAGAAAAGCGTAATCTCGAATGAAAAAAAGGGAAAACATGTAATGAATTGGTAGAGGGTTTTCGAGCAGTCGCCCGGCAAAACGCTGCTTCGTCAGATACTGGTAGATTGTGTTGGAATACAAAACTAGGATACTTTGGATCAAATCCAAAATGTCGACAAGACTTTTGAATCGCAGCCAAAATGATATTCAGTCCTGATATTGTAGAACAAAATGGCAACCCCTTTGAAGAGTTGACTAGTATTTGTCATCGGAGATAAAACACAAAACAAGAGATTGCTGGGATCGAGACAGCCTACTTAATTTTATATGACAAATAATGTTTGCACTCAACTTCATTCCAATAACATTGGCAACGGACGTTATTCGTATATGACCTATTTTGATGTTGATTTCTTGGAGTTTAGTTTGAGAAAGCCTGTCCAAAGTATCTACAAAGAAGCGGGACCATTTCACTTGAGTTTTAAGGGGTTGGGCTGATCGGGTCATGCTTAAGATCTTCATAACTTTTTGTGTACTTATTGATATTCAGTCCATACAAAGTATCTGGAAAAATGAAACACTTCTTGTGTCTAGATTCTGAGATAAATTGAATGACTCTCCCAATGTCATCTTATGATAGCAAAGTAAAATTTCGTCACCTTTTGGCTAAAATAAAGATATAATTTTATGAATCGATAGATTTTAACGGACATTTATTTTTGGTAGACATTATGGGAGAAAAACTAAGGAGAAAAATTGAAAACAAAACCAATTGGAATCGAAATTATTTTGCTATACTATACCTCCTTTCATTTTCTGATGAAATCAAATTGAAACCTCGTTGGGTCCGTGAGCCGTTAAACCCAAAATGTCCTCTTAATTTAAATTGTATATTTATGAATAAAAAATTTCACTTTTGAGTGTGAAAATAGCGTGTTTTTACCAACAAATTACTTAGTTGTACTTTTTAAAAAATCGTGCAATTGCTCTATTTTATTTGACCGCGACTGTACTAATACGTCTTATCTAATCAGGTTACACCCTCATAGGTCATCTTCATTTTCTCCATCATTTCTCCTCCCTTGAAGATGCCTTAATTGACATCTGGTCGTGTCTCATTAATACTTGGGGTCTCTTCTCCACGCATTAAAAGTGCACTCCAATAACAACATTAGCACTATTGAGGGGCCCATTGTCAAGGTACCCGAAACCATTAGAGGGTCAGATGGCGAATCAATATATCACAACTATTAGCAAACATAGGGTTCGGTATTGATATCAGATGTCGAAGTTGACCCCGAAGGAAAGCAACAACTGACTTGGATGATGAACTATCTGGAGTTTGTGAGTTTAGTGACATTAATACTGATCGAGCGCCCCTCAATGCGAGTTCTGATTGACATGAGGGGAGATGGGGGAGTGGGGGAGTCAGGGGGAAGAAGTCATTCGGTGCTGAGGAAATATAATAGGTCCTTTACTTATCTGGACGTGGACAGTGTTGGTTAACGTGTAGTGGTTGTTTGTTTTTTCGAAACATGTCGGAAATTTTAGGTAAATATGATAGATTTGAGTCTGGTTTTCAATACTGCTAAATTTTGAACAGTTGATTGAGCGAGCGAAGCGAGCGTCTCCTTTTGGCTCTTTTGGCACAGACCTCTGTTTTTTATGTGTTTTGCACACATGTGGAGACAACCTTTTCTGTTTGCAGACCCCAAAATTTTTTGAAATCCATTATTTGGCTAAAATTTAAATAAACATCTCCTGATGGTAGGTTGAAAAATGACAATTGGTCTTCGATAAAACTGATCAAACTCATATTTTGGCTATACAGGTCAGTTTTTCTTCGATCGAGCTGAAATTTTGCACACATGTAGAGACAACCTTTTCTGTTCCAAGAACCTAATTTTTTTGAAATCCATTCATTAGTTAAAATTTAAATAAATATCTCCTGATAGGTTGAAAAATGAAAACGGTCTTCGATAATTGTGATCAAACTCATATTTTGCATGATCATTAAGACCAACATTGTCTCTTATTTTACAAAATTTCATCCCAATCAGTTAAGAACGTATAAACTTATTGACATTTTTTATATCTGTCAGTAATGAAGTATCGAAATGAATGTTTTCCAGTGCCAATTGAATTGATTCTGATTTGCTTTATGAACCAGGTTCTTAGATGCTATTTTAAAGTTTCGATGAAAAGCATATCATCATATAAGTTGATATCATAATCAGTTCAATATGGATGTATATGTTTTCTGTGCGTTGTGTACGCATTTCCGGTTCGTGAATTTGAACGTACCCGTGCTCGCTCATCAACGCGTTACACTGAGCGTTTTCCTAGTTAGGACTATAGTGCCATGGCAATAACCAATGGCATTCCTTGAATGACCGTTTGAACTTAACTACTGGTATTAGCAGAGTATTGAAAGACTGGCCCTAAAACTATAAAATCATGTTAAGCAATTTTGTTTGTTGAAGAGTTACTTTATTTAAAAGTTTTACAAAATTAAATTACTTATAAAACTTAAACTATATATTTTGTGAATAAAACGTACCGGACATTTTATTGAGCGAGCGAAGCGAGCGTCTCCTTTTCGCTCATTTGGCACGGACCTCTGTTTTTTTTGTATGTTTTTCTGCTACCTGACGATATACAGGTCAGAGTTTTTCTTCGATCGAGCTGAAATTTTGCACACGAGTACGGACCATTTATGGACGTTGCAGACCATATTTTTTTTTTGAAATCCACTGATTGGTTCAAATTTAAAAAAAAATATATTTCGATTGGTTTGTTCGATCAATTTGAAATTTTGACAAGACATTACGACCAACAATGTCCCCAATCTTACAAAGTTTCAGCCAAATCCTCCGATTGGGTAAAATTTAAAAAAACATTTCATGTGATTTTTGACATTTAAACTAGAACCGTTTGACCGATCAACTTAAAACTTTGCATTGTCATTGGGACTAACATTATCTGTATTTTTGGCAATTTTCAGACTAATCTGTGTCTAAATTCTAAAGTTATTGACAGTTTACGGACATTTAACGTGTTGGCTGTCAAATTTCTCGAATTTTATATTTCACGGTAACTTCGAATCTTCAATTTGAAGGTAGTTAGAGGTATATTTTTTGAACGAGATCCTGTGAATTTTGAAAGTTAACAAAGAAATCGTTCAATCATAAAGGTTCAATAGATCAACTTAAAACTTTGCATGGTTATTGGGAACAATATTTTAGGAATTGTTGTAGATTTTAATACATAAGTCTTTGACGAAATTATTGGCGTTTAAGGACATTTTCGATAGACAGAATTTCGGGTTCGAGGTGTTGCGCGTATCCGTGCTCGCTCATCAACGCGTTACTCAGAGCGTTTTCCTAGTAAATGTATAGGAAAGGAAATTTACTCGGTTCAAATCGTGGTATATTCGGTTTAGATATCTGTTTAACACGTTGATTAACGAGTTAACCCCTCGATTAGGTATCCCCTGACTTGTTTACATAATACAACACAACTGAAAGCAAAACACGGTCCAATGATTAATTGGTTAATGGTCAATCTGATTTTCATTATCATTTCAGTTCACTGCCTTTCATTGCAATATTGTTTCAGAGTATCATGCCTAAATAGTATTTAACAGTCTCTTGAACTATGAAGTAATTTTGCACTAAGGTCGATGACAGGCAAAGATGATCTCACTTAGCGGCCCATGCTAGCGCGGGTTTATCTTTGCCTGTCACCGACCGTGCTTAGCGTTTGTTGAGCGAGCGAAGCGAGCGTCTCCATTTGGCTCTTTTGGCACGGACCTCTGTTTTTTTTTTTTTTTTTTTTTTTTTTTTTCTGTTACTGACGATATACAGGTCAGAGTTTTTCTTCGATCGAGCTGAAATTTTGCACACATGTACGTAACATTTCTGATTGTTGCAGACCCTAATTTTTTTGAAATCCATTGATTGGTTCAAATTTAAAAAAAATTAACTTTCGATTGGTTGTTTTGATCAAATTGAAATTTTGACAAGTCATTACCCCCAACATTGTACCCAATCAAACAAAGTTTCAGCCAAATCCTCCCATTGGTTAAAATTTAAAACCATCTTTCCTGTGTTTTTAGAAATTTAAACTATAACCGATTGAACGATCAACTTATAACTTCGCATGATGGTTGGGTCCAACATTATCTGCATTTTTGACAATTTTCATACTAATCTGTGTTTAAATCCAAACGTTATTGACATTTTACGGACTATTAGCGTGTTGGCTGTCAAATTCACGGCGACTTCGACTCTTCAGTTCAAGGCAAGGTAGTTAGAGCAGAAACTTTCAAACGCAAATGAAACTGATAATGACCGTTCAACAGTCGATCTGATATTGTGTAGACACACTTATATCATATGAGTGGTCTCAGGTATATTTTTTGAAGGAGATCCTGTGATTTTTGAAAATTAACACGGAACAGTTCAATCATAAAGGTTCAATTGATCAACTTAAAGCTTTGCATGGTTATTTGGACCAATATTTTAGGAATGTTTTGAGATTTCTATACAAATCTGTGGCGAAATTTTAGAATTATTGGCTTTTAATGACATTTTCGATAGACAGAATTTCGGTTCGAGGTGTTGCGCGTATCCGTGCTCGCTCATCAACGCGTTACTCAGATTCATTGGTTAAAATTTAAATAAATATCTCCTGATAGGCTGAAAAATGAAAACGGTCTTCGATAATTCTGATCAAACTCATATTTTGCATGATCATTAAGACCAATATTGTCTCTTATTTTACAAAATTTCATCCCAATCAGTTAAGAACGTATGAAGTTATTTACATTTTTAATATCTGTCAGTATTGAAGTATCGAAATGAATGTTTTCCAGTGCCAATTGAAAATTGATTCTGATTTGCTTTATGAACCAGGTGCTTAGATGCTATTTTAAAGTTTCGATGAAAAGCATACACTTTTAAGTTGATATCATAATCAATTCCATATGGATGTATATGTTTTCTGTGCGTTGTGTACGCATTTCCGGTTCGAGAATTTGCACGTACCCGTGCTCGCTCATCAACGCGTTACACTGAGCGTTTTCCTAGTATTTGTAGAGTGAGCCATTCAGCACTATTCTAATGAGGCAATTTACACACAGTAGGAGTAACGTATTTACATTGAAAAACAACAACCTATTAATTTGTGAACTTATCTAAAAAAAAAAGATGCATGGTTATAGAGTAATGTAGGTACACTTGTCAAAAGAAGAAATGATCGGTGAACAAATTTGAATGACTGCTCGTCATGCATGTTCCATAACAATCAATACTTGATCAATTAAATGAGAGATCACCTACTAGAGTAAGACAAGATGATCGCATAGAGTGACTTCTGATGGTGCGATCGATTGACTCTTTTTAGTGAATCAGATTTTTAAGCACTGATTTTTTTGTCGAGTAATATGTGTGCAAAATTCTTGTATTACGAGTTAGACTCTGAATTCATTTCTGCAAATAGGTTAATGAGGAAAAGATGACGACAATGGATTGATAAGAATGAGGTGCTATCAAACTCTTGGTCCACCTCCACACATTTGTACGTCAGATTCAGAACTTCTCTAATAGCAGAGTCAATACGCAATATAGACTCATATTAACATGCAATTATTCCAATCAAACAGTAATTAATATAATTGGAAGCACATACAATATTGAAGTACAATGGCCATTGGCCCAGTTTCTGTTGCCGTTTGCAAGTAATTACCGTCAAGGGGCCACAAATCTCACTGTTATATCAACTAGAAGAAGAACATATCATATTTACAAGTCTCGTTGGATGCACTTTGACATTACTTTACATTCGGAAAGCTTCCGAACAAAATGGACGCGAATCGAAGTGAAAGAGCCAACATGAACTGTAAAACCTTTTCGATGACAGTTGGCTTATATTTATGAGAAAACTTGGAGGAGCGAACAAGATAAAAGAACTGAAGTCTTTTAAATATATAAATATTGTTTATCTTGTTGATTCTTGTTGGTAATAAGTATACAAAACAGTGAGAAGAGGTTCTATGTATTTTATTTCGTTTTGGTATAAAACTAAAGGGAGTTCAAGTCCAACTTCCATGGAAAACTAACTGTGAATTATATTTGACACAATGGGCAGCGCATATCTACAAGTTTTGTATCGAATTGTTCTATAAATTGAGAAAAAGGTAAAGAAAATAGTCGGGGAAAACGTAAGTGAAGGAAATGCACGGGGTAAGAGGTTGTAAAGGAAAATAGCCATTGGTGTTGAAACCTAGAAGAAAGGGTTCGCAGGATGGAAAACCATCCGAAGCATTTTGTTGTAAGTTCATGGCTCGAATTTGACTAAAACTAAAATGACTTTGTGTAAACGTTTAATTTTTATTCTGAAGTCACTGAAAGTGTTTAAAACAAAACTGGGACCGAAAGTATACACTTACCTATTATTAGAAACATGAGAAACCAAACGAACGCAATCATTTTTAACGTAAGGGACGGAACGGCAATGTTGAATATGAGAAATCAATGTGTATAGACCACTGGTATAGACGCAATGGTGACGGATAGTAAGAAAGTTAAATGTATGTGTGTTAACTTTTTCGCCACCGTTGTTACTTCAAATGTAGATTATATGTCTTTACGTTTTTATTTTATATCTATAAGTATTTACATCGGCAGAACAATTGTGCGTTACTGGAATTACTTCGTCAATATCATAGCAAAGATCATAGATACACTCATAGAGTGAAACTGGGCCCGATAAACTGTAGAAATCTGTCAGAAGAAAGAAGTGATTCAGTGATTTCTCATAATTCTTGGTACGCGCGTACTGTTTCAAGAATCCAATGAACGGGATGTGACATTGGGGTGTTTAGGGTGAGGGGTGGTCAGAGACATGGGGGTAGTTTGGACTCATTATCTCTAGAGTTTACATCCAAAATACACCATCATTTCGTTAGAAACAGTATAATTAAAACCATCACTAAATTAAAAGCTGATTGATGAATGTAATTTCAATTACAATCTTCATCAATGCAGTTCGCTTAATGACTATGCACTGCAGTTAAAAACCAATATAGCAATTATTAATAAGCGAATCAGCGCTGTCCGTGTTCCCAGTGGCAGCTGACACACCGTCATGATGCGTTAGTTGTGAAAGCTTTCATTGTGACGTGAAACATTCATCAGTGATTAGTCGCCGCGTTGCAACACGGCCATTAACACGCGTTACATTGGCGCAATTATCTAGGCGTTGTGATGATGGGCTCCGAGTTAGCACGTCAGATCGGCAGCACTTCAGCGTTCAGCAGTCCTACAGGTGAGGAGGTTGAAGTTATTTTTAAAATATGTCGTTTAGTTTGAAAGTAAATTGATTGCGATAAGTTGAGGTGAATCGAAAAGCACAAACTAACAATATACTCACCCCTCCTGGTTATATCAGTACTAGGAAAACGCTATGTGTAACGCGTTGATGAGCGAGCCTTCGTATTATTGCATCCGAATTGAAATGAGATTGATAGTTTCTGTTCTAGAGAACTTGGAAAGAGCCGAAACGAAATGCGTCAAAGAGTGATCTGACATTTCCTTCAATATGTGACAAGTATTTCCTAACACTCATAAAATCTCTGTAAAATAAGATTTTACTTGATTTCGCTTGTGTTCTGTTCTCACTGAGGATTCGATCATGACCCACAATCACAATTGTAATCGGAAATGTGTTTCAACATAACTCAATCGAACTCGATCATGATTCAAATCTCGATTGAGATTAAGAACGCGATCGAAAGCTGTATCATGATCGAATTCAAGGTCAAACGAAAGAAATTACATATTTAAAAACAAAACTTACAAAATAAAGCTTACATTTTCATTTTCATTTTCATTTCGATCGTAATTGAAGGGTATTAGACGAACGTTTTCGCTTGTTTCTTGGCCGGGTGAGGCTAGCGACCCGCTGCTTAGATAACATCGTCCCCCCCCCCCCCCACCCCCCTGAGTTCGCTCTTCTGCATTATTCACTCTGCCACTTAGCTATGCCCGGCAATGGAGAGGCCACACTCACCTCCACCGACCAGGTGTAACATTAATGCGCTGTTAACCACTAACGAATCGCCTTCTCTACACCTACTTCCTAATTAAAACATAACTGACACCACCTTCTCACGCCACGATGCCAATGGGATGGAAACCAGGAATCAGGAGCAAAATTTGTGGCGTTCATCTCTTGTGATTTCTTCTCGATAACTATAGAAAGTATTAAAATAATAAAGGTTTGGGTGCCAATATATTATAAGTTTTACAAAGAGTTTTCAAATGAGAGAAAAAATATTTGAATATTAACCGAGTGATATTATTTGTAATTCTGGACAGATCCTTCTAGGAAAATGTAGTCATGAGGCCATATGTCACAAATAGTTTCACTTGGTAAAGCAGTACATTTGACTCACACTTCATAAGTATCCAGAGGTCAAAGCAAACATAATATATTAAAATAATTCGGTACTCTAAAATAAAAATCTCAAGGTTCACATACAATTAGTATGTTGGAATTACTTTTTTTTTCTATTCTGTAACAACTGATATTTTCAAATACCTAACGTAACTGTGAAAATAATATTAATTATTTATTTCAACAAGAAATGTTGGTTGCCAACAAAAGACACCGAACAAAACATTAATACATAATCTTGCTACTTATACTGACTACCTACTTTCTGTTTAATTATGTAGTAAAAGGTTTATAAACTCCATTGTTTAAATAATCATCTCCCCTTTTCTCACAACCTGTGCTGTTTTGCTAATTACATCAAGCAAGGGTTGATCTCCTAATATTGATGCGAATTATAAACTCTACGATGTTGTCGAGGCCATGACTGCTTTATACAAACAATTCATTAAGGTCGGGTAATACCGTTTTAAGATATGTATTTATAAAATTGCGTATTACAACATTCATTGTTGATACAATTTTGGCAATTCGTCATATCGGGGGTTTGTTGATAGTATCAACAAAATGATTGTAGGATCCCGAGAATCATTGACAATATGAATCACTCTTTAAACAAAAATACATCTAATATCCCTCATTTATAACTTAATTCTGATCTGTCAAACGTGCCAAGCTATTGGCTACCAAAAGAGAAAGTGCAGTTTTATGCTAAAACAAAAGAAGTTCATGCAAACTATGAAATTATAATTTGTTTCTAACCTTCCAAGTTAACATTGCACAAGGTCTCAGACTTTTCTATTGGCAACGAAAAATCAACTTGACATTGTTCTTCGGCTGTCCCTTGTGGCCTCGTTGGGATACTTCCCAAGCATGTACAATGTGGAGCACTGCACTGCACTTTTCATTATAAATATTTTAGTTTTAAAGCTTTTGGTTGGTAAAATCTCCATAAATCTCCGTAAGTTTTCAGGGATTTTATACAAAGCAAAAGATCAAATAAAACTTTGTCTGACATGAGTCCAAATATTGAATTCGACTCAATAATTTTGGCAAACATTTGATTTGGACACAACACAATAATCTAGTTTTTCGTACAGAACATTAGATCGTTGTATCAAAAAGTTTTTAAAATTACAAAATACATTTGCCCTCTTGCAATTGTATTCTACAATTTATGGTAATAACTTGGCAGCTTTGTTGGTGGCACTCGACATTTTCTTCTGTTTTATTATAAATTTTTACTGCCCGTAAGGGGGTGAGGTTTAACTTCTTTTACAAAGTACTTAACGTCTCATTGTTGAACCAAGTTCACTCATGCAAAAATCACAACAGAGATATTTCCAAGTTTTGTTCCCCGGTTAGGCGATCAGCCTCCAAAAGCATTGTTCAGCTTCCTTCTGGCATGCTCGGTATGTGTTTCCTATTCATATAGTTTACAAGATAAAAACTGTGTAAGCACAACTATCTTTACCCAACAAAACTTTGTTACTACGGCTATAAAAGCAAGTGCTTTGGATGGCATGCATACTTCGGAGGAATGTGTAAAGTTTCATTGTTACAATACCATCCGTCGCATTGACGCATAGACATGCAAGAAGGCTGTTTTGTTTTGTCGCCTTTGCAGAAACAATGTTGCAGTTTTTCGTGGGTGATGGGGGCACAAACTCTTTATCAATATGGTATGCGTTGCTAATAAAGAGAAAGTTTAAATTTCAACGGAAATATGTAGATATAATGTGAATATTATTTAAAACAATGTGGCAAGTGGCTATTCTTGAGCCAGAAAGCGACATGTTCTTTTCTATTGACAGATAAAATGTCAGTATGGCAACTCAGCAAAAGGTTCAGATATTATGACACCGAGGTCTCCTTGAAATGATTACTCAAAAATCGTAATTCATAAACATAGCAAAAGGCTACTTAATAAGTAATCAAAGTCAATACTTAAGTAAATAATGATTATTCGGCAATTGAACACGACTTGGGCATAGCGGTCACTCACACTTTTCATTTAGTACCTAGATCATATAACCCATTGAAATTAAAATTCTGTAACTTGGAGGTAGAACGCAGAAAGTCCATTTTCTAGACTTTGCGTTACACTTTTGACATTTTCAAGCTTTCAATTTGTCTGGTTTCCATAAATACAATAATTGAGCGAGCGAAGCGAGCGACTACTTTTGGCTCTTTTGGCATGGACCACTGTTTTTTTCTGCTATTAACCGATTCACAGATCGGTTAACACAGAACCGATACACAGAACCGATACACAGTTTCACCGATCGACCTGAAATTTTGCACACATGTAAAGACAACCTTCTCTGTTTGCAGACCATAATTATTTTGAAATTGGTTAAAATTTAAATAAATATCTCCTGATAGGCTGAAAAATAAAAATGGTATTCGATAAATCTGATCAAACTCATATTTTGCATGGTCATTAAGACCAACATTGTCTCTTATTTTACAAATTTTCATCCCAATCAGTTAAGAACGTATGAACTTATTGACATTTTTAATAGCTGTCAGAGATGAAGTATCGAAATGAATGTTTTCCAGTGCCAATTGAATTGAATCTGATTTGCTTTATGTACCAGGGTGCTTAGAAGCTATTTTCAAGTTTCGATGAAAAGCACATACTTTTATGTTTATTGAGTAGATCATATATCAATTCAATATGGATTTATATGTGTTCTGTGCGTTGTGTACGCATTTCCGGTTTCGGAATTTGCACGTACCCGTGCTCGCTCATCAACGCGTTACACTGGGCGTTTTGCTTGTATTGAAGTATTCTCTTACATACCTACACAGTGACTCACACAATTACACATAATATGATTGGATGAACGCAGAATTACTATATAGGTTTAGATCTCACCTCTCGAATAATTGAAATTTACTTCCGGCCTTCTACCTCTGAGGTACAGAATTGGTCATCATAGTGAAATTTTTACTCTTCTGGCACGAAATTAAACTTTGTGTTTATATTTACTTCTTCTTTCTTAATTCATTAAGGGCCGGTCTTTTAATAGTCTGCTAAAAATAGTAGTTAAGTTTTAAACGGTAATTTTAGAGGATTGTCATTGGTTGTGGCCATGGCAATATAGTCCTAATTGACTATTTAAAAGTTAGCAAGGCATTGAAAAACTGGCCCTTAGGGGGGTTGTAATTTACTTTCTGTTACATTTCTACAGTAATAATTGAAATGAATTTCATTGAATAAATTTACACAAATGTATTTATTTGAAGCCGTCTAAATTACATGATAAATAGATACATATAATTTGTAAAATGTTCTCAGACAAAAAAATACATATAATCGGGTATAAAACCACTCCATAACAAACAACAAATTAAAATCACCTCTCTGCGTAGGAAAAAGTATTAGAAATACCACTCCATGAAAAGTCATCCTAAAAAACAACATAAAAAACCTTATAAATTCCCCGCATGACTTAGATTCCCTCCACACCAGTTGGAATCGTTCCCAAATCAAGCCATCCAGGCTAATAATCAGACAGTACGCGGTTTCCTATTTGTCAAAGTATAAATAATAGACGTCGGAATGTTTACGGTCTGCGCTGGGGAGGCGTCTCGTCAAGATTAATCGCTAGGTAAAATCCCCCCTCCCCCCCCCCCCCACGAGCGCCGCGACGCCAGCGCCGCCACGATTAATTGT
Source organism: Leuctra nigra (assembly GCA_934045905.1). NCBI lineage: Eukaryota > Metazoa > Arthropoda > Insecta > Plecoptera > Leuctridae > Leuctra > Leuctra nigra. The sequence goes on from OW203761.1 coordinate 50,825,886, forward strand.
CGGCAAGACGAGGAAGCGATTCATGATCCTCTAACCGTATAGCTCAATGAATTATTACTGTCCCTGGGTGTACAACATTTCTACGTATGTTTCTCTCCTCTGCGGCTGGAAATTAGCTGCATTGTGGCAACTCAGGTCGGTTCTGGCTCGGGGAGCAGAGCACTAAACAAAGTTATAGCTATCATAAGCTTATAACACACACTGGTATCTGTACTGTGTCTTCATTTTAACAGAAAATGAGTTTAGTTCTAAATCATTGCTGTTGTGTTGCTTACAAGTGGAGCTATTACTGATAGTGATACAGTTAGATTCAAATATTAAGCTAGGTATGTTTATAATTTAATTGATTACTAATAGAGTTCAAAGTTGCACTATTCTGCAACTGGTGGACAATTAAGAATAGATAAGGATGGACGGTAGGGGGAGGAGGTAATGGAATATTAGAATTGAATATTTTCAGTTTTTGTTGCTCCAGTGAAGGACGTAAAACCTTGGTCATGAAGGTTGGAAGCTGGGATCTGCACCCCCCCCCAAGTGTAAATCGACAGAGCGTTACCCCTGAGCCATCTTCGTCCAGGTATTTTTACAATTTTGGTAGTCGTTATTTACCCATAAAAACGGTCAGTGTAAAATTACCAGCACTTTCTCTTAAACTAAAAAATATAAGAAATTGAAAAATGCAGCACTGTAAAGTAGGAGTGATAGACAAAATTAGTCAGGTGAACACTCAATTTAATAAATAAAAAAGTACTATTGGCGCATCGTGCATATTAAAAGTAGTAGTTGAAGTATAGACAGAAATCAAATACCTACCTATATCTATAATGGCTATAAACAATGCAACCAAGTACTTTTTGATTCTAAAAATAGAGTTTTGACTTTGCCTTTGATATCATTACTTTTCAGTGCTGAATTTTTTGTTAGATTTGTTTCTTTTCGTATTTGCAAATCTGTGGAAATGTCAAGAATATCGTGATTGTGTCGCTAGTCCCACATAATCTTCTTTCTTCTCACATATGAGCATCAATCTTGCTGTGGAATCCATCTTGCAGCAATCTCGCGAGGTACTCAGAGCTCCGATCCTTGGTCTCGGGGAGGTAAAACCTGAAAGAGGAAGACTTCAGTCAGTCATTGCATTGACGAGAAGAGCGAGTTAGTTGACGCACCACAAGAACACGCCGACCACGACAAGCAGCAGGGCGTACGGGAGGAAGGCGTACGCCCCCATCGCCTCCATCAGACTCGGGAAGCTCATGCCGACGATGAAGTTGGAGGCCCAGTTGGCCATGCTGCTGTAGGAGGCGGCGGCGGAGCGAGGACCGACTGTGAACAGCTCGGAGGCGATGAAGAATGGGATGGCGAACAGACCGATGCAGAAGCTGATGACGTAGCACATGATGAAGGCGATGCAGAGGTAGGGCAGCCATGATGTCGCCGTCTACAACAGGAATTCCAGCAATCAATCGAGACAAATATCACATGATACTTAATTGACACTTGACCAAAGTAAACGCGGTATTCGAGCGCAACGAAATGGTGATATTTGATGTTAGACTTCAATATTGCAACCAAGTAGGATAACTAGACTTTAATTGAGTTTAGAATCATTTTGAAGAAATAACATAGGCTCCATCTGTTAGGAGTTGAAGAAGACACACCACTGAACGCTTGGCTTGCTATGCGCGCATAAACAAGCTAACTGCCATCAGCTGGTTTATGGGCGTGGTCCCTCACATGTCGTCTATCAAGAGTTTGTTCAACTTATAAAATAACCTACCTCTCTTTTAGGAAGGTAATTAAGACTGGACAATATTCAACACCCATGTGCGATCCTCACTATCATCCCACAACCACGAAAGTGACGTAGAGTCTAGACTCTAGTTGGCCATTGAATGACGTAACAACTCACAATGCACGCCAGAGTGACTGTGATGAGTACGAGGAAGACGGCGCAAAGGACGCAGCCGAGGAGCGCCAGGAAGCGTCTGCCGTAGCGGTTGACGTAGTAGATGGAGGCGATGGACATCAGGAAGAGGACGCCTCCTGTCCCGAGAGTCGCGTACGAACTGCTCGTAGCGTCCAGGCCTCCGGACTCGAAGATGGTCATCGAGTAGAAGAACACCTGAAAGTGAAAACAATCGCTATTTATGTTTGAAATGTACAAATTTTCTGACAATCATTGATGGGATGGTGTTATGAACTGCAAATTTAAAAGATTTACTTCCGGTGGGATTTGAGCCCACCTTTAGACCACCTTTTGACCTTTAGATCTCGCAGATCTCCCAATCTCTTCATCACGTCTATCGGCCTATTGAAAAATATTTTATTTTAAACACAAGCTGCAGATTGGAATGCCTGCTTAGCTTTGTGGATAGTGCACTGGACCGGCAATTCAGGGACGTGGGTTCGAATACCACAGTTGGCAAATCTGTTCAATTTTCAGTTGGTACAACACTATTTAGTTAGTATTTAGTTTATGAAAAAGTAATAATTGAGCGAGCGTCACCACGGGACTCTAATGGTGAAACCTCAACGTCAGCAACGCGCGCTAGACTCAACGTCAACCTACCGCGTTGATGCCGCTAAGTTGCATGGCCGCCATCATCGTGCAGCTCAACAGCAACGGCAGCCGCAGTTGAGGCGCGCGCAACACCGTCCACATGGTGTAACTCGCCGCGGCTTCGCTCTGCGCCTTGTGCTCGGCCTCGATGCAACCCAACTCACTCTCCAGCTGTGCGGGTTGCAGCCGTCGCAGGCGACACAGTTCTGTGGCGACAATTCATTGGGATTAGAAGCATTTCACAAGTACATTCGGCTTTGTTAGGCGTAATGTTCCGCTGCTTCGCTCTGCGCCTTGTACTCGGTCTCGATGCAACCCAACTCACTCTCCAGCTGTGCGGGTTGCAGCCGTCGCAGGCGACACAGTTCTGTGGCGAACATTTATTGGGATTAGAAGCATTTCACAAGTGCATTCGGCTTTGTTACCTACAATGTCCCGATAAGTAAGATAAAGTTCACTTAAGCTTGAAGTGGACGGTATTGGTCAAGATGGATGTGGATGTTGCCAAGGTTTCAACCGATAAACTAACTTTATTGAGACATTTACAAGATTATTTCTAATTAAAATTGAACGTGAAGGGTACAGTCGATACAAAGTCAATTCAAAAAATAAGATAGGTGTTTCTTCTTGTACTGGTTTCTATGAACTTTCAGAATAATATTCTATTGGTTATTGGAAAATATCGAGATGATTCCATAAATATAAATATTTAAAAATAGGCTGTACATTCATAAGCAAATGATATTCACGTTTCATAACCTATTATCTACAAATGGTATTAAATGGACTTATATCTTTCTTCCCAGGTACCCTTTAGGTCTGTGTATTATTAAATGTTCTTGACTCGTCTACAAACCTGCAATGGACTTCTCCTTGTCCTTCTTGATGACCAGCAAGTAGTTGGGACTCTCTGGAAGAAACGGGACGCCGACGGCAGCCACAAGAATCAGGAGTCCGTAGAAACCCAGCAGGAAGTTCCAGGTGTCTTCCCTTCCTGGAACATTGCTTGAAAATGGAAGTCGTTGTGGAAGTGGTAAATGCATTACGTAATGTTCTATTTGATCACGCATTTTGTTACGATATTGTTAGCCTGAAAAGAGTTGGTGGTGACTTTTCAGAGGGATATTTCAAGAAAAAAAAAATGTGGCATTACCGGTCCTTTTAAGGGCCAACAAAACACTAAACAAAACATTATCGAATGTAGCAATCATGTTTATCAACAGAACAAACATAATTCAATCTTGTCATCATCCAACATCTGCCACCATTTGTGGAATCTTGAATGCAACACATTTGTTTCTGTTGATGTGTGGTTCACAATAATATCTTCTTACCTAGAATGTTCTGGAAGCCCATGAACTGTCCCACGAGGATGCCTAGTGACACGCCCAGTGGACAGATGGCACCCATGGCACCACGCAAGTGCGCAGGCGCGAGCTCGGTCAGATACATCGGCACTGTGCACATCGTCATGCCTGGAACATCATGCAGGACTCTTGCATGGTCTTCATTTACACACGTGAGATAGGGAGAGGATTGCTTGCGTGCCTATTTAGGTTAACAAAAGTTACATTATGAATAGTCCACGAAAACAAAAGTAAATCTATAAATCACAAGTAATACATTTCACATTATGCGTGTTCATGCAAATATAAATAATGTGAATTGTGGGAGATCGAATTGTTGTTTCAATGTAGTATAAAACTTTTTTTAAATAACATTTGGTGGCATAAGTGGGATTTTTAAAAAATATTTTTTTGTTATTTTCAGGCTTATCTTTATCGGATTCCTTATTTTCTTATTATTTTCTTATTTTTACTCATAATTTGATGAAGTTTAACTTTCAGAGACAGTCACGTGGGTGTTGGAGGAAAGGGGGAGAAAAGCTGCAAGCAGCGGAATTAAGTTTTTGTGGAGCATACAGAAATAAAATATAATATCACCATGTGTACAATACAAAGGACGGATTGGAATGTGTGGAGATTGGCAATCAAATTGAGGAGATAACGTTGAAGTTACACTACATGAAGAGGATGAAGAGGCAGAGAGTTTGATGTTTCAACTTCAAGTAGTGATAGAAGAATGAAGACCGAGTTAGAAGTTGAGAGATATACTAGAGAGACAAGAGAAGTAGGAAGTAGAAGGAGAAAGAGAGGAAATGGGGAGACAGCAAGAAGTGAAAGAAGCTGGTTGAGAAGAAGGAATTAGTACTAAGTCCTTGTAAATTGGGGTCTTAACCAACCAGACTCAACCTTTGAACGTATTAGTATTGTCAGTAGAAGTAATTGTTTGTTACCTGCAGCAAATCCAGCAAATAATCTGGCCAGAAGAATCATCTCCACAGAGTTGGCATATCGTGACGTCACGAACAAGATGGCTGCCACAAGACCCACAGAGTTGTTGATGATGACTGCTCCCTTGCGGCCGAATCTGTAAGCACGATCACGCTTCAGGAGTGTGCTGACACTTGCTGATACTTGCCGACACCTGCTGACACTTGCTGACCCTTGCTGACACTTGCTGACACCTGCTGACACCTGCTGACACCTGCTGACGGGACTCTTACCTGTCAGCGAAGTAGCCTCCAAACAGCGAGCCGAAGAACCCGCCGACCAAGTAGATGGACACAATCGCTGACCACAAGATGTTCAGTTGCGTTGGTGTCACTGCTCTGTCATACACGATTGCAATTGAATGATTGCAAAATTCTTGAATTATCTGCAAGAAAACGTATTGTCAAACGAATACTAATTTAATTGCAGATCACAATTTATTTTAATTGTTAAATCATCCTTGAGGAATTTAGAGATAACAAAATACCTCATCTAATTCATAACCTGGATTCTACATTTTGTTCTGAAAGCAGATAACTAGTTGTTCGACACGTCGATCCAATAGTTTCATAAAACCACCAGTTTTCGCCTTAAGAAGGAAAAAGTACATCTCCGAAGCTTTGCTATATGACGTCCATATCATGTCACTCAAGGAAACAATGTCACTGCCGTCACAATACATCCACAATTTCTAAAACTTCCAACATTTCACTCCTTTTCCTGTTTCATTTGCGTTACTACTAGCAGGATTTCGTTCACACACTTAACAGTAAACTAAACAGGTAGTTAAGAAACATTTCAGTTTGATCGGAGTAACGGTGTGACTTGTGAGAACAAACACAAATAGAGATTGAGCCATAAGAATGAACATGAAACGCTCGCTTCGTCCTCACAATAAAAAGTAGTCAGTTAATAAAGTAGAACAACAGAACAGACAAAGATATTCAGTTGATATTCAGATATTCAGGCTCACTTTAGCCGGAGTGTTGATGACGCCCATGTTGTATCCAAGAGGCAGTGATGAGTTTAGTGACGTCACAACACCAGCCAAGATCAGAAGTGGAGTCCATCCGGATCCCTCACTCTAAAACATATCTTCTATGTAAAACAACACGTTTAAGCATTGCTGAAAACACATTGGTATTTACAAATAACAGTAAACAACGTCATATAAGTGGCGTCATAAAGCATGTAACAAAAGTAAAGTGATGTAAAATGTCAATTAGTAATCTCCTCGATCTTTAAAAGTGCATTTTCCTGTACACTGTGCTATCTCCTGAAGTATCAATGTGAAGTCATATAACAGGCGGATGCCGATGAACTCCTCGTACTTTTAACGAGAAACTAAAAATAACAGCCTAAGATTATTTTCATGACAATTGCCTAGTAAAAATGTCTTGAAGTTGAACAGACATGGCTCACATGCCTGTCATTACTTTATGCTATCAATATAATCATTGGGTTTTCTTCCAGTTCAAAAAACTTCACAGCTCGAAACTTTAAAAAAAAATACTCAAAAACATAATGTTGTTAATTTCTATTTTTATGGTTTTATATAGTTCTTAATATGTTATTGAGACTTGTCTCATTTTACCCTAATTCTCATCAAATAACATGACTTGTTATTTTGTGTGTTACCTATCTGATTTTGTTGACAATTAAGTGTAATTTTCTTACCTCTTGCTGCTCAGATTGTTTGGAGCTAGTTTGTGTGATCGGTGCTGCTTCGTCCGTCTGTAAGCATAGTTTAAACATGTGACAGGGTTTGTAAGTAGGTACTTTTGTTATTTAAAATTCTTTTGTCAACTCATCAAAGAGATGTGAATGGTGTGAACACATTCTGAGGCTACTAACTCTATAATAGGTATACAGAGTTCATAAAATAAAGTTTTACAACTGAAGTAGATTTTATTTTATTTATTTTTATTATACACAAGAAATACAATATATTCAATTTTTACACAATACCTACCTTATACTATAATACCTAGGCATTTAATATTAAAATAATTAATATACTCAATACAGAATAGCATATTTTTTAATAAATACATATCTTTTAAAAAAGGAGAAGACAAAATATACCATATTAGGGTTAACAATTTTGATGCGTAAATATCTTGCCTTTCTAGAGGCGTCCACTGAGAGACCTATTTTAAAAGTTCGAAAGATAGTCGGGTGGAGGGAGGGGGGGACTCGGGGTAATCGCCAGAAAAGCAAGTACAGATCCTCTGTAATATTTATACATTAATTCAATCTTTTTTTTCTGACACAACATAATAAAAAATGACTATTTTTCACCGAGTATTTAATTGTATGTACTGTTTATAGCGTGTATCCAGGCACATTCTCTCATTGACTTAACTAGTTATTGCACCGTCCCCCTCAAAAGGTACAGAGTGGTACTTACGGACGAAGAATCTGCTGACCCCGGCATGTCAGCTCGCTGCGAGAAAGCGACTGAATCTCCACGCGAGAATCAGGACACAATCAGCTGCGCTGATAAGAACAGGTTAATACCTGCTGGGGTCAAAGTGTGCTGTCCTGACGGCCTTTGACCCCACGGTACCTATACTCCTTCTTGTTGCCGGGACAGCCCATCATACCGATCATCCAATCGGCCGGACGTTTTTGAACACAAACATTATTATAAAAATGGAAGCCTGTTAATTTATTTTTATGGCAAAATACCCTGTATGGTTGAAAAGTGAACATAACCCGTCAGACCTATCAACATTAAACTTATTGACATTAACATGTTATCATATTTTAACATTTGTACGAAAAAATCGACACAGAATTTAAATAGTGGGTGAAATTTTAAGCTTATTCTAAAGTAGTTGTCAAAATTGATAACTGGGCCAAAGTAAAAACGGTATTTGAGTGAAACGGATAGACTGGCAGGTTCCTTGTCAATAAATTCCATGAAAACGGAGCTCTCCTTGTACTGAGTTAAACAGCGCGTTAGCATACACGTAAGTAGTCAAATCTCCATCAGTTAATCAGTTTCTTTCGAGTACCGTTTCTACTTCGGCCAATCGTACCTTATACCAGCTAGATACCAGTATGGGTATTAGTGCACAGGTGAAGTTCTGAAAAGCGTCTTGATCGAATTATGCCTTTCGTGTACGAGGTCTGTTCAAAAAGTATCCGACCTTATTTTTTTTCTCTAAAACCAGTTGGGTCTAAGAGTTCATAGTGGGCCATGATTGGTGGTCAACCTTACTGGGCTTGCGTGATTTTTTTCAGCCTTGCCTGATAAGTCAGGCGCCGTCAGGCTACCGGTGAGCATGGCCACCTTACATACGCTCGTCAAATTTTCAAATTACCAATTCCACTTTACGCTAGATGACGCAATCCGGCTCCATCAGTTTGGGAAACACCAGAAATCATTACGAGCTATGTCTGTAGACCAGGGGGCCTATCTGACCCCGTAGTTAGCCTGAACTGTTTGACCAGAGGGTAAGAAGGCACCAGAGATTTGTGGAAGCAGTGGCCAGTTGTGTGACAGTCACCACAGGTCGGGTCTCTTGCGCCGAACTGCAGCATGAAAAAAACGGATAACTTCTTGATAGAACTTTAAGAAGTCTATCAGATGATCAATGATCATCATCCCCATCCCCATCATCAATTGGGTAATAATTTGCGGATCTTGTTGTGTTGGCTGCCAATCAGAACGCTGTTGGTCATTGTCAACCAAATTACGGCCATCTTTAAACTGGGTAAACCATTATTTAATTTTTGTAACCACCATAGCATCTTTGCCAAAAGTCTGCTTAATCCTAGAAATTGTTTCACAAAGCTTTTGACAAAATTAAAGGCTCTAACGCTGATTATATTGTTCCGTCATCGCCGATGTAAATTTGAAGATGCGCCGAGCGTATGTAAGGTGGCCATGCTCACCGGTAGCCTGACGGCGCCTGACTTATCAGGCAAGGCTGAAAAAATCACGCAAACCCAGTAAGGTTGACCACCAATCATGGCCCACTATGAACTCTTAGACCCAACTGGTTTCAGAGAAAAAAAAATAAGGTCGGATACTTTTTGAACAGACCTCGTATGTATTCTGGTTCGTTTACATTTCCTTCTTGTTGTCTTGAAAGTGATCTTGTTTGGACAATGTCATCATTCTCAACAGTCATTACGTTGCACCTGGCCATGTATACATGTTGACATGCATATACATGACAATGTTAACACATTCAGCGGGCGCAGTTGTTCCAATCATGTCAGACAAGTCGCTGTGAATAATAACAGCCAAATGCATATTGTTCGTGTGCAAGTATGTTGTTTTTGGTGTGATTCTAACTTATAGTTTTATCTATCTAATTAATTACTAGGTATATTTTCTAGTGTTTGATTAGTTTTATAGGGATGTAGGTACACTCGGCCAAACAAAAATTGAACGTTGACTAAATTTGAATGACTGCTGGTCATGTCACATAACCAATCAAAGCTTGTTATTATCATTGAAATGTGAGGTCGCCCACTAGAGTGAGACAATGAGAGCGCTAGACTGACTTCTGATGGTGCGATTTTACATTTATCAGCCTATCAGATTTATTGAACGTTCAATTTTTGTTTGGCCAAGTGTACAAAATGTTGAAATTTTCTGAATGTATTTTAATGTATTTTTATAAAACTTTTTAGTCTTACTCATAGTTGTCTTACGTAATCAAACAATCATAAGAATTCTAGTGAAATTCACATTTTATTCTATGCACTTCATAAAACTTTCAATGTAAAAACGCCAGCTACCTAAGTCTCACATAGAAAATATTCAACATTTAACACAAATGAAATTAAATAAAAATGTCAAGTCATCACTGAATTCTAAAATAATTTTAGAAAAAAATATAATTACTCATGGTAGATGTCCATATTTTACATAGAAAAAGTTTTGTGTCCGCCAATAAACCTATTTCATTAGATGCTTTAAAGTTTTGATGAAAGTAGTTAACTTCAGTGCTGTATACAATAATACCTTGGCTGAGTGGCGCGATCGCTCCACTACATCATCTACATAAACGTTGAAAATATAAATATGTATTATTTATCACTCAGCTACAAGTGCCCGGCTGTCATGGCATGGCCCTCTGCTCTGGTTCATTTGAGAGCCTCCAAGGAGTGGAAACCGGAGACAAAAGTCATCAGGATGATTGCAGCGCTTGGGGTGACATAAAACGCGACTACTGCCGCTAATCTCCACGAACAAGTAATAAAAGTGAACATCAGCGAAACTCTTGCGCAGAATCCAATGGTTGAAACTCCTCGCGCGACGCGACGCTTTCATAGGACTCACTGATAGACTCGATCTTGGAGAATAATTGCTCATCACACTGAGATACGTATAGGAAAGTTTTGCTCGGTCAATTTAAGGAAGTGTGATTTTTAAACATGATCATTTTGTTAAATTTGTCATTATTTATAAAGTTAACTAAGATAACGTTCAATTTTTGGAGAACTGAGATGAACGTCATTCTTTAACTTTAAAAATCCCGATTCTGCTGGAATCCGATTCACGGCTATATGGATTAACATTACATCGAATCGGATTCCAGCAGAATCGGGATTTTTAAAGTTATAGAATAGGGCCCCTGGGAGCACAGATAACGCAGAACTGAAAATAAAGGGGAAGAGTGAAGGAATGCAAATATATTATGGTGATGACGATAATTATACAAAAATATTATTATGTGGCAAGTTGCAGTTAAATTAGTGAGTAGAAATCTGTATAAACTTCACAAACTATCAATATGACATAGACACAATTTTTATGTACGACATTAAAATGCACGTGGAGTACTATCTTGTTTGTACATACTATAAATATGCAGTAGTATGGCCACTGCCATGTTTTCTGTAGTACGAACGGGTGTGTGGAAACCTAATTTATGTGTAATAAAATTACACGTGGATTAACGTACGAGTTTGGCTTTGAAATCAAACACGACTTACTTTCAGACTACAATCAGAAGATTGCAACAAAATAACCATGCTATTTAAAAAATTTTAATAACATTTTATAATGAATTGGCGTCATAAAATTTGGAAAACATGCAACTTTTGAAATTTGTAGAGAACCGATAAAAATGCTATGTATTATTCAGTGAAACTTTAAAATAATTAAGAAGCTTGATAACCACGAAACAAGACTGTGTGTATACCAAGCAAGATGTTTGTTAGATGAATGACGTGCGGACGAGTTGCTTGTGTCATCACATTGTTCCAATTAGCCATCTAGTCCCATGCATTGAGTTTGACCTGAATCATGGGAAATCTGTGCTTCCACGGGGCTAACATGTCCAATAACGTGTTACTCTGTTCGTCCCTTTGCCACGGCATGTTTTCTTAGCTCAACTCTAGCCAGCATATTATTACTACATTATTCAGATCCGCAACACCAGCTGAGGCGGCATCATCCGCCGGACGTGTTGCTAGATTTCATTTTCCATCCTTCCAAAACTCAGCGTTTTCTCTGAAAATCTCACTGAACTTTAAACGTATGAAGTTATGAATTTGATTCAGCTTTTCTTCAAGCGTAATAGTGGAGCATTGAGAGGATTTTTTTTTTGTTGAGAATCTCATGGTTACAAAATACTACACAATGTGAATCTGTGTATCGTAGATTAGGGGATAATTAAGAAAATCTGTTCTGAGTACTGTCCTTTACGAAATGGAGCAATTAACATTTGATTTTTATATACGTATCACATTTTTGAGCAAATGACAAATTTTATTGTTGTAGGCCTCATTTCAAATTGAAATGTTTTGCATTTTCTGCGTTTTGTACCTTATTATGCTCTTCATTTCTTAACATGTTTTAACAATTCTGCGATTTTTTTAAATAATGATTTCGTAAAAACAATTTTAAACACTGCTTTTTAGAAATCTTAATTCCCTAAAAGTTATGAGTATTTACAATAATACCCACGTACAGCAGTATTTGATGCTCAGCTTCAACATTATATCTAGTCAATTTTCAACGATAGATTCAAGTCCAACTTTTTTGGATACGATTGGAGACAAAATGGGTTCACGAAATTATTTGAAATTTTAATCATGATTAGATAAAGAACAAACTTAAAGTTATAACTTGGCACATTTTTAAAATTAAATTTCATACGGCACCCAGCGAGACAAGAAAAAATACCTGAATTCACCAAAAACCAACTAATTATTCTTACTAATTAACAAAGCTAAACAATTTGGAACGTACCAAGTGATAGCTCTAAGTTTGTTCTTTATCTAATCATGATTAAAATTTCAAATAATTTCGTGAACCCATTTTGTCTCCAATCTTATCCAAAAAAAGTGCCTGCAACAAGCGGCAAAATCGCTCGCGCTTTTTTTTAAAGGATGCAAAAAAATCACGTAAAATGGAAACATCTCCCCACACTAAACACAGCCATTCCAGCAACTACTTCTAGGCTAGGTTATGATCCAGCATGTTAAAGCCCCCTTGTCTACGCCATTCCTAGGGTGATAATTATTAAAGGTTCAGGTTAATTACAAACTGTTTGAGGCTCGGTCGACAAAGCAAGGAAAGCGCGCTCTACGCTAAAACCCCCCGGCATTAATGCCCTGCCCATAGTGTGTAACAATACATATTACACCACACACCTTCTTGGAACGGCAACGGGCAAATTATTTCACCAGACAAAACACATTTATACGCCGAGTTATGAACAATACGATTACATTTCATTTTCGCCTTTAGGTAACGGATTTAAACGGAGAGAAATGACGTGCGTGAAGTTGGCACCCCCCATGAAAGCAATCGATTTGAGATTCTCCAGATATTTAGTGCTGATTTAGTGCTAATTAGTGCCGTTGATTTTAGATTTAGTGCTGCAACCCCTGGGAAGTAATTAGCGTTTATCTGTGGGGGGTGCCAACTTCACGGTCCAGCACCCCCCATGAAAGCAATCGATTTGAAATTCTCCAAATATTTAGTGCTAATTTAGTGCTAATTAGTGCCGTTAATTTGGGATTTAGTGCTGCAACCCCTGGGAAGTAATTAGCGTTTATCTGTGGGGGGTGCCAACTTCACGGTTCAGCACCCCCCATGAAAGCAATCGATCTGAAATTCTCCAAATATTTAGTGCTGATTTAGTGCTAATTAGTGCCGTTGATTTTGGATTTAGTGCTGCAACCCCTGGGAAGTAATTAGAGTTTTTGTGTGGGGGGCGCAGCACCCCCCATGAAAGCAATCGATCTGAAATTCTCCAGATATTTAGTGCTGATTTAGTGCTAATTAGTGCCGTTGATTTTGGATTTAGTGCTGCAACCCCTGGGAAGTAATTTGCGTTTTTGTGTGGGGGGCGCAGCACCCCCCATGAAAGCAATCGATCTGAAATTCTCCAGATATTTAGTGCTGATTTAGTGCTAATTAGTGCCGTTGATTTTGGATTTAGTGCTGCAACCCCTGGGAAGTAATTAGCGTTTGTGTGTGGGGGGCGCAGCACCCCCCATGAAAGCAATCGATCTGAAATTCTCCAGATATTTAGTGCTGATTTAGTGCTAATTAGTGCCGTTGATTTTGGATTTAGTGCTGCAACCCCTGGGAAGTAATTAGCGTTTTTGTATGGGGGGCGCAGCACCCCCCATGAAAGCAATCGATCTGAAATTCTCCAGATATTTAGTGCTGATTTAGTTCTAATTAGTGCCGTTAATTTGGGATTTAGTGCTGCAACCCCTGGGAAGTAATTAGCGTTTATCTGTGGGGGGTGCCAACTTCACGGTCCAGCACCCCCCATGAAAGCAATCGATCTGAAATTCTCCAGATATCTAGTGCTGATTTAGTGCTAATTAGTGCCGTTGATTTTGGATTTAGTGCTGCAACCCCTGGGAAGTAATTAGCGTTTTTGTATGGGGGGCGCAGCACCCCCCATGAAAGCAATCGATCTGAAATTCTCCAGATATTTAGTGCTGATTGAGTGCTAATTAGTAACGTTTATTTTTGTTTAAGATTTTATTTTGTGTTATCTCTTCTTGAACCTGAGTTAATTTTTCGATCACTTTCTATTTCAGTTGCGTTGTGTTCACACTCATTGCGATAATTATTGGAATGTTCGATTATGAGTGAGTCTCCATTGTGAACCTGTTAAAAATAAATAGTGGACTGTTGTACAATGTCCCAACTCCCAATAATGTTAGCGCTAACATTATTTATCGGTGGTTACAGCCTTAGCTACAGGCAATGAAACACATCTATTTTATATAAGCACCTTACGGTAGGTACTACAAACATTGTGAGTTTGTAATATGTTTATTATAGCATAACAAAGGATCAACGCTTTATATGCTCTACTGGTATACATGCAGGCATGTAGTTTATTTTCTTTGTCCACAAAGAAACATACCTATTACATATTGCATATTGCAATATGCTTTACATATTGAAGAATGAAGAACTCTTTAATTTTACAAAACTGAACAAAATG